>JAQBSW010000492.1:0-172500 GCA_029291075.1 Eudiplozoon nipponicum
TATATATATATATATATATATAAATTGAGAGTTGCCAATCTATCATGTTTTGCCTTCAATTGCTTTTTGACTAGTTCGTATTCAACAGGCGGTGCAAAGTCATTAAGCTTCTATTTTATTTTTTTAATTGGAATTGGCTACTGTAATTTTTGAGAAACATTGGTATAGATAACCGGTTAAAAGTAAATCAACGCCAAAAGGCTATTTAGCATTTAAGCCTATGCTGGAAGATAAAAAGTTTAACATATATTCTTTCATTGTAGCTTAGGTACTTGTGCTATGAAAAATGGTATATTAGCGATTTGTTGATCGAATTTCATCTGCAATGACACGTCACATTCAGAAGAGTAACTGCTTTTCTCATTCTTTGTATTTCTTTTTTATTTTAGTTCGTTTGCGCGTCGTCTGTAAACATACAAATAGAGTGGTTTATGTTGTATTACGTGGAACAGAAATGGAGGAAAATGTTTTAGGCCCATTGAGCCCAAATGAAATACTTGCCATTCTTGTTGGTGGTCTGATATTTGCAATTATTCTAATCGTCATCATAATTATATTATTATACTTTATTTTTCGCCATAAAATCCGCAGATACGCTAAGAACAAACGAATGGGCGCCGAATCACGTAAAAGTATAATAAGCAATTATTGAAGCTGAAGAGCAAAGGATAAATGAGTAAAAAAAATATTACGTGTTAACCTGTAGAATTTTATAATGTTGAATTTTAAAATACTTCATAAAAACATGACTGTGCATATATTCTTTTAAATATACATGATTAAATCAAACTTTCTGCTTTTCACTTTAACCAGTTTCGTTTATGGAATATGCGTTTTCGTCTTACGAGAGGGAAGGTTTTTTAAAATAAAATAATAACAATTCTGCAGGGATCGCGAAGAATAATTTGAATTCAGTAAATTTAGAACTTGTATTTTGCTAAAGTATCTATCATTGACAGACTTAATTTGTGGTTTGTGACTCTCACTTGTGCCATATTTCGAATCACCTACATTTAAAGTGCACGACATGTCTGTCTCTTTGATAAATGGATCCTTAATAGTCTCGTTACTCGAAAAGCTTCAACTTTGCGTATACTATCCACTAAAATGTTAGTTTCATTTGTTTCTGATTGACCAACTACGTTTCGATTCACCATTTCTGGCCTCATCGTAATGCATTTATAAAATACGCTTATAATTAGCAAATTATGGCAAATCTGATAGCCTTGATCCATTGATTTTTTTATTATTTTAGGTATACCAATGTTAGGCGTGCCTCAATATCAGGCCTTTAATAAATTCAACATGTACGCACCCATATTCCCACGTAATTTTTTATTAAAATATGTGTGCTGGCCCATATATTTTTACGTATGTCGGTTCTGCAATAATCAGATTGATCCTCATTTCTAAGTACGCGTTGAGTTCGGCTTCGTTTTTGATTTAAACTTGTCTGATTAATGTTTCGGTCTTTCAGTTACATAACGTCTTCAGAAATCTAGTAACACACAGTACACTAATAACCAGACCAAATTTATAAAAATGTTGTGGTTAAAGAAGGAAGTATAAACACATAAGAATTTCTTTAGATGTCATTTTTCTATTTAACAACATCTATCTTATTTATTTAGTAGCACAGCCAGTAAAATATACTACTGACTGGTATTTCAATTTATTAGCTGATAAACCGAATTTTTGCCAAGTTGGCCGTAATATACACAAGGGATAAGCTAACGTAAATTGCACAACATTTTTGACAAATCTGTCTCACCGTTTAAAATAATATTTTTTATATTAATGCAAGTACTCTGCATTGTGAATGATTTTTTTATGGGCACAATAGTAATCTTATGACTAAAGATAATATTTACTTTATTTGATTCAATATGCAGAAGCTTATAAGAAAGTGCAGAACATAATACAGTTTTATTTCATATGCGCTTATTTTGCGGAAGTAAAATTGTAATTAAAAATGGTCATTTATAATGATTACAACTATCTCCTAAAATAAGGAAAATTTATGGTAATTTCATTCATTGATACGATCCAGCTGACAAATTTCTGCATTTGATATCAAGTCGGAAGATGATCAGGTCTTAATTTTTCTTAATGCGTACTCCAGCAACTGAAGATATGTAGTTAGTGTGTAGAATAATTAGACTTCCGACTGCAATATGATAAGAATCTATAATTTACCAAAAAATAAAATTGAAAGCCAATGTAGATTAAAAATATAAATAGAAAATTATAATGATCTTCCATTGTTTCAGTCCTGTCATTTAGAGTAAACAGACGGCTTTCCAGATCACATTAATCAATAATTTTGATTATAGCAGATGAAAGCGCTGAAGATTAGAATCCACTGATTAAATTATGGCTAAAACATTGTTATTTCAGAGTTTCAAATATGGAAAGTAAACGTAAAATCTATCGGTGGAATTTTGCACTGTCAAGAAAAAGCTCTAATTCATAATGAACCTTAATACTTGTAGATAGTAAGAGGGCACCTCCTGAGTAAAAACCACCTAAACCAGCTCTAACTAATAATAACGAGCATAAAATTTCGCGAACAATCTAGTTTTCCATCGGTGCATCTTGACTAAGCAGAATTCAATACAGGATATAAATGGATAATGGAACCAGAATAATAAATTGTTCGCAAAGTATTTACTCGTTTAAATAGTTGGACGCAAAAAGTACCATAAGTGCTATAAATAAATCGTGGGATCCGAAATTAAATAATTTTATTTATCATAACTATCGCCAATAATATATTGTATAAAATTGTTGAAGAGTTTTAATTAAATGAAATTTAATTTATGAAGCATATAAAAACTGCAGCAACAATATGGATAAAAAGCCATTAGATCTTAACAGGGATGTAATTCGAAGATCGACTTCTGTAATCAATGCTTTTAATGATTTTATTCAACAAATCAGATATATCAAAAATAATTATTGTACAGATCTAACTTCGTCTGCAAATAAAAATCAATGCATATAGCAGCATATATATTCTAAAGAAATAATTCGTCGCTCTTTGGTGCCATTTTAGATTTCTTGGTCTGGAATGAGGACAGTTGAAGTTAAGTTAGCGTAAATCAAAGATAAGTAAAGTAACGTAAAGATGATTTATGTGCTCAGACAAATTGATAACTTCTAACTATTGTTTAACTAACATAAACTTGAATTCCAGAATGCACTTTCAAAGACAAACCAGAGTACGACTAAGTAAAACGTGAAATTAGGCATGAATATAATTTCTGTATATTTAACTTACTCAGAATTTGTAAACAAATTTCCTACTGTCATATGTGAGATGTAAGATATGATTAACCGGTTTTCCATTCAGACTCTGCAGCAGCGGAAGATGAAGGGCTGGCTGTTCCGAGAACTATTTGGCTTTAATGAAGCGCCTCTCGTTGGCGACATATAAATTTATTATATTAGCATTCTTGACTGTGCCAAATTTATGCGCTTATTTGTTTTCAGTGTACAATTTTTTCATTCACATAGCGAAAACAATGGAATATTGGAAGGCTGTTTATTGAGAATGTATTCAATTTATTCGCTACAGTTTAAGTCTAATTCAAATGTTGTCGAAAATGTTAGATTGTGTACAACGAAGAGTTTTTTTACTAGAATGCTGCAGTGTTTATGCCAATAACTTAATTAAGATTACAGTTGATATTTTAAAAACAAATTAGATTTAGATGATTATGCTACTGAATAATTTAATGCGGTGGACAATTTTTATGTATCACAGAGAAGTAACTAGATCAGAGACGCGTAACATAATTTCACTAATTGTAAGGAATCTTACAGGCAATCACTCCACGTTCTCAAAAGTGGTGAAACCATTTACCAATCACATCTAAAAAGCTATCACATAATAACACGCCGTTTGAACCAGTATATGTGGAAATGTTAAAACTTGATAATTGAAGATATCATATGAAATCAAAATTTTATTGCACGTTTGCTCCAATTATTTAGTGAGCTTTTTAATCGATATATTTACCATTTCGCTTTATATTAATCAATTAAATCTCTTTCACTCTTGTATGTTACAATAAATATGTACCTCGGTATTTGAGATATTTTGCCAAAGTAACATGCTTACGCACTAAAGTTGCTCATTTTATGATTAAAATAAATATTATTTACGATTTGATGCGTTACATTAAAGAAGATGACATTTTGGAGTATTCTTGGAATATTTTTTACATAATGAGGTGAAATTATGAAATTTCACAGTTCTACATAACCCAGTAGCCTGAACATAAATTGCACTCTGCCAGCGTCAAAGTGAGAAAAGTTACAAGGCATTATTCAGAATGAAGTTTTAAAATAAATTATGTCATTTCGTAGTAATTCAAAACATTCTGTGCTATTTATTGTATATATTTATCACAAAAAAGTTAAATGCCAGCGTTTTCATTATATTATAATTGTAAATAAAAACATTTGCCACGTGTATGATATTTGAACATGAATACTGTCTATTTTATTGCTCTTGTATTTCCATGCAATCCGTGGTTTTTATGTGGTTATCCTGTTTAATTTCTTATTTGCATTTATTTTATTTCTACTCATGCTTTGTGGTAATCATTCGTTTGTCATACGTATTTATTTATAGACCATTTCATAATTATCCTTCATTTAATGTGATATCGTGACCTTTATCATACTAGCACATAACACACCAAGATTTGGACATTGTTAATGTTTGAAAACATGCTATTTCGGATCAATTCACTATGTTCGTTTTAGGTTTGCAATGTCATCACCATATTGTATCATTTTAATCTGAGTACTTTGTGTAAAAATACTGAACATCCATTTAGCTGCATATTCATTTTACGTTTCAAAGAAACATTACTTTATATATATATATATATATATATATATATATATCATGAATGATTTGCTAAATTTCACTTATATTCATTCCATAATATTTTGAGAAATATTTAGTTTTCTATTGAATAAATAAAATTCATATTTGTTTACGCATCATCTTATTTGTTTTCTAGAAATATGTGTTATATATACTAGTGCAGATTCCGCAAACTTTACATGGGAACAATTTTAGCAATCTTTGATTTTAATTACCAAAACCATTTGTGATTAAAGCAAAACTGATTGATTCTTAAGAAACCTCGTAACATTGTTGACTATTCTGAATGTTACATTCTTGATCTAAATCTATAATTTAGTGCAAGTGATAATTTGACTACTTTCTGTATTCCAAAAGAGATTGCATATTTGTATCAGTAAATGGAAACTAGTCAAAATAATAATAATGCTCATCATTATGACCAGCAGAAATATTATTATTTAACTTCTAGGAAATATTAATAATATGCTGTTTTCAAACCAGTGAATATAACTCTGCGAATTTAGCAAACGAATTATCTCATAAGACCCGAAAAATATTAATATTCATTAAAAGTTTAACTTTTGATTACTTTCACTCGGAAATATATCGTAATAATTGTGAAATTGGAATAAAAATTTGGATAGCACGCGCGATAAATGTAGGCATAAAATTCTATTTTAACAATACAATTTTCCAAGACTCTGTTGGCAGTTTGGAAGAAGGTATTGAGATAGTCCAAGAGTTTAACTTATTGTATGGCGTCTGTACAATTGAATATTAGTCACATTATGAATTTCACCGAAGAGGAAGGATTTATAAAGGAATGTGATAAAAGAGAATAAATATAAAATGAATTATTCGTGGATAATTAATATTTCATTTCTGCTATTTACTGTAGGAGTTGATACCTCCTCCGAAAACATCTAATTAAACATTTGTTTCGATGTTTGAATTAACGCTGGTTTCTAAATCAAATGTTTTTTGTATAAATTATATTAACAATTTGTTAACCTTTTTAAAAATTATTTTTAGCCAATTTTTGAATTTTTTACTGCTCGGTTTTCGATTCTGATTTATTCTGCCAAATCGTACGTGTCTCTTCGAAGTGTTTGTCGTATTTTATTTTGAATATTACCAAATAATAATCAAATAAATATTTAAATTTGGCAAATATCGTTCTACACATCGTCCGATTTTTCTGGAGTTATATTAGTTGACTTGGGTTAATATTATTTCAGACCTTTTAGGTATCTTACAAAAACAGTTAATACTACAAGCTAATCTCTGAATAATTTGAATAATTACATTTGTATTATTATTATTTATGTAAAGGATGTCGTAGGGCAACATAAATAAGGATGCAGAGTATTTAATCGGGAGCTTTAGGAGGTCAAACCTATCACTATTATCACTATTTGGCCGCCAGTCTAAAGGGTCACCACGTTCGCTCTAGTCGTGAAGAGCAACCAATTAATTTCATGGTTTTCAAATTTGGCTGTCAAGATGCACTTATTTGGTGACGAAAATAGAGCGTCTGCAGCAGACGGCAATAATACCGATTGTATGGTTAGTGATAGTTACGTTAGTAATAATGATGTCTAAATGTTAGGCAGCCAAACATTTTATTCAGGTAAAGAATATAGTTGACCCAATAAACATTTTTTTCTTTATATATAAAGGGCTTTGCCAACCATATTAAAGTATAATCTTATTGGTTACAAATAATAATTTAATAAGTGATTTCCAACTAATTCGGGTATCTCATGAATGAGCATCACAGTAGCAGTCGGACTGAAAGTAATGAGAAGATGACTGACCCATTGTGTCAGGAGAGGTTTGGATATAAACATTTATCAAAATTTTGTGCAAGATTTTGCATAAGAGCATTCGGACTTGATATCTCTTAAGAGGTTATAAATTTTATATTTCTGGCTGGGATACCAACTAGATTTCGGTACAAGTGTCAATGAAGCTCAAAGTTAACTAGAGGCCCAAGTTCATTCCATGACTGAAGACTTACCTAAAGCAGAAAGTCCAGAAGATTTCAGAAATTCATCTGACTTTGCACGTAAAAATTTAAGATGAGCTACGCAGGATACAAAACTTGAAAAAGAAGACATTTAACTCGTGACCAGTCCAAATGTATAGGTAAAGTATATAAGTATGAATTAGGTGTTGCGAACCTATTAACAAATTAGTTCAGTTGGGACCAGAAGGATAAACCAAAGACAGCATGAACGGAAAGTGTTATCCCATGCACATTCGTTTCGTGCTTACTGGCGACTCATCAGTAGGAGCGGGTATTACGCCCTTTAACCACTTTATTTTTGTGTGAAGAATGTGGGATAATCGGACGGCAAATCTGTTAGACGAATGTGTAAACCCTCAATAGTGAAGCTAACATCATATAAAGTCTTCGACAATGCGACTTCAACGCTAGCTCACACTATATATATATATATATATATATATATATATATATATATATATACCGAGTCTGTAAAGGATACTAACACTATGGCTATTGTGTTAGTAACCGATACCAAAATTATTGTACCGAAAAGGTACATGGTATCAACATGATGCATATCAATGTATGCTATAGTTCACCGAAATTGAGAATTACAACTATTTCTGAACACCTGTTACTCCAGTAAATCCATACACTCTGGCCTTGATCGATTTCAGTTATCACATTTCGCGGTAAGCATGACATCATTCAATTCAATATATTACAGTTAAATACTGTTTGTTGCGAAGAACATATATATATATGCAAGTATGTATTAGGTGTTGCGAACCTAGTAACAAATTAGTTCAGTTGTGACCAGAAGGATAAACCAAAGACAGCATCAACGGAAAGTATTATCTCATGCACATTCGTTTCGTGCTTACTGGCGACTCATCAGTAGGAGCCGTTATTACGCCCTTTAACCACTATAGTATACATTGATATCCATCATGTTGGTACCATGTACCTTTTCGGTACAATAATTTTGGTATCGGTTACTAACACAATAGCCATAGTGTTAGCATCCTTTACAGACTCGGTATATATATATGTATATATATATATATATATATATATATATATATATATATATATATATATATATATAGTGTGAGCTAGAGTTGAAGTCGCATTGTCGAAGACTTTATATGATGTTAGCTTCACCATTGCAGGTTTACACATTCGTCTAGGAGATTGTATCGTCCTATTATCCAACATTCTTCACCAAAATATATAGTGGTTAAAGAGCGTAATACCGGCTCCTACTGATGAGTCGCCAGTAAGCAGGAAACGAATGTGCATGAGATTATAATTTTCGTTCATGCTGTCTTTGGTTTATCCTTCTGGTCCCAATTGAACTAATTTGTTACTAGGTTGTCAACACCTTGTAGGAGGTTTGTCGCCACTGTATGAGGTTTGCGGGGTAGCTACCTATTTGGTGATGCCAAACCATTCCTACAAATACCTGGTAGCTGCTGTTGAGATCCGTGCTTATGATTAGTCCCCGACCTTTTTCCGATGGGTGATGTGAGAAGGCTAAGTCGAATCATCATACGTATATTGTACACAATGTTGCAAAGAAAAAAATTCACAGTTAGTCCAAATTGACCGTGCTCTAGACGGCAACAAAACGATATATTGTCAACAAAATTGAATGTCTTATACACAAGTAATTATCAATTCACAGTTAAACAAAACGGACCGTGCTCTAGACGGCAACAAAACGATATATTGTCAACACAAGTAATTATCAATTCACAGTTAAACAAACGTCTGAATCGTGATGAATACATGTAAATGATTGAAAATATATGATGATATAAATAAAGTCACTGGTAAATATTGTCACTGATAATTGATGGATAAAAATCGTGTAAAACAGTCTTGAAAAAACATCACAAATAATTAATCCACTGTTTGCTAGGTTTTTAAATTATTTAATTATAATAATCCATTGAACTCTGAAATTCTGATACGTAGAATCATATACGAACAGTAAATCACTTGTATAAACTGAGAATAATTCAAAGAAAAGAGTAATTCCACTATGGCACTATAATCCACCGCATGCTCCCTGCGTATTGCGCGCGGGTGTGTATATTTATTAAACAAAACCCTATTAATTACAATTAAAATTGCAGTTCAAGAAATCTCAATTAAAACTGCTTGAAACTAACAGAGATTGTTTCTAAAATCACAGTTAAGAGAAATATTGTGTAAAAACAGAGTTAGATTATTTGACCTTAAAGAGCACTATATTTGTCAAAATTGAATATCGTTGGGTTGTAACGCTGAGCCGCGTGTTACAACCTAAAACATACTTGCATATAAATTAGTTCTTCGCAACAAACAGCATTTAACAGTCCCATTTAAGCTTTTATAGGCCTGCAATTAAAGTGTGGATCATGGTGGCTGTAAATAAAAAGAGATTTGCGAAGGAAAGTTGTCAAGTCTTCCATTCAGAGTGGCACAAATAAAAAATAAGCACGCATACTTTAGAGAGCAGAATATTTCCAGGAAATGCAGAGTTCCATAACTTGCTGGAGCCTCATTAACGGTAGTGTCATTAAGTCTCCATTTTGTACCAATGAAAAGCCTATTGAAGTATTTTCGGAATTCGGATACGAACACTTTGGTAATGCAACCAAACAACCAGCAAAGTAGTGATATCGTACTTGAATGTCGATCTCGAGGAGGTTGTTATGATAACCAACTTTAGATTCGTCATTTGGTACATGTTAAGCGGTTTCAATTTCTGAGCAGTACGGGCGAGAAAATAAGCATTGTGAGATCAGCTGTAGTGAAAATTGATTGCGTAAATGTGATAATAAGTTGTGGGCCATGAATAGTCGCCATTTGGTAATCAAGGTAATTTCAGAATTATCGGTGATATGAGCGCAGATATCTTCTTTTACGTTTAATTTTCTGGTTGTTAATGTACAAAGAATAATATCGGTATAGGCTATTTAATCCAAAGCAATTTGGCCCTGAATCCCAATAAAAAGAATATAAGAATATGTGCAGATGTTATGAATCAACCACAGACAGTCCTCAGTGTGATAAGGCCAGTTCATTCATCTAAACCACAATTAGCTAGTGACTTTGTCGATTTAATCGGGGTAAGCATCATAGTAATTTACCAGTTTATAGCAAAGCGGGATTTTGTGAGGTAAGTAGTGGAACTTTTAGGATTAATAATTCCACCTAGGACTCAGCCGTTAGTGCAACATTAATAATAAAACCTCTTAAGAAGTTCCAACAGTCACATGTTGAATGAATTTGGATTTTTCAAAGTATAATTTTGGAATCTCATTACTGATAGATTATGATATGATTAAAATAAATTTTATTTTTCTACCAAGGTCATCTAGCGCGACGATCGAAAATATACATGCATACAAATCCAAAGTAGGAATATGTATGGATGTGTGTGTCGGCTGGTACTAATTGGACACCGCTCAATATAACAATAGAACAGGTGTAATTCATGCAAAAAAATAAATGCCGGCAATGACATATACGTGTCTGGTGTAGGTTAATAAGCTTACCTGTATTAATCAACTAGAATATGACATCATGAGTAATTTCATGGTTCCTATTCACTGTACAGGAATTAAAGTTAATAGATGACAGTGACAATAATTAAATAGTTCAATGAAAGCCTCGAGTTAGTTAGGAATAATTAGCTGTGGATCATAAGCAGAGCGAAAAGAAATGGGCATGTTAGCAAACGGCTGTATAATCAGCTTTTTATTCATATGAGAACCTATACCTGAAAATAAATTACAAACGTTTATTATGAGAACTAGGGCTACCGATACGACTAGAGTGCGCAGAGACGTCGGTAATACGATTGTTGATTTGCAGCAGTTTTTGGTGTAGCAACTTGGTTCAAATCAAACAGAAAATAATTAAAGCCAAACTCCAGGAGACTTTGTATAATGTCTTTAAATGAATGTAGTTAGATAAGTTTATCTAAATCATTTTCAAAACTTTGCCAGTAGCTCTGTTCGTTTTCTGCTTCCTCGATGCGTATCAATACATCTTTGACTTCGATGGTCTGACTAATGTACGAATAAGTGAAAGTTTTGGCCTTCAAATCTTTGATTTTCATGTGGCAAAATACAATGATAAGGATGCACATTAAAATAAATATTGCGAATAATTCGACTGGTTTCAAGGTTCCAAACAAGGTATTCCTTAGCTTCTTATCCATGTTTGTCGCAGGTGTCAATGTTGAAGAACTTTTTGATGCTGTAGCATACTGAAAGCTTTAGAAAGAAGAACTAAATTTAGACAGTGAATACAGAATTTACTCGTATATTGTCATTTCCAAATAAACGTTAATTCATACCTTATTGTATAGAATATGTTCTTCGTTTTTAGTATTCGTGAATATAAATTTTCGGCGCAAGACTAACGGATGAGTTAGCGAATATTATTCCAAAACCAGAATTAGGCCACGTATGACCCTGCTTATTTCTTTTGTTCTCCAATTTATTGATGCGGAGCATCCATCTTGTCTCTATAAATAAGAAGGTTTCGTCAACTTTCTAATGCTAGGATTAACTATTCCTTAAATGATAAATCCATAGAGTCTTCAACTGGTAAATTTTGACAGTTTCTGGACAAGAATATTCGTTATTTATCTACTGATTGCATTGGTGCGGTTAAAATCTACGGTAATTACTTATGGACAGCGCATGATGTTAAATTTTCTTCTTAAGTGAGCAAAATTTATCATAAAACTTAGCGGCTAAATTAGGTAAATTATTTTCACATTCAGCATTTTTGTTGAATGAGTGAAATTTTCTACATATTTTAAAATTAGGTAATTTTTATCATTAATGCTTTTGATTTCACCAGAACAATAACGTCGTGCATAATTACGTTAGATCAAATTTGCAATCTCGATATAAACACCTGACTCATTATTTACATACGTATATCATTATAAACTAAGCATTGTAGAGTGTGCAAAAGACAATTCATCCGGTAAACCGGTTTCGTCCTAATTTGGAACTATCAATCATAGTTAGAAGATAGCTGAAACCTTGAACCCTTGTCAGATGAACTATGTTGATGTGAACGATGGCTAGGCGAGAAGCAATTCGGAAATGTTGCAACTTAGAACGAGAGTGCCGTGTGATCTTGTTTTTGTGGCAAATGGCACAATCGGAAACCCATCGTTTAGCGTTCTGCCTAAACTTGTGACCCAAGAAACGATCTGTGAGAAGTCGGACAGTCGCTTTGTTTCCTGAGTGAGAAATTGAGTGAATTGAGTCGAAAACCTTTCTCTGAAGGCTGGTCGGCAGAACTGGCTTGTTGGGCTGCGTACCCGTGAAGTAAACAAATGGTAATCCTTGCCAGAAACGGCAAATGTACTTGGTTGGGTGACGGGCTACTGATCTTTGAATGTGAATGTCACCGCGCTGTTCTGTTCGCAGGAGGGATAGTGTAAGTGCAGGTTCACTGAGTGTCACGGAGTTGACAGTGAATTGCGAAGGCGAAGGTGGTTGTAGCGCGACGTCTGGCCTGGAAAGGGCATCTGCAATGAAGTTTTGTTCGCCCTTGACATGAAGGATGTCAAACTGCCATTCCCTTAGACGCAAAAGCTGTATTTCCACTCTGGCAGGGTACTTGGATATAGTTGAAGTTGCGTTTCGAAGTGCGCTAAATAATGGTGCATGATCTGTGAAAACACCAAATCTGCTATTGCCAATGATGCTGATAAAATGGTGCACTGCGTCGTGGATGGCGAGGAGTTCTCGACCGAAAGTGTCGTATCTCGTTTCTGCTGTTTGGAGAGTACACGAGTAGAAACTGTTAGGCTTCCGAACTCCGTCGGTCTCTTGTTTCAAATTGGCTGAATTAGCGAATTTAGAAGCATCTGTCGTGAGTAGAAATGGTCGTTGAAAATCTGGATGCGTTAGCATTGTGGCATTTGCTAACGAGTTGATGGCGAGTCGAAGTAATTCCTCGACTTCGGATGACCAAGTAATGATGGAATTCTTGTTAAGTCCTTTTCGATTCCGCAGGTGCCTGCACAAAGGATAAAGTTGTCTTGAAAGGCCTGGAAGGAACTTGCGATAGTAGTTTAGTACTCCCAAAATTTTCTGCAACTCGCTAACAGTCTTTGGTGACTTGATATTCTTGATTGAATTCGCCTTTGACGGCAAAGGTTGAATGCCTTGTGGCGTGATACGATGCCCTAAGAAGTCCACGGATGTAGTTGCAATCTGCGTCTTGTCAAAGTTGATCTTGGGTCCGTGGTTGGATAAGCGTGAGAGGACATGTCGTGGATGCTTGGCATGAGATTCTGGACTGAATTCCATTATGTCATCGAGATATGACATACAAAAAGCAGAGTCGTCGCAAAGTATGCTGTCCATGAATCTTTCAAATGTCTGTGTAGCACACTTAAATACAAAAGGCATGTAAAGATATTCGAAAAGGCCAAATGGAGTGATGACCGCAGTCTTTTCAATATCTTCTGGTGCTACTGGGATGTGATGGAAGGCTTGTCTGAGGTCAATCACTGAGAAGAAATTGCTGCCGTTTAGTTTTTCAAGTAAGGTGTTAATATTTGGAATAGTATATGCATAATATTTTGTCATTGAATTTAACTTGCGACAATCTCCGCGGGCTCTGTATGATCCGTTCGATTTGGAGACTAAGTGCAGTGGTGACGACCATTAACTTTACGATTGTCTCATGATTCCCACTTCCAACAACCTTGAATATTCCTCTTGGGCAGCTTTCAGTTTAGCAGGGGCCAGTGGTCGCTTCTTGAATGCAATAGGTTGTCCTTCTGTGACGATATGGTGCATCGTGTTGGAGACTCGTAGCTATGATTTGCTAAGATCGAAAAGCGACTTGTGTTCTCGACGAGCTAATATCTCTGCTGAATGATGCACTAGAGTTGGCTGAATGACCTGTAACTCCAAACGCTCGGAGGCAAATGTCCAAAAACTTTGCTCAAGTCCGGTGGAAGGGTCGATGATCTTTTGATTGGCAAGATCAACAATGAGCAGAAATTTCAATAGGAAATCAATGCCTGTTATATTGTGTGAGACCTTGGAAATGATGAAGTTGTGAGTAAATTCACGCCGTAAACCTATATTGAGTGTACAATACCGACAGCAATAAGAAGGTATGGACTCGCCTGTAGTTGTAGAACGCCTAGCGTCATCTCGGCCATTAAATCACATTTGAGAACTGATACTGATGCACCTGTGTCTACGATGAATTTTTTGTCAGTTCTGAAATCAAGAAGGTGCAGAAGTTCGTTGGGCTGTTTGGCCGGGTCATGCAAACAAGTAGGCTATTGATTGTGACTGGCATTGTCCGCTGGCTTATCTATGTGACAAATTCGGCGTGCACGAAAAGAGTCAATAGGAATGTCGGATTGTAAGTGATTTCTTCCTCGTGGTACCGTTGATGCCGTTGATGCGCAGAAAGTACGGTCCTCTACTTTCTGCGCCATACGTTTCCCGATCCTGATGCACCACTGCGCCTGTTTTCTTCCCCATCAACTTTTGAAATTGACATTCATTCGGAAATTCTTCGGAACGACAGAGACAGACTTGACATGAATAAAAAAATTCTGTTGATCTTAGCACCAGGTCTTTGGGCATACCTGTTAAAGAATTGCGGGGATCTCGATCGCCGCCTTCCGATATAATATGTTTTGTGTGTAAAATTTGGTCGAGCATTCACCTGATTTAGCTGGGATTTCGCTATGGCCAATCCTTCTAGAACTTTAGCCATGTTCGCTACTGTTCTCTCTAAAGAGGGGAGCCTATCATCCTGCGGGGGCGGACAAAATTATGACGAATTCAAGTTAGGTTCCCAAACCCTAAATTCTAACTGAGATTACTCAGATAAGTCATCTATAGAGAGAGTGTTGGGGAGCTGTCTGGCGAATAATTTTAGTGATTGTGGAAGATTGTTAATAAAATCAAACTTAGCCTCATTGTCAGAAATATTGGTTTTATACCGAAGTTTTCGTAATTCCCTTAAAATCTCGATGGGGCCAATGTTTGGCAATCTAACTGCGCATATTTATTTATTTTCTGTTCGGATTCTTTGGGATCCAGCAAGGATTCTACTTCATTTTGTAGGCCCAAAATAGGATTAGGTAGTTCCCTAATGGCCTCAAGCTTAGGATAAATCCGTCGCTGCAATTCAGAAGGTATTTTAGCATAAACTTTGACAGTTTTTGATGACTATCATTATCTGAAAACGGGGAGAAAGCGGAGTCTACGCGCATAAAGAAAAGTTCGCTATCTCCATCCCAAACTGCAACATCAATATATAAAATTGAACCTAACATTCTAATAATCTTACGGAATCTTAAAAACATAAATTTATAAGCAAGAAAAAATGTTAAAAGTCTATAAACGAAACATAGACCAAATAAAGCACCAAATATAACAGTCGAGATGCGTTCTTGTTCAAAACGTAAATGGCCTATTTTAACCGTGTTCTGTACACCTGCATTTTTTGTAAATGCATACTTTCAAAGATGATGTACTTCTCGAATAAACTTGCTAATTTAAATTTACCTTTTCACGCGCCAGACTAAATGTTAAGTTTCATTGTTGTTTGCTGAGCGTGTGCGTGTTTTTGTGAAGTATAGTAAGTAAGATTGACGCTATTCGTTAAAACTTACATACTTCTGCAATAAAAAAATACTGGGATCAATTTGCCAAAAGCTTGTGCAAAAATGACAAGATAAGTCAAAACATGAAATTATAATAAATGTTGGACTGAAAATAAATAAATTACTGAAGATGTGATCATACAACTTTTTTATAAAAAAGATAGAATGAAAAAAACGTCTTGTTGACAAGTCTTATAATCCATTTGGGATGAACATATAAATGGTAGTGCTGCATATAATCTCAACATTGCTCAACAAAAAATCTTAATAGTTGACTATTATCAAATATAATCCAACATCTCAATCGGTTGCAGGGTTTACCTTCTGTTTCAGACTGGCGCAGCTGTCCCTTCCTGCCATTAGTAATTGTTAGAATCTGGATGAAGATTAGCGGCATTTCGATCACTGTCTCATTTTATTAGATTTTAAAAGATTTCATAATCGCATTCTTTGTTAAATTAAGAATACATATCAATAAGTGTAGAACGCCAACACGGCTTTCCATATATATATATATATATATATATATATATATATATATATATATATATATATATGTGTGTATATATATGCAATGCGGTTTGACCCTCCTTAGTCAGTTTGCCGTCGTACTCTGTTTATGACCATGGAAGAACAAAACGCATCAGTGCGTTGCGACTGGCGGTAGTTTTGTTATTTTGTTCGACAACTGTTTAAATACAATGGGATTGGTGTTTACTTCAGGCTCGCAAACTTGATTTAAAGTACGGTCAGATGTTTCCGTCCTCCCCTGAATAACATGTCAATTCAGTTGGCAGTTTTTGCATGAATTTCGAAAGGAACAGAGCTTAAGCTCCTCCTTCTGCTAGTCACTTACTTACTACTTTTCATGGTTATCGGCTGCTCACTTCCTAAGCCAGCATGCACCTGAGCTATCTGCACGAATCAGTAAATTCATACCAGATTAAATTATTTCTTTATATACTTCTTATATCTCAAGCTATGTAGATTTATAAACAAATGGAAGAAAACGTAATTTGAGTAGAATTCTGGGTGAATGGAAAGCAAAGTTAAAGTTAATTACAGCACAGGCAAAATGCGTACGAAAATACTAAAATCGCGCTAGGTGTTTACATGTTTCAGCTCGCGAAGCTGAAAACAAAACACAGAGCAATCATGCGGAAAACAAATAGGCCATGCAAGGATTCAGCCTTCCTTGATAATGAATGACTACGCCAAGCATGGATGTGAATAAGGCAGAACTTGTAAAATAAGTGAAGCTTACAAAATTAACCGGTACAGTTTGCCTGTGGATTTTGTAGTGACTAAGGTATTAGCATGGAGGCGAAATGTAGTGTAACTGGATAGAATGAAGCATACTATAGTAACACGCGGCTCCACGTTACATCCCAACGATGTTTAGTTTTGACAAATATAGTGCCCTTTTAGATCAAATAGTCTAACTCTGTTTTTACACAATATTTCTCTTAACTGTGACTTTATAAACAATCTCTGTTTGTTTCAAGAAGTTTTAATTGAGATTTCTTGTACTGCAAATATTATTGTAATTAATAGGGTTTTGTTTAATAAATATACACACCCACGCGCAATACACAGGGAACTTAGGGTGGATTTTAGTGTCCATGTAGATTTATTACATGATTCTATGCATCAGGACATCGAAGTTCAATGGATTATTATAACTAAATCATTTAAAATGTAGCAAACAGTGGAATAATTATTTCTGATGTTTTTCGAGATTGATTTTACACGATTTATATCCATCGATTATCAGTGACAATATTTATTGTCTTTCTTTTCATAAATTATCAGTAACTTTAAACTAAATGGCTAGTCAGTCTGGATTTACATCATCGTACTTTTTCAATTATTTACATGTATTCATCACGATTCAGACATTTGTGTTTCTGATAATTAATTGTGTATAACACATTCAATTTTGTTGATAATACGTCATTTTGTTGCAGTCTAGAGCACGGTCCGTTTTGTTTAACTGTGAATTGATTCATGCTTAGCTACACCAATTGCAATAAACGTCTGAAAATGGATGAGTTTTCTTACTTCACACTTCGGAAAATGTCAGGGACTGATCCAGGAACGGGTGGGGATAAGGACCACCATGAAAATGTAGGAAATCATTAGTAAATAGACAGCTGCCCCGCAAAGACTATCTCTATAACTACAAAACATCCCACACTATAACAGTGAAGAAGGGAAAATTTAGGCTACACATAGTATATAAACTGAGCAACTACAAATTTTAAACGGAGTGGCTATCTAAATTCGACAAGATACGGGTCACCTGTTGAGCTGGGCAGCGCAATCCAGCAATTGGAGTGGATATTTTGGCTTTTAATGAGCGTGCGAAGCCAATCACTGGCAATTATAGACTAGAAGATAAAATTACTTAAATCATGATTGCAATCATGATATAAACAACTGATCCATTATTCACATACATCTGTCAGTAAAAACTAAGTGCTGTATAGTTCAGAAAAGGCAATTCATCCAGTAGACCGGTTTCGTTCTTATTGAGAACTCATCACGTACTGTCTTGATTTAGACGCAGAAAGGGCAAAAACCTCGGCACATGCATATGCATAGTGGGTGAGGTTTTTATATGAAGATCTATACCTCGATTATAGTAATAATAACAGAAGATAATGTATAAAAATAAAGGTCGCCAGTTGTTTCTCCAGTAAAATTTTCGCTACAAAATATGCCCTTCATTTAATGTCAGCAAGCCTTATTATCTTAAGTCCTACATATAACTTGGTAGTAATGAAGAACAAGTCACTGTATTTCTGGTAATGTTAGACGCTATTTTCTGTTTCTAAATGACTAAAAAAAGTATTGTCTATATTACAATTTCGTTTATTAATTTATTGTAAGTGTTTTTGTGTCATTACAATAATTATTCAAGTACAAACTCTAATGCATTAGGCACGGTTCTAATGTTGGCTGTGTGTCTCTGGTTGCAGTCGGATTTTCTTTAGGTGGACTCTGAATTAATAAAAATTTAATAGATAAATCCACTAGCAAAATTAAAAGACGAAACATTTTCAGATCAATTTTCATTCCATTTTTTAATTACAAACCACCTTTAGTAAATCCGTTGCAAGGGGAACAGGATATCGCCGTCGTATTTTTGGTTGTAAAAACCTGTTGACATTTAAGCAATCATTGAAAACATATGTAATTCTGCGACGATGTGCGGACGGTTAAAAAATAATATTTGTGCTTGAATCAAGTGCGCAAGTTTATTTTGAAACATAATTGATATTTATTTGAATCAAGGTTTCGATATCGATATAAAATTCAAACCCATTATATATATATATATATATATATATATATATATATATATATATATATATCGCTACCAGTTTCACCATTCTTTAAAATATGAATACAACCTATACTACATGGAATAACTTTTATTAATAAATCTTATTTCTCCCAGTATCTACAGCCATTGTTCTGGATTCGTTAGTATATTCGTTCATCCAATCCCAACTGTACATTTGTCGCAAACAATCCACTCTTAGGAATGTCAGTCTTTGTTTTGCGCAATTTAACCACTCCTTTTGCGTAACGTCATTTAGTGTGTTATCGCTTTCATTATAATTGCGTCCGTAATTGATGAGTGTGTCGTATTTTGCGAAACGTAGGCTATTTTTAAAGGCCTGTCCGTTATGTCTTTGTTCCAGTCCAATTTAATTTCTTTTTAAATTATATTATGCAAGTTTAAGCAGGGCTTCAGCTTATTAATTGCAATAGCTTCAAAAGCCAGAAGCACTTTTTCTGTTTTTGCCTTGTACAGAACTGAAAAATTGTTACTATTAACAGCATTACCCTTGAGTAGTACATGCTCGCAAATTGCTGATTTTTGTGCAGGAGCTGCACCCCTCTTTAATAGTTTTTGAGGGAGTTTCTGATTTATATATATATATATATATATATATATATATATACATATGTATAATATATATGTCAGTATAAACGAAGCATGTCATAATGTAGAATAGGCAGTCCATCCAGTAGACCGGTTTCATCGTTATTGGGAACATATTATGAAACTTAAAGTGTTTCGCGTGTAAATTTGTTATCAGAGCCTTTATTTGTCAGCAGTTTCATGCATGTTGTAATTGTGTTTGATTCTATTATTTAGCTGAAATTGTCAAGCATGTAATGTTAATTCATGGTAAAATTTATCTCTACTAAATAAGTTATCATACTATATTTGTCATTTTCTAAATATATATCTCCTTATTAGGTTCAAAAAATATAAATTTTGATTCTTCTGTGTTTCACTTCTGCTAAAGTTGTAAATAGACAATATTTTTTGTTTAAAAAATTCTAAATTAGGTTGAAATGTAATACAATATCGTAAAGAGGATGAATAGTGCTTCAATAGTGCGCAATCAATTATCGTTAAATTGTATTACCTATATATGTATATGTGGCGAAAGCTGCAAACAGTTAATGTTCGTGACTGCATAGAAATTGTGCAGCCGACATTTCCAGTCAAGTTCAATGCATGCAAGACTGCTAGAGGTAAGAGCCGCATATCTAAATTTGATTTCCATATATATTCAATGCGGTTTGATCCTCGATAGTCAGTTTGCCGTCGTACTCTGATGATGATCATGGAAGGTCGAAACGCGTCAGTGCGTTGCAGCTGGCGGTAGTTTTGTTATGTTGTTCGATGACTGGCTAAATACAATGGGATTGGTGTTTACTTCAAGCACGCAAACTTGATTTAAAGAATTGTTACCACCACCCGCGCAATCAATTATTGTTTAATTGTATTGTCTAAACATAAGTGTGTGGTGAAAGCTACAAACAGCTAATGTTCGTGACTGCATAGAAATTGTGCAGCCGACATTTCCAGTCAAGTTCAATGTATGCGAGACTGCTAGAGGTAAGAGCCGCATATCTAAATTTGATTTCCATATATATTCAATGCGATTTGATCCTCGATAGTCAGTTTGCCGTCGTACTCTGATGATGATCAAGGAAGGTCGAAACGCGTCAGTGCGTTGCGATTGGCGGTAGTTTTGTTATGTTGTTCGACGACTGGTTAAATACAATGGGATTGGTGTTTACTTCAAGCTCGCAAACTTGATTTAAAGAATTGATACCACCACCCGCGCAATCAATTACTGTTAAATTGTATTGCCTTTATATGTATATGTGGCGAAAGCTGCAAACAGTTAATGTTCGTGACTGCATAGAAATTGTGCAGCCGACATTTCCAGTCAAGTTCAATGTATGCGAGACTGTTAGAGGTGAGAGCCGCATATCTAAATTTGATTTCCATATATATTCAATGCAGTTTGATCCTCGATAGTCAGTTTGCCGTCGTACTCTGATGATGATCAAGGAAGGTCGAAACGCGTCAGTGCGTTGCGGCTGGCGGTAGTTTTGTTATGTTGTTCGGCGACTGGTTAAATACAATGGGATTGGTGTTTACTTCAAGCTCGCAAACTTGATTTAAAGAATTTGTACCACCACCTGCGCAATCAATTATTGTTAAATTGTATTGCCTATATATGTATATGTGGTGAAAGCTGCAAACAGTTAATGTTCGTGACTGTATAGAAATTGTGCAGCCGACTTTTCCAGTCAAGTTCAATGTATGCGAGACTGCTAGAGGTGAAAGCCGCATATCTAAATTTGATTTCCATATATATTCAATGCGGTTTGATCCTCGATAGTCAGTTTGCCGTCGTACTCTGATGCTGATCATGGAAGGTCGAAACGCGTCAGTGCGTTGCAGCTGGCGGTAGTTTTGTTATGTTGTTCGATGACTGGTTAAATACAATGGGATTGGTGTTTACTCCAAGCACGCAAACTTGATTTAAAGAATTGTTACCACCACCCGCGCAATCAATTATTGTTTAAATTGTATTGCCTATATATGTTTATGTGGCGAAAGCTGCAAACAGTTAATGTTCGTGACTGCATAGAAATTGTGCAGCCGACATTTCCAGTCAAGTTCAATGTATGCGAGACTGCTAAAGGTGAGAGCCGCATATCTAAATTTGATTTCCATATATATTCAATGCGGTTTGATCCTCGATAGTCAGTTTGCCGTCGTACTCTGATGATGATCATGGAAGGTCGAACGCGTCAGTGCGTTGCGGCTGGCGGTAGTTTTGTTATGTTGTTCGACGACTGGTTAAATACAATGGGATTGGTGTTTACTTCAAGCTCGCAAACTTGATTTAAATAATTTTTACCACCATCCGCGCAATCAATTATTGTTAAAAATAATGTTGTATTTGTGTTTGATTCTATTAGTTGGCCGATATTGTCAAGCATGTAATATTACTTCCAAATGTTAATTCATGGTAAAATTTATCTCTACTAAATAAATTATCATACTATATTTGTCACTTTCTAAATATATATCTCCTTATTAGGTTCACAAAATATAAATTTTGATTCTTCTGTTTTTCACTTCTGCTAAAGCTGTAAATAGACAATATTTTTTGTTTAAAACATTGTAATTTAGGACGAAATTTAATATAATATCGTAAAGAGGATGAATAGTGCTTTTAAATTGAAGCGGATTATCTGAATATGAAGTCTTGGCCTTAATAGTTAGATTCACTAACCTGAAACGACATCAATTAATAAAATTATCTATTCAAGCGGATCATGAATTTGAGTTTATTATTCTCGAAAAAAGACGGTCATTATCCAATTTGCTATTAAATGTTTTTTCTCTTCCGAATAAAAATTTATACTGTGCAATATTCTAATTCAATTGACATTATAAAGATATATATATATATTTTTTATATATATTTATATATATATTTATATATATATATATATATATATATTGTGTGTTTATGTTGCTATTTCTATTGCAAGAATCGAAGTAAGATATTGCGGAAAAAGTTATTGATTTACCAGGTGTCAAATCTGCGCATAAATTTTCGTGTGCTCTCTAACTGCAGGTACTACAATCTGAACATGTGGACCGAAATCTGTAATGACACAATCTAGTTAGTGCATAATATTTTTCCTATTTTTCTCTCTTAAATTCTGTTCGTCGCTTATACTGGTATTCGTTTTACTTAATTACGAATTTCCCATAAAAACTGCATGAACTACTTTATTTTTAGTTGGAAATAGCACAGAATTGCCCCCAATTCATTTTTATGCCAAATTTAGGAAACGCTTGTCGATATCCTTCAATGGTTCACAATTCATCACAAGTCTTAGGAATAAACAAATTAAGCAATCTTTATATTTCCTTAAAACGATATTTTTATTCTGTAGGAATGCAAACCATAACAAAATTCACACTACGCACAACAAGTGCAAAAGTTAAAAGAAAGGGCTTCAGCTTCAAGATCCGCTTTATTTTGACCTTCATTTTAATTACCTTCAAATCAATATATACATATATATATTGCAAAGGAAAAGCAAAACAAAATGTTTAGACGATCAATTGCGTACATCACCGCATAAAAAATGATCAGTTGATAAAATTAATGTTCAATTCAATAGCGGTTCATCAGGTACTGTTTTGTTTCTGCTATAATTTCAGATTGGCGTTGGCTAGATTGAACAGTATTTATAAAGAGATGCCATATAGTCTCCACCTGAAGGAACAACTAACCGTAAACATGAGCCAGTGCAAGACTGAAAATTGTGTTAATTGCGGCGTATTGACTCAATGGTTAGATTCACAGACATCGAAGCAGATGTGCCTAGGTTCTGGGCCTGTCCACTGCAAATACTGAAATGCACTTGAAGAGTTCTCAATTACTTATTTTATAATTATCAATTTATATATTATTCGATTGATATTTACATATATATATATATATATATATATATATATATATATATAAATATATATATATATATATATATATATATATATATATTCTTTATGATGTCCATTCCTTTTTAATTTAACACAGTATTCTTATAGTTAGAGAACACAAATAACAAAGTGGATAAAGGCCATTTATTTCGTGAATACTAATCATCTCTTATACAATCATACATATTTATACATTTTGGGTTTTCAATTGATTATGCTAGTGGTAACAAATCTGACTCGTTTTTACTGCTGTTTCTTGTTTTGACTAGTTGGTGAGTGTGTATGCGTTTGTGTTTGTGTGTATGCGTGTTTGCATGTAAAGGTCATTCTCGCAGTATTGCGAAGTGATGTCTGAGATCTTGTCATTATTGTTTTGATAGCTTGAGAATTAACCATTTGTGCGCATTGTTCACTGTTACATATACAAGTGCTATTTTTCCCAGTATAGTTGATCGTTTCACCTCGTTGCGCAAAGTTTTCACGTGGTAACAACCCCAGTGTTAAACGCTCACATGGTTTGGAGACTTCTGTCATCGTATGCGCCTCTGTTATTTCCACTTCAGTTTGTTGCCAATCCGATTGTACGTTTGTTGATTCTAGTCGAGGGCCTGTTTGTTCTTGGCTGGATACTAGATGATAAGAGATAGATAGATAAGAGATGATTAGTATTCACGAAATAAATGGCCTTTATCCACTTTGTTATTTGTGTTTTCCTAATTATAAGAATATATATATGTGTGTGTGTGTGTGGGGGTGTATCCAGGGAAATTACCCGAAATTGCAAATGTATAAAAAATGTATATTTATATATACTGTTATTGTTCATAGTTTTTCGCTTCTGTTATCTGTTCATATATAACAGTTCCGCAAAAATATTTGCTCTTTGTATCTGCTACTTTAACGAAGACAATTTAAAAATTGATTATTGTTCTGTAATTTATGTAAATAACTTCATTGTTGTAGGACAAAACGGGAAATTTAAAAGATTTTTGATGCTTCGATTATATAATTGTTTACTTTAAAACAAAGTGACGATCATGATATAAACACCAGACCCAAACTTGATTAAAATTAATTATTATCAATGCCCGCGCAACCGATGTTCGTTTGTTCAATTGTTTGTTGATCTGCCTATTTTGAATTACTGTATTTCCTGACTTCTTCATAATTATTTTTACATATGTTTTAAGAAATATGGTTCCGTTTAAAATGTTACATAAAAAAGAAGCAAGGAGTAATAATAATTTCTGCAAAAATCACTAGTTTAAATGAGGAATATAAAGGTAAGTTTATTAAAGGTTTCATGCTTTCTTCCATTAAGACTTTTGCACCTATCTATTGTCTACAATTTAGGTTAGGTAACAATTCTCGTTTCAAATCAGGAGGTTTTTAATTAATTATCTAATTTAAATTATACAACTGTTAAGGAAAAAGTATACGTCGAATGTAGGCAAAGCAGTGTGACAAATTCTCTTTTATACAATGTTCACTTTGAAACCATAATATAATGTCGTAAAGCAGATTTCTTGGCTAAAATAATACGTCAAACATTATGCTATTGTAGGTGGTATTCATCGCTAAGTTCACAGAATGCCATGACTTGTTTATTACATTATAAATGGCTAAATTATTTTTGTGATTTCTAATTCATTCTAGTACACAGTGTAGTGATTTACTCTAACTTAGGATTCTATACAGCATCTTTATCTATATTTATTACGTAAATTCACTTAACAACTTCCAGTAGCACAATCTGATAAAAAGTTTCCAAATTATTTCTGGTTAGTAAAGCAATCATGTTCACTCTATCTAAAAATAAAAGCATAATTATATGTTAAATTTTCCAATTGAGAATCTAGAAGATGAGACGTCCACGCAAAAATTTTACAAAAGCTGGCGAAGAAAAATTACGTATAAACGCAGACGTTTTTGAAAACACGCGGGCGAATGAAGGAGGTAGGAATTCTGATAAAAATAAATAGACTAATTATATTGCGGATATTGGAAATATATGAAAAAGTTTTTATATGAAAAAAGTATTGCAATAATTTTGAAGTTTTGTTTGTTTAAATTAGAGCGTGGATCCATTTGGTTTGTCCGCATGTTATGACAGTTTTAGAAATTCGCTGCTCGAAGATGATTGGTAATACGAGGTTCCATGGTGTGATGTTTACTTCTTCGGGCTCACAATTTGTATTAATTCATTGTAAAATAGTATTCTTTTTCTACGCTACAAATTTTGTTTTACATAAAAAAACTAATTTGGTTTTTTTCTTTGTTAGATTTATACATTCTATATATATTGCGAAATGGCAGCCGATCAAGAGAACATCCAATTGTTGCCGCAATAGTTTAACTGCGAGCCTTAAAATGACTCGTCTAGATAATGAGACCGATCAATATTAGAGGATACCAAAAATAATACTTCAGGGAATACACAATGGTTCTGGCAAGTATGGACCGGGAATCAAAGAGGAGACTTGTGGATAGCGAAGCAACAGCCTCTGCTGTTATTTTGAAACGTTAATTATACTTTCGCACATAGAAATGTTTACGGCCTACAGTGTAGTGATTAACTGTGTAAAAATTAATTATGCCATTTCAAAATGCGTGTAGAATAATGAATTTCTGTATTTAATTTCGTGTGCAAACATATAATTTTGGAACTTTTGTGTAGGGATCTGTTAAATATGAGATTCTGCGCCATCACTTGACTTGTTGTAGTTAGGAAAGTGAGATATAATACGTCAAACAAGGCCGTTCTAAAAATTTTTTGCCAATTAGCTCAAATATTTCATGAAATAATAAACATAATAATTTTATAACTATTTGCGAAATGTATGTTATTAAATTAAATTGAGACTAAGAAAGGGAGGCACTTGTCTCGAAAGAGGGAAAGTAAAATGTTGTGTTTATATATATATATATATATATATATATATATATATATATATATATATATATTAACATACATGGTCTATACACATATTTATATTACTCTGTTTATATATATATATATATATATATATATTAACATACAGGGTATTTTCATGTATATATATATATATATATATATATATATATACATATATATATATAAAGAAAAATTTTTATAGTTATTTAGGTGTGGTATATAAATATTGTAATAATATTTTAAAATATATATATGTATATATGGTCAGACATATATATAAAATCAGATTGTTGCTAATAATTATATATGCAGATGCATAATAGTATATATGCGCATTTTATATATTTACATAAGGCGTTTAAAAGATATATATATATATATATATATATATATATATATATATATATATATAAGGATTTGTTGTATATATATGGACAAATATTTATATACAATTATTTCTATAATTTGGATAATTTAGGAACGTGCATATTATTAGATATTGTAGAACATTTATGTATATTACATATAGTATGTCCTTATTATTTTTTTCTTTCTTGATTTATTCTTAACCAAAGCTTCGCTTTTGCCTTCATTGTCTATTTTTAGAGGTAACTTGTAGTGTTTGCTTTATCCTTAGAGTCATTATTGTTACTAGTCGTGAAATACCTAATACGAAATGGCATGTATATTATTTCTCTGCCAAAAACAGAATCTGATAGTTAAGTTTGGTGAACTTTTTCAGTTTTAAATTTTAACTTTTATTACCGTGATATCGCAAAATTACAGTTATACCACACATATTTTATACTTTCAATCTACCCTTCAATTAACCTCCTGGACACTTGATGAAATTATTTATGCCGGGAATTTGAAATAGCTGCAATTGTACAGAGTTAACAGTTGGTCAGCCATTTTAAGTATATATATATATATATATATATATATATATATATATATATATATATATATATATAGTTGTTGACTGGGTGTATTCATGATCTCCATGCATGTGCATATATAGTGTTTATTTACTAAAACCAATTCTTTTTTTAAAAGCATTAGTCAGTCGATAGATTTTTATAAAAACATATAAATAGATCTGTTTTGTTACCACATTTGCTTAAATCTGCCTTTGTGAGCATTTTACGGCGTAAGTGTGATTAGAGGCCTGAGGATGGTACGGGAAATATCGTACCGAAACTTTTCCATTCACCGAAGATGAGATCGTACCTCATTTCTAGTAGTTAGTATGAACGGCATCGTAAGAAACGGACGAATCCGCATCCGGCCAATAAGAAGACAAACTCGATGCGTACTTGGAAATGGGGATGAATTGGTTCTTTGCGAAACCGATAGTGCAAAGAGACAACCCGCGAACGCAAATCAGGGTGATTTACCATTCGAAGCGCGCTTTGCGCAACCATTCACGAATTATATGACCTTAACGTAGTATCATTCCCGTTGTAAAATGTGAAAAAGAAAATTTTTCAAAATAGATCTTCCAATATTTGCAATTTTTTTCATGTTGACCTATTGCTTATTGTTTGCTGAAAAGGATTTAATAAACCGAACTGTCAGTAATGGGAGAGAATAAGAGAATTATACTGTGTAAAGATTATTTAGCCATATTTTGTGCATACCATCGAGGATTTTCGGGGAAATTGCAATAGATATGATAGAACGGACCCAACCTTAAACACAATTTAGTCGAGTATTTCTTAATAACTATGGTCATACAAAATGTAGAATAATTACTGCAATTATGACAATTACTGTATATATTAAAATAATTAAACAATAATTGATTGCGCGGGTGGTGTTAACAATTGTTTAAATCAAGAGTGCGAGCTAGAAGTGAACACCAATCCCATTTTATTTAGCAAGTCGTCTGACAACACAGCAAAACTAGCGCCATTAACACACGCTGGCGCGTTTCGAACTTCTATGATCACCTTTAAATCAAGTTTACGAGCTTGAAGTAAACACCAATCCAATTGAATTTAACCAGTCGTCGAACAACATTACAAAACTATGGCCACGCGCAACTCACTGACGAGTTTCGACCTTCCATTACCATCATCAGAGTACGACGGCAAATTGATTATCGAGGATCAAACCGCATTGAATATATATGGAAATCAAATTTAGATATGCGGCTCTCACCTCTAGCAGTCTTGCATACATTGAAATTGACCGGAAATGTTGGCTGCACAATTTCTATGCAGTCACAAACATAAAATGTTTGTAGCTTTCGCCACATATACATATATAGGCAATACAATTTAACAAAAATTGATTGCGCGGGTGGTAGTAACTATTCTTTATATCAAGTTTGCGTGCTTGAAATAAACACAAATCACATTTTATTTAACCAGTCCTCGAACAATATAACAAAACTACCGCCAGTCGAATCGCACTGACGCGTTTCGACCTTCCATGATCAACACCAGAGTACGACGGCAAACTGACTAGCGAGAATCAAACCGCATTGTATATATATGTAAAGCCGTCGTACTCTGATGATGATCATGGAAGGTCGAAACGCGTCAGTGCGTTGGAGCTGGCGGTAGTTTTGTTATGTTGTTGGACGACTGGTTAAATACAATGAGATTAGTGTTTACTTCAAGCTCGCAAATTTAATTTAAAGAATTGCTACCACTACCCGCGCAATCATTTATTGGTAAATTGTATGGCCTATATATGTATATGTGGCGAAAGCTGCAAACAGTTAAATTTCCTGACTCCAAAGAAATTTTGCAGCCGACATTTCCGGGCAAGTTCAATGTATGCGAGACTGCTAGACGTGAGAGCCGCATATCTAAAATTGATTTCAATATGTATTCCATGCGTTTTGATCCTCGATAGCCAGTTTGCCGTTGTACTCTGATGATGGTCATGGAAGGTCGAAACGCGACAGTGCGTTGCGGCTGGCGGTAGTTTTGTTATGCTGTTCGACGACTGGTTAAATACAATGGAATTGATGTTTACTTCAAGCTCACAAACCTGATTTAAAGCATTTTTACCACCACTCGCGCAATTATTTATCGTTAAATTGTATTGCCTTCTATGATCATCATCAGAGTACGACGGCAAATTGACTAGCGAGGATCAAACCAAATTGCATATATATGGAAATTAATATTAGATATGTGGCTCTTGCCTCTAGTAGTCTCGCATAAATTGTATTGCCTATATATTTATTTGTGGCTAAAGTTACAATAATTTAATGTTCGTGACTGCATAGAAATTGTGCAGCCGATATTTTCAGTCAAGTTCAATTTATGTAAGACTGCTAGAGGTGAGAGCCACATATATAAATTTGATTTTCATATATATTCAATGCGGTTTGATTATCGCTGATCAGTTTACCGTCGTAATCTGATGATGATCATGGATGGTCGAAACGCGTCAGTGCGTTGCAACTGGCGGTAGTTTTCTTATGTTGTTCGAAGACTGGTTTAATACAATGGGATTGGTGTTTACTTCAAGCTCGCAAACCTGATTTAAAGAGATGTATATCCACATATTTATGATTGAAAAGGAGACATGACGTGGTGCTTATTTAGTAATGTATTTGGATTAAAAGATATAAATTTGAAGCACGTAAAAGAGTAATTGAGAACAGAAATGGAGTGTGAATGAGAACAGCATATAGAAAGAGATTGAATGAAAGGAATAGACGAGGACATTGTTTGAGTGAGTACGATGAAGAATGAAATGTCAATAGAGAGAAATACGTAGAGGAAAAGTTATATTGTGATGTAGAAATAGATGAAAAGCAAAATATTGTACGAAGATTAATGTCATTGAGAATGAACAATATTTTCATTTTCTGCTAACTTTATGGCTGGGACCAGAAAGAAAAAGAAAAGGACATAAACAGAGTTTGAAAAAGAGAGCTCAAACAGAGAGTGTGTGAGAGAGAGAGAAGGAGAGAAAGAAATTGGAAGAATTAAAGAGATAAAGATCAATTAATTGGAAGAGGATAAATTATATTTGTGAGGTAGAAATATTTGAATCTGCTCTCCAAATCTATATTAATAACCGCTTTATTTAAATTGTCACTGTCGGGTTTGCACACTTTTAAGGGTGTTCTGCTTCTAATCATTTATCCTCTAACTTTATTGAAAATCACCTATCTGCTTATTGAAACACTGTGGTTTACATTTTGGCGGAGGAATAACTAACACTGTGTTCATCATCCCGTATAAAGGTAATGCTGTATAATAATTATCGACTAAATAACAAGTTAAATAGCATTATTCAGAACGACATGTTTAAGTGCATTGTATGGTGCTTAATTAAAAATTGGTGTTTCTACAGTTCAATTAGTGTATATTAAGCGCGTTAATTAGCCAATAGCTAAAGTTTCTGAAACTAAACCATACGTTTAGCATATGTGGTGGGCATAAACTAAAAGTCTTCATCTTTTACATGATTATCGGGTTGCGATCCGATTTGTTTGCATCCGCTGTCTTCCTGATTTTCTTTTCTCCAAAACTTTCGATTACCGGATACGGTTATCTTTCTCAATGGAAAGCTCAACATAATAAGTTGACAATCAATATGTCAAGTGGAAATATTAGATTAAACTGCCCCATTTATACTTGTTGTTAGATCTCTTAAGCATAAAATGCTAGGGAAGTGTATGTCAAATTGGTTTGTGTATCTGTCTGCATGTGTACACGCTTCGAAATGAGATTACAGTGATTTAGTCACAATTACTGACAGCCACTACATAAGCGTGTGTGTGTGTGTATTCTTGTTTGTTTTTGATTGAGGAGTAATCAACTATTGCACGTGTACACTCATCCCAGTGAAATGACAGTGATTTAGCGACATCTGACTAATCACTAGATAAGCGTATGCCACATCTGTGTGTTTGTGTATGTATGTGTGTGTGTGAGCGTTTGCTTAAGACTGAGAAATAATCTGTTACATGTAATTAACGGCACGTGTACCAGAAATTCACATGAAACTAAAATGATAACTGTCATTTTCTAAACGCACACGTCAGACCTATTTTTACACGTACTATCCTAAATGAAGTAATTACGAGTGGCATCCTGGTGAGGAGGGGGCAAGATTCTGTGAATAAAGTAAATAATTTAGAGTTAGCAAAATCAAGTTAGAAACGGAAAAGTATTCTATTAAGGTGGATAAAATAAAAAAGGGGGATCGTAAAATAAGTTGAAAATTGTCTGATAAAGAAAGATGCAAACATAAATGTTTGTTAAAAGGTGCTACACTAACAACAGAACGTAAGATAACAGATAAAATAAGATAACAAATAATCAAGGATGAAATGATAAGATCATCAAAAATAAATTGGGCGATATTGAATTACTCACTCTCCACCACTGAAAGTTAATATCAGTCCAGTGTTTTTATTCTTTTACTTGAGCGAGTTTCTGGTTCTGATTCTGATTCGTGCAATCTTCGTTTTCTACCATTATTTAGTGCTGTATTCCAAATAGGACCTAGTGATTTTTCTACGGCTGTTTCATTCATTATGTCATTTCTCGATTTAATTTCGATGGATTCTCTAATCAGTCTAGTCGATCTGCTACGGCTACAAATTGATATACGTCTGGTATCCGGTAATCGAAAATTTTGGAGAAAAAATCAGGAAGACAGCGGATGCAAACAAATTGGATCGCAACCCGATAATCAGGTAAATGATCTATTCCCTGTCACGCAACATGTTTGTTTTAAGTCTTCATCTTGTCTGGTATCTTCCTTGTTGAGTAACTATCAATAATAGATTTAATTCCAGCGGAAGTAGGGAATGAATTGCATGACTCATCCTCTACACAAAAGAATTAATGCATTGCATTTATTATGTAGTTATATGAAAATTATGTTTTGAAATATTTGATGATTCATAAATATTTGTAATTTTTTTAACATCGATAACAAAGAAATTAACACGATCACAGTCGAATCTATTAAAACTTAATGTATTAACGCACCATAAAAATTTATGATTGAAAATATTTCTTTCATGAATTTATGCTTAAAAGGTCATTCTACTGTCAATTAACTTGAAGAAGACAGGAACTAAAATTGACGCCATGAAAGGTTAGATAATTTAAATTCATGAACGGACTTTTGCAAAATTTGCTGATTTATTAGCAATTTTTAAGAATATATAATAAGAAATTTCTGACCATTAAAATTTGAACTCATAATCGAACACCCCACAAGCGGCGATGGGTAAGTTAATAACAGCTAAGTTTTGTTTTAAATAAGTTTTAAACTTTCAAATTCTAAATGAAAATAAACTTATATTTTAATATTGCATACTTTTTTCGTAAACTAATAATTTATATGTTCAAATCTCCGATAAAATAACGCACCACAGATGCACTAAATCAATAGATTGCAGAATAAATAGTTTGCTTGGTGCATAATTCAATTTAGCAGACATACTTTAATTAATTTTACTTTCATCTATGCAATGCGTTCTTGCCAGAATTATAAATCAAATTTAATTATTAAAAGCATTTAACATGTTTTGTCAGTACTGAAAATGTATGGGATAAGCTGGAATTTCTTCAGGGTGCTGTGTTTGCGAGACATCGAAAAAGGTCACAAAAAATCGAATGATGACGTTTGTTCTATAAAATAAGATTTAACCATTATTAATTCATCAACTGATGGCGATGAAGTAATGCAGCAATCAAAAATTGTACGATGGGTGATGAAATTGATTTAAATCGTGTTTGCAGGTTTAAGATAAGATCAATTTAAATTTCATTTGATCATTTGCACAACATGCAATATTACCTGCAGTCACACAAAATGATACATTTATAACTTTAACACTTATCACCGTTTAATAAAATGGAATTTTTGATTTCATAAAATCCTAAAATTTAATAAAAAAATAATAATAATAATAATAATAATAATAATAATAATAATAATAATAATAATAATAATAATATGTCGCTAACAACAGAATTTGGAATTTCCTAATTGTTAAATGAATTAGTAGATTTTAAATTAAATTAATCTAATTTTTTGGCTATTATTGTTGTATGCAAATTAATTCATAAATTTCATCAATAAATTCATAGCAAACTTCTTCGGAAGTAACTGAAACATTTACCAGTTTAAGAATACCTGCGACTAATCATATTACATACTATCACGGAACTGATAAAATCAAATCAGCACAGAGCATTTAAATGCCTTTTAATGTACAATAAATTTCAATGACATGTACGTGAATCTAATAGGTTTTGAGAAGCTCAATGCTTAATGAATCCTATCACACTTTAACCAATATACTGGAGCTATTAGTGTTATTGCTTGTTACTATAAAAACATCTCATACAGACTCAATAAAAGCAATTAAACTTCAACTTCATTAAGTAAATATTTGCGTTTACATGACTTATTAAATGAAAAGAGTTCGGTGAAAGGAAAATAATTAAATGCGTCATCACTAGCTGATTCCTGTAGTTTTACAATTTTAAACAATAACCATTGAAGGAAAATCTCAAATAGAATTTAGCTTTGGTAGCAATGCCTGCAATGATTTAAAATATAATAAAAGAATGAAATTAATTGTTTCAAAAACAATTTTTGGTTTCGGCCGGTTGTTTGTTATCAAACAGTTGTTGATATTTTTTTAAAATCCTGAATAAAATAACGTTGTTCTAGAAGCTTTTCTTTTAAACAAATATCATGCATGAGATAAAAATCAAGCTAATTATATTAAAAAGGTCACATTACAGAGAAACTACTGTCAGGCACAATTGTTGACTCGCTTTGTCTCTGATGATACAAATCAGAGCAAGACGCCAAAGTGGCTAATAAGGATCAACCCTTAATGTGTATATAGGTTATAGGAAATCAATAATAAAATTCTCATCTATAGCACTCACGTGTAAATTGCAATTGACTTGAAATGGCTACCTCACCATTTCTATAAATTCACAAACATGATATTTCGTGAGATTGCGGTAAACGCATACAAGTTATATAATGAAGTCATTATCGGTTTTGTGAGTGGTTATAACAAATATTTCAAATAAAATTTTCAAACTTATTTTAGTCATTTCATCACTACTCATATTAAACCATTAGTCAGTCTTATATACTGATGCGTTTAGAATTTCGTGATCTTCATCAGGTCAACGTAGGCAGTTGACTAACACGGATCAAACGGCAAGGCGTAAATAAGTTATTACAAATCGTACATACAACTGCCACTCCACGTGGAACCACATGCATTATACTTGGTTTAAAATTTCGGCTGATTAATTTCTTTGCGGTAACGTGCATTACATATTTGCAGCTTTTGTCACACGTTTATATGACCAACGATTAAACTAGCATTAAGTCTTTAATTTTATAGCACACAAATGTGTGACGAAAACTTTCAACAAGTTTTGTTTGTGAATGCATAGAAATCAAACAACTGAACTTTCAAATCAAATGTAGCGCACGTGACACTGCATGACGTGATAGACGAATGTAAGATTTTCCATATCTTATATATTCCTTGCCGTTTGATCCTGGTTAATTAACCCGTCATCTTGCTTTGGTGATAATCATGACAGGTCGAAACTCATTTGTATATGCGACCAACAGTAGCTTTCCTACGTTGAGCGTCTGGATAAGTAACATGTCGCGCAAGCAATGATAGTTTGGTTGCATAACCTGTATACATATGGCAAAAACTGCAAACGTGGTCTTCTTTGATTGCATAGAAGATGCGTAGCCGACGTCTGGAATCATTTACAATTTAAATATAACTAATTGGTGTTAGATTTCAAATACCAAATTTATGTACTGCAGTTTGATCCCTGTTAATTACTCTACGCCAGTGTTCACACGAGGATTACCAAAGGACGAAACACAAATAAGATAAGACGGTATTTATTTCATCCTATGCGTACATTTTGAAAGTATAGACACATTATAAATTGCTTAATGACCTACGATGGAGGAGCAATAATGCAATTCAATTATTCAATGTCTTGTAATATTCGTTATTACGTACAAAATTGAATTTCTAATAAGGACGAAACAGGTCTACTGGATGAATTTCGCTTTCTACACTATACAATATTTAGATTAAACTGGCAAATATGTGTACATAATAGGTCAGGTGTTTATAACAAGATCGCCGCCTTGATTTAAATTAATTGTTGTTACCGCCTACGCAACCAATGATCGTTTAATTCTAAGAAAGTAGTTTTATTATTTTTTTATTTGTACGTCGCCTAAGGCTCGTCGAAGTTACTCATGTGTCATATGAGGCGGCGTGAAACTTTTCGCCGCACACTGCTACTGATTATGCTGGTGATGTTGCTACTGTCGTACTTCTCATTGTCGTCGGCAGGTTGTGGCCCAAAAGTTGACAGTTTAAATTGGAATAAAATTGGAACGAATGGCGCGGCAAAACTAACTCTCTTTGGCTGTGGTAAGATGAGAAGATTGTCTGCTTTTACCCGTTAGATGTTTATATAAATTTCACATTAAATTGTGCACGTAAAAATCTATTCAAACTTACAAAATATATCGAATTATATCATTTAAGTGCATGAATACCTAATATTTATCACAGCGATAACTGCGCGTTGATAAAATTCTCAATTTTGAAAATAACGGACATTTGAAGAAGCAGTTTCTGATAGAAATTGTTATGCAATACCTACGTTCATCATATAAATTTAAAGATGTAAGTGCAATTAAGTGATATAATCTTTCAAATAGGGTTGAAATCCGCTATAACGCAGTCAATTATTTACCGTGTAAGTAGATGTTACGACGTAAAACTACCAGTAATCTATAAAACACACGAATGGAATTCGATGGAAATATATCCATTATTCATTATTTTAATATTCAAACCGAAACAATAGCTAAACTACAATTGCTTTACAGAAATGTGACCGGATCTTGTGTATAATTTCAGACAAATAGAATTCTCGTTCAATTCAAATGACCCTTCCTCAGCCTCTAAAATAGAAAAGCAAGTCGAAACCCAGCTCAGCAAATTTAATCCGTACGGTCGTAACCAATAATTCCAAGGAACGCGTGAAATCTATCTCTTTTCCATGCACATCCATTCCTATGGAAACCAGCTGGTAAATATAATGTATTTCTGAAGTATGGGTTATGCGATGTATTATCGTTTTAAGTTATAATTTTGCCGTAAATTATTTAATTATTTTTTTATAATTATTTCTAACCAGTTGAATTAACATAATTTCTATAAATCAAACACGGGTGACGTTTTGTTCAATACTGGTTGATTTGATTTTTATCCTGTACTGGATGGATACTTCTTCAGCGCATAGAAAATACGTTTTTTATTTATTAGATAATGAGAAAATTAAGATTACCCATGTAATGACAATTATAAAAGATAAAATAGTAAACAAATTAAATGTTCGGGAAAATTTACCTGATCATAAATTGGAATTCCATTTCGAATATCTCAACACCATTATGTCAAACAAGGAAATCTATTTGTTAAACACTGTTGCCTAAATATTTCCAAGTTTGCGGTTCCTGTTGACGAGCTGTTTTAATTTAAATTAGTGTCTTCAGCTTTAAAAATATTGTCGGTGTCCCACAAAATATGCCTGACACTTGTGTGCAGGTACAATAAGTTCTTTATAAATATCATGCAATTTCGAGCACAAATTAAAGTAAGAGTATGCCAGTACCGTTTTCCTGTTACAGCTCATTATGCAAAAAATCACAATCGTGATCATTGCACAGTAGAAATTTCTAAATTAGGTAGACGTAATTTTGTTAGTGAAAGCGCATACTTTCATATTCAATGCCCAAATAAGGCCACTTCATTAAAAGCTGACCATCTTATTAGTAAAGCTGGTAAGAATTTGTACATTTAGAACTTCAATCAGAGGCCTTCTCAGAGGCAGAAAACAGTAAAAGGAAGATGTTGATAATAAATTTATTTCGCGAAAATGTCAGATATCATCGATTTGAATGCGGCGCTACCAATCGTTTAAAGATGCATTCATGAATTGTAAAAGGTTTGCATTTATTAGGTAGAGATTGAAGCATTTTAACGAATTAATGACAAAACCACTAAATATCATTCATTTCATTTATATGAAGGAACAAGTAAAAAAATATTTTTTTTAATTTAAAAGGCTTTTTGTTACTTCTATATATCGGCTTTATTAATTTTTCATAACATTCGTTTCTAAATCAGATATATAATTTTTATACAATTTTATATATTTCAAATTGGTTAATATTATATATTTATTTGTTATTTTGGTGTCACTGCAGAAAATTGTTAATTAAAGCCAACGTTTGCCGACTTTTTAAAATTAATAACAGACCTGACATTTTGTACATGCTTGATGATCAGTGTACCGTTAATTCTTGGCCTCAGTAAAATGTTATTAATATAAAATTAAATTAAATTTTCTTACTTACAAAATGTTTATTGTATTTAATTATTTGAAGCCCTTTAGAGGTGATCATTTAATTTATCAGGCTTTTAGAAATCTTATGAAATCATTCGTGTATACAGTTAATGATGTATAAAATTTACGGCATTGATATTTTTGACTATAAAATATCACCCTGGTGAGTTTAGGTCAAAATTCGCAAAAAAAAGAATTACAAAAGAAGTTTATATCTTGGTTTTTATACAATAATATTTTGTAAGCTTTAGATAAATCAGTTTACGGAATGAAACAATAAGGAATCGTACCATATTAAGAAATTAAACAAATTTAAATACCTATTAATATATCACAAGAAATGAAATATTCATAATATATTATTTATATCAATCTTGAGAATTTAAGGTGAACAGACTTCATATTCCTTTACCAGCAGCATAACATAGCAAATGTAACGTAAAATTAACTTTATGAGGTTAGTTGCAAATTGATATTTATGTACTATCTGTTGTTTTACATTTGTTTACTAATCTGACAGTCGTACTCGTAGATACCCCACTACTGTGAAATATTATATTCTAACACTCTTCATATTGCATAGGACTTTGCTTAATGATTACTATGTTAATTTTTTATTATGCTGCAATGATTTTGGTTTATTGTCATTTATGAAATTATAATTATTTGCTTTCCTATTTTAAATGCCTGGCTTATATGACATTCGCAATATGTAATTTGGAGAGTTTTGTTCAAGTCCTTGACTTGACTAAAAATGTAGTCCGACGATTTGCTGATCAAGCTGAAATCTCATAAAGAAATCATTCACTCAGTGTTTAGAGCACCAGATTCCGAAGCAGACGTGCCTAGTTTCAAGCCCTGTCCGCGGCAAATTCTGGACAGTAAGTGATGAGTTCTCAATAAGGACGAAACCGGTCTACTGGATGAATTGTCTTTGCCACAATATACAATGCTTAGTTTATACTAACAAATTTATGTACATAATGGGTCAGGTGTTTATATCAAGATTGCCAGCTTAATTGAAAGTAATTGTTATCATCACCCGCACAACCAATGTTCGTTTAATAATTTAAGTGTTCATTTCAATAACACTTCCCCATGTAACGTGGTATCTGTTCTATAATAATGATTAGTTGGAACTTTAGGGATAAATTGATGCTAAATAAGCTCTTCCTAAAAAAGGCTAACCAAGAAACATTAGTTAGTATATAACTGAAAATTTGTATAATGTGCGGCAGGGTAGCTCAGGGGTCAGAGCACAAATTCCGAGGTAGATTTGCCTAGGTTCGAGCTCTGTCCGCAGCAAATTCTAGACATTACGTGAGGAGTTCCGAATAAGGACGAAACCGGTCTAATTGATGAACTTCCCTTTCTACACTATGCAATGCATAGTTTATACTGGCATGTATATTTATAAACTGTGTCAGCGATTTATACAAAAATCTATTTAGTTTTATGCACATTTTGTCGAGTTACTACCTTAGCCAACTAATTTATCGTATTTTGTTTTTTTATTCGGGTAATCTCACTAGTAAAACTGAGCAATATTTGCAATTATTATTATTTTTATGTCGCAATCCATTTTATTTTGTTACACTTTTTCACGGTCTTTGTGTCTCTGGTGCATTCGATAATGCAAATTAATACGATCAACAATAGTGTATTGCTAAAATGCGAGAAAATTCAATTAAAGTGTTATTTTTTTGTTTAAAAATCGTATTAATTTAAAATTTACTGAAAATATGCAGTCATTAGAATGGCGTTACACTTAGCTCACCCCAGAGAATTACATAATAAATTCGTAAAGTAAACGCACAGAACGAATCTTCGGAGATGTCACGCGTGCAGAAACTTACAAAGGCCAAAACGGATTTTCGTTTCACTGCTACATAACCATAAGTCGTTAATGGATATATGTGGACTGTAAAAGAAAACTCGGTCTTCCATACTTATTGAGGATGGTTTAAAATCGGAGGTTTCTTTCTCTTGAGTTGTCTGCCAACCAAGGCTGATGAGCAGTGTCTGCCCAGATGCCAGTGGCCATAGTTTCATTCATCAGCTGAAACTTGCCCTTTGTTTGCTTGCTATCATTCCGTCAAACACATTTAATTATAAGTTACTGCGCAGTTTGAACAAACTCGAGGCTTCAAATGAAACCGGATGATGGCTGTGTACCTTTCCACAGGCGTTTAAATGCATCAAGGTGACATTATTAATATTTCTCGAAGTCTGAAAAATTGACACAAACGTGGTCCAGCTAAAAGGTACGTCTCACACAACAAAATGAAATCTCTAAGGCAATTGTCATTCCTTCCTTCTGTTTAGGTTTTATGCAAACGGCCTTTCATTTGGGCGACGCAAACGGTGACGAAAACATCGGAAACCACGTATTTTTTACAAATGAATTTTATCGGGCGCCCTGTCTCGTGATTGAACAGGGTGAAAAAATAATAACGTGCTCCACGCCGTGAGTTTCTCTAATTATTTACCTGTCTAACTATAATTTCACAAAGTTCCGCATTTGTAAATTGAATTGAAACATATCATGTAGCCAAGCATATATTTGTTGAGAAACAGGTATGTAAAACCAACATAGAACTAATATTTCTTTTAATAATCGATCAATGTAGCTATAAAAATGGTATTTCATGCGGAAAAGTTTGGAATTAAGTTATAACAAACACATTCGTTATCCAAAAATAGTAACATAGATTCATCAAAGCACTTAAAAGCGCCAGGAAATCAAATTATGCAGTTGTGTATTAGGTGTTGCGCAGCTAGTAACAAATTAATTCAAGTATGACCAAAAGGATAAATCAAAGATAGTATGAACGGAAAGTAAAATCTCGTGTACATTCGTTTCGTGCTTACTGGCGAATCATCAGGAGGAGCCGGTATTACCCACTTTACCAACTATATATTTGGGTGAGGAATGTGGGAATATAGGACGCTAATTCACTTATATAAATGTCCAAATCTGCAGCAGTAAAGCTAATTTCATATAAAGTCTTCGATAATGCGACTTCACAGCTAACTCCCTAAATATAATATATAAACTGAGTCTGTAAAGGTTACCGACAAAATGGCTATTGTGCCATTACATGATACCATAATTATGGTACCGAAAATGTAAATGGTACTAATACTATTGTTGCCGAATCGGTGCGCAGTACCTAATACCCAATTGCATATATATATATATATATATATATATATATATATATATATATATATATATATTAGTTCTCCGCCTCAAATAATATCTAACTGTTAAATAAAAATATTCACGGAATTCTTTATTTAACCGAGGATTAATAATTTTCAATTCAACACTTTCTCGTGTGCGTTATTTGTTTCCGTTTTCTGCTTTGAAGAACATCTTAATTACCGCATGGTTTGGAGTGTAATTTTTTTAAAGATTTTAAACAGCTATTGCGGAAACGTTCGTCACTACGCCAAGTTTTACAGTAGAGTTTTGTTATAGCAACAATAATATGTCGGATTTTATCTGCGTATTTCGTACCTGCTTTATATTAACTTTATGCATTTGTAAAATGCAAGTTCACATAAGAACAGGAGCAGGCGCTAATGTCAATTTAAATAAAACATGGAATCTAATTTACTCATGCACTCCATGCTTGAAGGCGACTTATAAGTAAAGGTAGGCGCCACACCCTATTAATTATATTAATAAAAAATATTTGAAAAAGTAATCCGTTTTCATACTTAGACGAAATTTTTCACAACATTTGCTTGGCTCCTGGCTATAATTTAATGCACATACGTTATGCGTGATGAAGTGAGCAACTGTTAAATCGAAGCTTCTTGTCAATCTTGAAAAGTAAAATTTTGTTACTTTTTTGTAAACCACAGCGTGCTACGTGAAGGGAATTATCAACTGGAAGTTAAAGTAGATGGAAACGTAATACCGAAGCAGAGAATGTGCGGCAACACAGGATGCCCAATCAGTGTAAGTTTAGACACTATTTCAATTCGAATTGCTAAATTCGTTTTTGAAAAAATGTAAATTCTAATCCCAAATTTGATGAATGAGTGATATTTTATGGTAGATTATTTAACGCTTAATAGTTAGCATCTGTGACGGAAAGGATTCATTTTAATGCTACACGTATAATTGTAATGAAAATAATTCTTTTAAACATGTGGAATTGAATATTATCCATTTAAAAATATTTTTCTCATTACGGATGGCAATTATTGACCAATTAAAATTTTATAAATGGAAATTTTACGGACAAAGGATATTAAGTCGAGGTAGTTATGTCTTAAATTGAAGTGACTGTCAAAAAATATGTCCGTGTTACCTTCGTGTGTCAGTCAAAAGGCCAGTCGTATTGGCAGCATCTAAAGGAGATTAATTGGAATTATTGAGTTTTTTTCTGCTAGAATGATTGACTAGATACGAAATTGATATTTTCTTTAGTTAAGGCTGCGTCCAGCAACAGTGAATTGGCTACAGTTTGCCTCAATTGTCGAATTATTCACGATTTGCGAAACTGCTTCAAAAGACTCATGTTATTGAGGAAATTTCAGCAACTGCTAGAAATAACTGTTAATAGTCGAATACCTATCCCTACCATATGCTTGATTATAAAAATACGATCTTTAACATGCGTTAACATGCGTTTTTATCCTTGCAGACGGCAAGTTCTTTTACGCCAATAATCTCGTCAATAACTCCAATATCAGGCGCACCTGGTAAGGCTTAATATATTTTATTTTTTTAACTTTTCTTTAAAAATTCATTATTACACTTATCACCATCATAGTGATACTTTCGTGCACAAAGGTAAGACATTTTCAAGACAAAAGTTTCTTAACGCTGGTGTCTCGCAAGCCACTACGATGGCACTATTTGACCTCCAATTCTATATCTCAATTATTAACAAGGATATCATTCCCGTTTATTATATAAGCGTTGCCAATTATCTGGTTATTATCTCACAAAAGAAATGATTAATATTAACTTTTTGGCAGGGGAAGTTTAAACTTAAATCCATTTCCTTTCAGTGGTTATATTGAATTCTATGTGATTCGACGTATATCCAAATGTGCACGATCCGCAAGGCTCTTTATATATATATATATATATATATATATATATATATATATATATATATATATATATATATATATATATATATTTCCAGTAAATTTAACCACTGCAATACACAGCAAATGCAATACATCAAGTTGATCAGCTTTGTCCTAATTAAGCCCTCCACACGAACTTACCAATATCTATGTGGTCCAGGCTGATTTCAGGGCGCATAGTTCTCAACCGCGCAATGCATGGACTCTTTGTAATATACAAATTTACGTATCTTAGTCTTCCTTTCTTTAAATTTTATCGTATTGGCATAGCCTTCGACTTCAACTTCCAGCTATTAATTCCCAATTTTTCATTGTAGAACAGCCAGCATTTCATCTGGAGGATCGATATTAAATTGTAGTATAATGGGAGGATATTATTGTATAGATGCCACTAACATAAAATTGACATTGCATAAACAATATCAATTTAATAAATCAAATGGACCGGTATTCTCCATATTGGCCCCCACCAAGTCGTTTCCCGAAATGCTGTGTCCGACTCTCAAACACAAGAGTCTTGCAACCCCTCCCCAGCTGCTTTTCATGAATATTTCAATGTCATACCAATTTTTTGGCTACATTTTCATCAGTTGAATTGTATATAAATAAATAATTATAAAATTATATATATATGTATTCATCACAATACATTTAGCAATTAGGAAAAGTATGACTTCAGTACGTAAAATTTTCTGATGAAGTTTGTTCCTCAACTTATAATCATCTATTAAATATTTACAGAAATATCGTGCAGATATTTTTGCAAGAAATAGAAATTTCATTATTCCTTCAAAGAAAGCATTATGCAGGAAAAATATTTTCACAAAATAAATTAATAATATTGACGATATTAATGTTTATTTTCGATTTATTTCTGACTGAAATAGTGAATTGACAAAACATCAATTCCTGATAAAGCGCGAATTTATAATAAATTAACAAATTTCTAGCGAGGAAAACCTTTACAAATATACTCATGAAACAGGATTTTATCATTTTTCATAAATATAAAATGCAACGTTTTTATTCGAAATTTATCACCATTTAGTATAATTGATTTTGAAATAATTTTATTCGTTTATTTCAATTTCTTGAATTTAATTAATTTTTCCAACTGTTGCTTTTGAAATAGTTCGAAGAGCCTTTTAGATATATGTTAATAATTTTTTAATTGTTATTTAAAGTTAACGTTATCGACATTTTAGGATGCATTGCGTTAAATATAATTATATAACTTCTTTAAACCTATGAGTTTTTAGGTACAAAGAATGAAATTACTTGTCAATTTATCTCTGCTTCCATATTAACGTATCAGGTATAGACACATTGTGTATCTATTAAGATAAAGCAAATGTGACTTTGTTTATTTACTTGTCGAATAATAATCATCATTATTATTTCACCCAGATTAGCTTTTTAAAACCGTCTGCTGATTCTCAAAATAATAATATTTCTTCTTATGTATTGGCAATTTATAAATACATGTTTCCAGCAAATGATCTAGCTAAATTACTCTTTTTAAGTATATTTATATACCAAAATATCCATTTAATTGCCTTCAGATGCCTGTAGATTACTGTGTATTCATGTATTAATTTGTCTATGACTTCGTCAATAAACCTATTTACTTCACAATCAATCTCTTAATCAATTTGGAAAAATGTTTGGTTATTCTACTATTCATCCAGTGTTCAATAAGAAAATATATATATATATATATATATATATATATATATATATATATATATTAAACCGTCCATTTTAAAAGCTTGCAAATACCAATTTGATAAATGAATAATGTTTAGGTTTAGTTTAAATGAAACAGTTAAAAAATCAATTCACAACAGTTTCAGCTACGTAATTCATAGAAGAATCTATAACTTGCTACGTTCAAAAGCCCAAATTCCAGTCAAAATTTAATAGCCAGAATGAAATAGAGAGATTAAAAGGCAGAGCGCAATTATCATCATTGTAACAAGAATATAATCGCCCATAACTTATGCAATTATATTTTTTGCCGAGAGATTTAATACGAAGTGTACGTTAGTCTAAACAACAGGTATGTCAATTTAATCTTACAAGTTCGGTGTATTCCATAATTGCCTTGGCAAATAAGTATTAAACTGTGTTTCATACAATAACCGGATGTGTGCCTGATGCAGCAAATTTGCTCTTTCAACATGGTAAAATTGCTTTAAATTTTCTGAAACCGGGCATTACAAAAAGATATTTTATATTTATATAATTGAAGAACTAGCTACTAAAAATTTTAAAGATTTTCGCATGAATAAATTCATTTTTTACTATTATATAAGGAACCATCGTTACGATAACGGGTCGAATATTTACTTGGAGATTTGGCTTTAATATGGATTCCTTCGTTGTTGGAAGACCACAAAGTATTTCCCGGTAAGTAATTCTAACTGCTCCATTATTCTGTGCAGCAAAATTTGTAACGAAATTCTTTTAAATATCATTAAGACTGACCACCAAATTACTATAACATTAATTGTGTATAATCGATTATGAATAAGAAACTAAAAATTAGCATAAGTTTAAACCATCCTCTTATTTGTGTTCAGCTCAATTAGACTTTGCGAAAAAGACGATAGGATTTTCTAATATAATGTTAAATATTTGAATTTTTTATATTTAATTAAAGTTTTTAAAGATCTAAACTCTGGACAGCAATACGTAACATTATGTCTTTTACACATGTTATATATCAATTTTAAAAGATCTAACGGTTAAAGTCAACCCATCACAAGATTACAAAGTTCGATGCTTAACGACTTAAAAATATTCCTCTTTTTTGTTTGATTTCTTTTTATTCCTTATTCGTTCGCGCTACACAAGTTGTACATGTCATCAGCTTTGCATTTTAAGACATTTAAATTGTTTATTGGATTTTACAGAGACATGAGGAAATTAAAAATTAAAGGTTCAGATTATTTTTTTTATTTTGTAATATAACATATAATATAAAAAAAACAATATTTTAAATCTCATTTAGTAAATAATAAAATTAACATAATTTTGTTAACTCCAGTAATATATTCTGAATTAGGTAGATCTCAGAGACAACTCCCAGTTTGAATGACTATTCACACAAAAGTGCAAATTTTAAACATGAGTCAGTGTTCTAAAAAGAAAAGTTACAAACCTTGGGCCTACAGATTTATAATGTAAATAATGTAAAAATAGAAAATACGTCATTTTATTTTAACAATTAACAATATATGATTTAAAAAATTATTAAGTTGAAATTTACCCTTATCAAAATATATATATGACGAATTTGTACAGTTACCTTGGCTGAATTTTGAGCTAATTCCGTAAATAATTTTAGAAAGACGGGTTGGCTTTACGCATTTTGGCATTTGATGAGTCAGAATGTGTCCGAATTGTGGAGGCCAGTGGTCAGTCAAACTACGGCATTGTCTTGACACTTAGTTGTACAGAGGAGTACAGCAAGCTGCCCGCTACATTCATTTACTAACATACGCTTGTTCCAAATAACATAGGTCGAAAGGCATCTGGCGATGCTATCTCTTTAGTAAAATTTCGGTGATATCATCCTGGTACTAACTATGGACTTCTACGTGTGTTTGTTACGGTTTGACAGGTCCGGGAGTAAAGTATCAAGTTTACTGTATATATGCCTACAATTTCCCCGAGACTGTAACATGTGCCATGTTAATATCACCGTTTAACTGTGCATGTCTCATATGTTTCGTTCATTGTTAAGTTTTTCCAAGAGACTACGTAATGAGCATTATTTAACACGTTTTAAAGTTAACTTCGAGTTACACAGTTGTTTTGTGATACTCACATAAACCTTAGAATTATATAGTAATATAAATGATTTTCATTTTTTATTAATAAAAACAAATTTTATTTAGTATATATGTGATTATTAATTAAAAAATTCAGGGTATACAATGGCGGATACAGCTGTGAGCCTCAGTTGCCAAATTCGGATAAATAGTGAGTTCGTATAATGATGCGCCAAAAAAATAAATATGAAACTTATTAATTTCTTTCCTTTAATTTGGAAAAACGCACTTGCAGATAGCCATTCCGTGTTTATTTAGTTGATAATCCTTCAGTTTCAAAAATTCCTCTATAAAATTTCTGTATGTTTCTATGATGAGTGGACTGTCATAAATCAGTGCTTCACTTTTCTAAATTGCACGAAATTATTTTTCAAAGAACATAGGTACATGCCAATGGTTACATTTATCCGTAACATCGTTTATTGTCAAGGTCAAGCCATTTTCTGTGAAACACGCTTATATTTTCACTGATATTTTATACTTCTTTACTAACTGCAGTTATGGAATTGCCCTGGACAGTCCAGGCAGTGACAATGGCTTTCTCAAATGCAGAACTTCTGGCAGTTATTTAGGTGGCGAAAACATTACATTTATTGTGGATGCTCCATTTGGCCGGTAAGTAAAATTTATCATTTGCAGTGCACCAGCGTTTTATTAATCCTGGTTAATTGAATATTTATTTTTCAATATTTTATTAAAGCCCAGATAAGAGCAACGTCTGGCTTAATTAACCTAATATTTTCAATATTATTGTTTTACTTTCTTTCAGAACTTGAGAATCAAAACGTTAAGACTAGAGTGTAAATAAATTTTAAATTAATCAAGAGTAATGAGGTCCACGTTAAAAACTGCAGTTTATACGTGAATATAGACTATACTTCGAATAATTTAGTATAAAATCCAAACGTGACCTTGCGCTCAAATTATTAAATTTGGCATTTTTGCCCAATTATGAACCAAAGATAAATGACTGATGCTTATAAATTCTCTGAGACGGAAAGTATATACATTGCGGTACGACTTGTGCACAATATACTTCTTCAGTCAATAACTCGAAGCAATATATTTCAATCAAAATAAAAGTTAACCTCAAGACCGCGAAGTTATTTCATCCAAGTGCAATACTTCTGAGCCGAATGAAAGTGTAAACCGTATTTTAGTTTTTCATGAAAATATATTAATTTTTTAATGGTTCACTCAAATCTGATTTTTGGTGTGAGTCGTTGATTATAGGTATTATTTGTACCAGAAGTGGGACAGGCTTTTATTATAAAAGCATAAGATTGATCCATTTAAATTTTTCCTATTCTCAATTGCGCATTTCATATTCTATTTCCTCCGTTGAGTTATATTGCATTTCTTTTAATAAGCCAGTGTAAATAAACGTCCAATGGAAGTATTATGGCAAAAGAATAAAGGTTAAAATTGGCTTCATTGTATTGTGTATGTTAGAAATAATTTATTTAAGCTTTAGATTTACTAGATCAAAACCAATAAATTAGTGCACACTTTCAAAATAATAAGTTGCACAAATAAACATATTCATTTTCCTAATAATTACTTATTCAGCTGCATTCATCGAATTTTAAAGAGTATTTTTATATTGTAATTGGAAAATGCAGTGCTCAATAAATGAGTCTCTATTTATTAGACTAAAATTTGAAGTGGGTTAAATTAAGGCAATTAATTCTGAATGTGGGGAAGTTGTTATTAAAACAAATTTATAAGTAATTTTACAACTGATTTTAAATTAATGACTAAAATTTACATATTCCCTTTTACTTTGTCTTATATTTAGCGCCTATTTGGATACCGCGCTCTACCGTTTGAACAACCGAGGATTATTAAGCATGTATCAATCATATGCAGGTATTACCTTAATTTACATTTTTTTAACTAGTCGTAGATTTTGGAATAGCTGCTACTTAATATAAAATGATGCAGCTTCATGCACACAAAATATACAATTTATGTGAAGACGCACATTTAGCATATGAATGAGTTAAACATTCATACGTACATGTTTCTTATAAAAATAGATCAAATTTATTAATACACCATTATAATCGAATGTACAATTATTGATGTTGCAATAATAATTAAAGGCGTCAAAAAATGAAGACTCTAATCTAAGATAAAAACCTATCAAATTTAGTCGAAGCATATTTTATTAAGCAGTATTGGAAGTGTAACTCACTTTCGCTGTCTTTTGGTTGAATTAGCTAACTAATTATTTTGTGTGTTGGTTTTCTTAGCTTAGAACTTCTCATTCGAATTAAAAACTTATAATGCTTTTAAAAGAAATGTATTACTAAAAATAAAATAGTAATCTTAATTATGATATGGAATATAAAAGTGTAAGTAAAAGCATTATGGTCACAAATATGAAGCATCTAATAGGACTTGAATGGTCAAATACGAATTTATTTCGAGAAACTATTAACATCGCAGAAAAATGCCTTTCTTACTTTGAATGTATGCGGTTTTGTAAGAAATATTTCCCTTAAGAGTTACATGCATGTGATATATACACAGAAACGTTTTTTGTAATTTTTATTTTAATTTTGAAAAGAACTACAACCCGTTTTGTTATTGAATCATGATATATATCTGAAAATCTGTGTCATATGATATATCAAATGTAAAAAACAGACGACTGCTGTAAAAATCATTCAATATGAATTCCAGAATAGAAGGACAGGTTGACTAAAATATGATGGATTTCAGACATGAGATACAATAGAATATGTTGATTACTATATTTAATATAATCAAAATTGCAATCTTGATATGAACAATTAATTCATTACGTTAATAAATTTCTCTGTATCACTAAATATTGTATAGTGTAGTAAATAAGATCATCGAAATAAACTTTTACTAAATACATATGTGTTGATACATGTGTTATCTTTGAGGCATGAGGAATTCGGATATAACCTATGATATCGACGCAAAAACTCGCAAATCGATTTGCTACTTCCGTCTGTCACACGTACTGACGTGTTTTGAACTTCCGTGTTAATCATGATTGCACGATGAAAATGGCTTACGGAAAATGAACGGAAATGAAGCATAATTTATGGAGCATAAAAATGTGAATCTCATCCGTAAGTTAGCCAGAAATATTACACGGAATTTGAATGTTGGTTTCACCAATTCAATGCAGTTATACTAGTAAATTTTCGTAAATATCGATTTCTTAAGCAAATATAAAGTATTAGTTGCGTGTTTGTTGAAAAACACATGCCAACGCACAAAACACAAACTTATTCGGCACCTGAAGAAAGAATAATACAACAATGGAAATGATAGAACACTAGAAATCAGATTAAAGTCATCAATTTCAAATAAAAGAAACCTAACTAAACACGGTATTGCAAGGCTTTTAGATGCCGAAAATACAGCTTCATCCATACATGAAATATATTCAAAAACTAGTACTAGAAATATTTTTAAAAGGTTAGAATATCTAAATATTTAAAGAAAAACAATCAATTTTAACACCTATAAATCCAAGGTGAAGCAAAAATAAACTGTTGCTTCATTAGAAGCTGTAAAATCCAATATAATATGTTAAATAACCAATGTCCATCTTCGCACAACTACCGTCAGTCACGCGTATTTTTTATTTAACCAGTCGTCGAACAACATTGACAACCTAACGTCAGCCACATGTTCGATGACTGGTTAAATACAATTGGATTGGTGTTTACTTCAAGTTCGCAAAGTTGATTTAAAAAATTGTTTCCTCCATCCGCACAATCAATAATTGTTCAACCTCTATCCGGTTAAACCATTTTAGAATATGCTAAATTTTGCGCTACTGAGGGTTGTTTAAATTAATAAAAGCATTATTCTGCGAGATCGGAATTATATCCTGCAAATATGATGCGAAATATAACTGGAAAGGCTAGTTTGTTAACAAATCTATAGTAAAAAGTATTATCATATAAAATTAAATTTGAATACAAATTATAAGCACACGGAAATCTGACTTCTATACAGAGAGCCTCGGTATAGGAATTAGGGCATTCAGAACATCGCATTGAAACTTACTTCAGACATTTATCATAAAATGAAGAGAATTCTGCCTTATAACTAACAAGGCATTAATTATTTTGCCATTATCTTTGTTAGGTTTGGTAGGTAGCATTGATCGAAGCATTGAAATAAATTTATTTATTTTCAGATATTGCTAAAATCAGTCCTTCAACAATTGCGACAACAGGAGGAGCTTACCTAAAGATTGAGGGAACTAATTTTGACGAGACCACGAAGCCTGTGGTCACTGTCGACGTTGGAAGTGGCATACCTGAACTGCCTTGTTTAGTCACCTCATTCACAAACAAGGAGATCAAGTGTCGGCTAGAATCGGGCAAAGTGGATACAAATGCTACAGGCTTTTCTGGTACGTCTTATTATTAAGATAACAAATTTTTGTTTATCGCATGTAAGGACGATATTTGTGTGATATTTAGTTTTGAAATATAAAAAAATTGTATTTTCAGATTTAAATTAAGTAAAACATATTTTGTGCAATATAGAGGTTATTTCGCTTCATCTTGTCAAATGTTAATTGAAAGAAATAAAATATATAAATTGAGTTATTCAAAGTACAAAGATGGATCACTAAGGTGATACAAAAAACAAATAATCATCCAGAACGTTCAAACTGAATAAGATGTCTTCAAACTGTTTCATACAACTTGGAAAATCTTCAAAATAGCGACGTTTTTAGCCATAGCCTCCATATTTGGAGGTATTTCACATGCTTCATCTCATTAAAATTAGAATAAAATGGTTTAGTATGTACATTTGCAAAAACATATTTTACCACATGAAAAAAATGACAATTAAACACCCTTTTATTTTTAGTAAAGGAGAGATGTGTGAATGTGTTTTCCAATTTCGAAGCTATTACTATAAATAGACTTTTTTACGACCTGTGAAATCGGAAAGAATTTGGTCACTAACTAGCAATACTGTGAGACTTATCTAGTCTAAATCAAAAAGGTTTTAAATTATGTTCTTCCCATTTTATCCTTCATAATTAATGCTTGTCAGGTGTGCCATTTTTTGAACATTTTTTTATTAGAATCAAATTCATCAAAACGCTTTATTTATACATGAAATACGTTGATAAGCTGTAGCAAAAGCGCATGTGTACAGCATATAATATTTTTTGAAATTCATGAATGGGGATAATATTTCTATCATCTGTGAAATATAAATATTTTACATTTATCACCATTCTTATTTAAAAGTAGTAAGTTTTTCTACTCTTAAATGTTTGTTTAAAATCATAATTTTTGAACATTTGTTTACTATATTTGTAACGCTAAGAAAATGTTATCAGTCGGAAACAATTTAGTTCCACTCGATGAATTTTATTTTGTTTTTAACGTAGAATGTTCATAATTGTAAGTTATATTTTTGCTTTTTAAAGGTGGCCGCGGAGTTATTCTGGAAACTTGGTCAGCCAACTTGTACAAAAGTGATTGGTCTTACATTGACAATATCTTCCAAACGGCTACACTGATAAAGACGAATTATCTTGACGAAATACGATTCGTGTCGGCTGGTCCGTTCTATTCCTACAGGATGCGTTTCTTCTTCGTGCCAATCAAAGACTCGGAATTCGCATTTCGTATTGAAGGCCAGTGCAGCCGCGCTTTATTAATTGGCACTAACCCAACAAATGTGGTATGTCTTTTCGCGCTATCAATATTGCGCTCAGTATAATTTAGAGGGGCCAAGCTATTTAAGGTTCTTTTTATATTGTTAGCACAGTCTCTTAATAAAATACCATTTTATATTTCTTTAAGCATTAATAACTGAAAAATTCAACTCATGGTTAAAAAGCTTCAACAGAACTTCAGAAAGATGGAAATCGATATGACTTATTTATATTCATTCAGAATTGTTGTCATATTTTTTCACTGCAATCATAACTTTACGTATTATCATTAGAGCAATTGTTATCATTAAATATTGTAATAATATTTTACTTTCTAATCCACAGAAAATAGTATCTCAGTCAGACTGGTCAGATTTCTTCGCATTCAAAGAGGGTCAGAAGTAAGTTGTGTGTTTAAAAAGTTCTTAGCATCATTACATCTGTTAATATTGACAATAATTAAATGTGATCGGTTGCTAGAATACGTATTGGTTAACATGTAGCTTTTTAAAATTTGCAGTAAAGTGCTTCAATTGACAGGGAGGATATATGTTTTTTCATATTAGTTCAATGACAAGAAATTTAAAATAACAACGGTATTGAATCAGTTGTGTGTTGCAGGGGCATCCTGTTTTACGTCGAAATGTGCATTTCCTGAACTTGAGCAATCCAAGATTAACGCATTACTGAAAGGAGCGGCTATATACTTGAAGAATTTGGAGTTTTAACTGGAGGCATCGAATACTTTGAGATATTCTGTAGATAATTCATGATAATTTTTCTGACCGTAGAGCTGTGGATAGATGAGCGATGCATATCAACTAAAATAAAAGACTAATTCCTTACGTGAAATTAACTGTCTTAATTTTTCAGCAATTAGCGGCTGGTTTTACCCATAAAAATTTTCGTTGTTTAGAATGAAAAAAAAACATGGAACAAAATTGTTGAGCATCATATGAATTTCTTATTGAAGTCAAGATTGTCGAATATAAGGTCTTAAATAATTGCTCATTAAATGCAGCAGGAGTTTCGCGCTTACGTAACTAATCTATTTATTGCTTTACAAATTTTTCTTTCACAGTAAAATCCTAAATTTTGTATTTAACTTTCTTAATAATTTTAATTCTACCACTAGCTCTTCATATAAATTTGCACAAGATAAAATCATAGTAAAATTTTTACTCTCATCTATTAAATAAAACTGAAGGGTATACGTGGAGATCAGAGTGAGAAGCTGCCAAATGGGAAATTGGGTCGCGTTGAATGTTTTTCAGACCAATGCTGGATACAACATTGAAAGTACTACAAATGCACAGTCTCCGGTGCAAGTAATCAAGTCTACCTACGAAAGAATATCTGAAATTCAGGTGAGATTTCTTTTTGACTAATTCAGACAATAATGTAATGAAAGATATAGTCATTTTTCATATTAATAAATATGATTGATTAAATTGGTGCAGGTAGTTGCATACGTTATCCGTTTTGAATTATGCAGTGCGAATCCAATAAACATTTAGGTGTTAAACTGTAATTTTCAAATTCTTTGTTTTTACAACTGAGTTCAAAAATAAATAAAACTATGTCAAGCAAGATTTGGCTTGAATACATTGAAACTCATAGATTCTGCTGATTTGATGTAGCAATCAAGATAATAACAATTTAGAGAACGTCAAAAAGATCATTTTAAATGGTCTTTTGGTTTCTGACTTTCTTGTGTGCCTCTTTGCAATATATCTTAGAGCAGATTTTTTATTGCTGCATTTATTGCGGTTGCCTATGTTGACAAGAATACTTTATTACTATTTTCAATCAGAAATTCAAATTGATAACCAAATGTTGTATTGAAGTATAATTTTATAATAAAGGAGGTCTATAAAGCAAAAGTTGAAATGTATTTTTCACCTAAATCTCAGATCGACTACAGAATCTGGTACTTCATATATTGGATTCTGAAAAGCAACGAGAAATAAATTTGATTAATAACACGAAATTAAAAAAAACACGCCGGAAGCGGGAAATGCCCCTGTAGAGGTACACAGTAGGCACGCTATTTACCAGTTTGTCTATTCAATTAATGCTAAAACATTTATGGGTTATTTAACTGTGGATTAAAATGTTTTAGCTAACAGCCTCCGCGTTACATTACTGTTTCTTTTTCCGCTTTAAAGAACGCTTGGAATTTTGTCTGATTCGGAGTGCAATTATTTAAAACTGAGTTCTGAACTAATGTGGGAATGTTCTGCACTTCTGCAGCTCTGGCTAATAAAAAATGCGATTGAATTGACTTCTCAAACAATCGATCAGTCCGCGCGAAACAACGCATTGAGCAACTATAGCATTTATATGTATGACCAATATCGGACTATTAGATTACACGAGGCTTATTCTTGAAAGTTTTGTTTATCGGCGTTGTGCTGTGTAAACAAAAATAGATTTGTATTAAGTTTCCAAGAAGCTACAGTTCTCTTACTGTCGTCGAGTAGATATTTAGTATGTTGCGTCCTCTTTAAAAAGTAAACACGCATATATTTTACAAAGGTTGTGTAGGATGTTGCTGCATTATTGTCTTTCTTCAAACTTCATGCTCAATAAATATCTTGAGATCCAACGCCAGAAACCCAACATCTCCCCAATCGCACGGAATTACTGATCTTACCACACATGCTAGTCTTACAAACCTTAATTGTCAAACCTAGTTTAACAAGCTCTCAACGATGGAAATTATTTCGTATCGGCTGTAGGGTAACGTGCGCTTTGCCTGCCATTTTGTATCCTCTAGTCTTGATTTTTGGCACAAATGATCTTAATAATATCGGCCGCTGAATATTTCCGTACATGTTACACCTGCCCACGTAAAAATTGCAGAACGTCACTTTTAATGATTTGATTTTGAAAAAAAATTGAAAACAATGTTTTAAGCAATTAAATACTGTTTGTTGCGGAGAAATAATATATATGCATGTATGTATTAGGTGTTGCGAACCTAGTAACAAATTAGTTCAGTTGTGACCAGAAGGATAAACCAAAGGCAGCATGAACGGAAAGTATAATCTCATGCACATTCGTTTCGTGCTTACTGGCGACTCATCAGTAGGAGCCGGTATTGTCGTAGACTTTATATGATGTTATCTTCACTATTGCAGGTTTACATATTCGTCTAGGAGATTGTACCGTCCTATTATTCCACATTCTTCTACCAAATATATAGTGGTTAAAGGGCGTAATACCGGCTCCTACTGATGAGTCGCCAGTAAGCACGAAACGAATGTGCATGAGATTATACTTTCCGTTCATGCTGCCTTTGGTTTATCCTATTGGTCACAGCTGAACTAATTTGTTACTAGGTTCGCAACACCTAATGTTTTAAGCAGTCTGAAAGCCAAATGTAATTGGCTATATTTTACAATATCTTCATTTATTTATTGTTGCATCTCATGAAGGCGTAACTTTTGTAATGTCTACATTTTCGTTTGTCAGACAGCTCTGTGATTAAAATATATGTGATGCACATCCGTTTAATAATTTTAAATAAGCATTAATTGACACGAGGGCTCCTCTAGCTTCATATAACCTTACTTAATGCTCAATTCTGTGAAGCTAAAAGCTGGCACGAGTTCTAGAATGAATTTGAAATTTTATATTATTCAATTAATATGCCAGAAATTGCCGATAAATAAATTTAAAGTTCTACGTGACATGTCTGTTTTGTCTAAATAAATGTAATAATTTAATATGTTGTCAGATTCCAATTTACCAAATTGGCTTTTATCATTACATGTGTATAATTAATAATGTAAATTAACCAAGAAAATGTAGCGACTATGCAAATGCGCTATTAAATGTGCTTTAAAATTTATACTGTGATTTATTTATTATCTACACGACAGCCTTATATCAGAAAACTTCTCTGCAACAGTTATACATTCTTTTTGGCGGGGAAAACGTTCTTAAGATATTTTATATTAGGTAGTCGCTACTTAGTAACACACTAGTTAAAATAGGACCAGAAGCATATACCAAAGACAGCATGCAGGAAAGGTTTAATCGCAATTTCTCTGCTCTGAATAGTATTGACTCTTCCTGGCGGTATCGACCCTTCAAGTTTAATAATCAATAGACGTTATATATATATATATATATATATATATATATATATATATATATCGGAACATATCTATAGTGATTTGGCTTTGAATTTGCCTTGACGCAGACTTTATATGAAAGTAACTCCATTATTGCTTGAACACACTTTTATAGAGGTTATTGTATCGTCTCATTGCTACATATTTTTTGACATAATACATAGTGTCTCTAGGACGTAGTACCGGCTCCTTCTGATGAGATGCCAGCAAGCACGCAATCCATGTGTACATAAGAATGAACCTTTCGTTCATTGTGACTTTTGTGTACTCTACTTATTATTCCCAATGTCTTTGAATACGTTTTAGAATTTTAATTCTACATTCTTATACTACACTACTGCGTCCTTGAATGAATGGCAAAATTGTTAATATCCGTTGAAGTCTGCGTTAATACATTTCTCAAAAATGCTATCTCTAGATTCAACTATATAAAAATTACCCACACTGAAGAAAGATAACTAAGGCATGTAAAATATTACGTGGAAAGTACATAACATTTAGATAGAGTTTGTGGCAGAAAGCTAACATATTTGCAATTGTGAAATAACAAATTAGCTCAAATAAAATCAGAAGGAGAAACCAAAAACGGCAGGGTGTGTGGATTTCAGTGTCAGATGCTGATTTTATTTTTACAGTTCTATCGCTGTTAATAATAGTTGTGTCTGATATATATATATATATATATATATATATATATATATATATATATATATATATATATATATATATAATCATTTTATTATTAAACATTTTAGTCGGCAAAATAATTTCTAATCTTTGACACTATCACCATTACCATTATATATATATATATATAAAATTTAAAACATAAATTACGATATTTTGGCTTTGTCAAACATCATACATAATTAAAGCGTTACAGACTATTTTTTATGGTTCACGTATGAATGATCCTATTAACGCTACGCTTATTGGTTTTCACGAAATGTTTTACGAAAAAAATAATGTTACAATATTTCTATTTTTGCTTCTTTTTCACTAGAAAATTAATGCCCGAAATATTGCTGGCGTAACTTTTGCAGGAACACCTGAAATTCAGCAAATAAGTGTTGCTTCCAGTGTTGTTTGGATCAAGATCTGCCTCCTCGGCTTCTGTTCAAGTGAGTAATCTAAAAAGCAGACCCACGCAGTCGTATTTGCTTTGAAAGATTATTTAGTTTAACCTAATTTTACCAAACTTGTTCTACTTCCTAAACATAAAAATTTAAAGAACAAAATACATTTGTCAAGGTGTTTCTTGACTTGATTTGCGTAAAAATCAAATTTTGTTTAACTTATCACATAGTGAAACTCGACTAGATTATCAGGTGTACAGAATAGTTTTTATTAATTTTGAAGTCGTATTGCAAAATAAATTATTTAAAGTTGACTGTTACTACGCGCACTGATTAGAGATTGCACTGTCCACACGCCACACATTCCTTGATCAGATACATTTTGTGTCTGATGCAGAGTTGTGCCTCCTAATAATTAGTCGCCAGTAAGCACGAAACGCACGTTTAAATTGGATTATGCGTTTTGTTCATGCTAACTTTGAAATAAACTTCTTTTCTAATTTTAAATAATTTATTACTGCGTAAAACTTAACTACACATAACAGCTAAGCTAACGTACCGACATGTTTCTACCCTTCGCAGTCATCATAATGGCACGATGAATAGCTGGACAACGCGAAACAAACCGCAATATATTTAAGACATCTGGTGAAACCCTAATGTGGAACTCACCCTACGTAGTCTGCAATAAATTTAGTAAGACATATTTTGACCTTAGAATTACTATTGTCACGAAATGAGTATTTTTAGCTTCGGCCACACGTTTAAAAGTTATTCACTTACGTCATCATTGACTGTGCGGTAGTTAATAAAATATATTTAAAGATAGTTATGGAGATCGTAAATAAATTATTTCCAATTTACTTAATTCTTCGCTGAAGCAGAAAAATATTTTAAGGTCTTGTTATACCTATAAAAATCATTTATTTGAAACGGCAGCGGTGAATTTTGAATTATCTGTTGCAAGCAATATAAAAAATCGTCCAAATTGCGATCAGACGCTTTAACATCAAAACAAATATAATTTATCTTCAGGGGAAATTAATCCAAGATGCTTGCACTTAAGTGAATTAATAGAGCAAAATTGTAAATAGTGTCTACATGTAATTAAATAAAGCGGAAAAAACGTAAGATGATCTACTTTTCGCATGCAGTGATGATTTAATCTATTCTTGCGCGCATCATTAGACGAAGTAAATTGTTAGAGCTTTCAAATATGGAGTTTAATAATACAAGTCAGAAAACATGAGTCAAAAATGCAAGTTATGTTTCATCTATACGAGAGGTACCTGGACTGAGAGACGCACGTATGCTTTTTCATACGGAAATAATTATTTCAGTTTGAACTTCGTAATTCAGATTACGTTTGTTTTCTTATGACGACCATGGATAGTTTAAACGCATCAGTACGAGCGACTGACTGTAATTTAGATTTATTATACAGCTGGTTGAATGAAAGTAATTATTCTTATCACAAGTTAAACAACTTGATTTAAATTATTGAACAATGGGGAAATCTTGCCTATTTAACTTAACCGAACAAATTTGAACAAATTCATTTGTGTGAAAACACTTACTAAACAGAAACAACACAATGAGTTTCGCATTTGAAAATGTTACGCTAATTAGAAATTTGCCTTTCTAATAAATGGTTTGTTTCTTTATGTATTTTTTGCGTTTGACAGAAAAAATTCCTAAAAGTGAACTAACAGTGGAAAATTTGAAAAAATATCTACCCTATGCTAGTGATGCCAATATTCTGCAAATAACTGTCGCACCACAAGCACAAGATAATTTGATTGTTTTTCAACTTTCATTCGGCACAACTATTGGTAAGTCATATGCAACGGTTTGACAAGTTGCACGAGTGATTTCATTTAGAATTTCAAAATTTGACAAAGCCTCATTTTTGGTCTAACCTAACAAGACAGATCTCTGCTGTTGTAAAATAGTGAAGTAGTAGTCGCATGGCCTGATTCATCGCATTGAATCGCTTAAATTCTTCAATTACTGATTTTCACAATACCAATTATTGTTCTCTGTCATCCGACAATAAAAATTGTCCATGCCATCCAAACTTTGAGAAGACTGCACAAACCGTTTCAAACCAATTCGCATCATATTATAAATGTATCTCAAGATTAGACATTTGCTATTCCCGCATGAATGCATTGAGAGCTAATAACATAATTGGCGCTGATATTTAATTTCAGTTTAAGTTTTATAAAAATTATTATTCTTTCCCTTAAATATTTGTGTCGACTGAACAAACTAATTCATTAATGAACAATTTTAACGTGAAAACAAAGTTAATTTGAAATGAAATGCTTAAATTCAAAGTTATCACAGAAGCATCAAACATATCAATTTGGCCTTCTTCAGAATAACTTGATTAAGAAAAAGTGACAAGAGCGCGTAAAGAAATATTTTCCCAGCTTGACTTTTAGACACGTCCACAGGACTTTACTGTATAAAGACCCGTGATGTGGAGCCCGTTTTACCGGCGATCTAATAACGTAAAATTTCTCTAATAAAGGTAGTAGTAAATCTAAAATATAAAAAGTAAAATTGTATTACACGAAACAAAAAGTTCTGATAAGTTCTGCGAATATTTTTAGACGCCGAAGCGAAGAGAATTTTGGCAACTGGCAGCAAGGTGATTGGAGTGGATTACATGCATATATACGTATGTCGGCTTCTAGCTACGTTTAGAGGAGCCTAATGAATGTAATAGAGAATGCGCCATAATAACAGCTTGTGGCCTTATGATTAAATGCATGCGCCCGTGGATATGTCTGAATAAAATTTGCCCCCAAATACACACATTTCTTTAATTTAATTGTTAAAGTGAAAATATATTCTACAGCGAAATTTGTAAATATAGATTAGATCATGTTTAATTGAATAAATAAAATGTTAAATTTCCTGTAAAATTACATAATTCAATCAAAAGACATTTTGAGCTCGACTGCAACAAGATGATGAATAATTTATCGGCATTAAGAAACTTATCAAACCTTCTGTCCGCAATCGATGCCGCATCTAAAAAAGAATATCTGATGCAGTCATTCGGAAACCAATTAAAACTATTCTAAGAAACATATTTCAAGTCAAAAGTAATCTGGGCGCTCGCATTCAAACATCATTTTAAATGGAAGTAATTGTGCCAGAAGTTTCGGAAGAGTAACCTTTGTAATGAATTAAATGAAAAAAATTTTAATAATGAAAATTGATGTAAATAAATGAGTATTGTTTGCGTGGGCGTAGATAACAATTATTTGATTCAAGTTTGCAATGTCGACAAAACACTTGTCCCATTATGTCCATAAATTTGTTTAAGTATGTTTTGATTACAATTGTGAAGTTATTTTTCTTCACGTTTTTGATACCATTAATTCGTTTTCATGTAGGAACCCTTCCACTTGCAAATGCCACTTGGTCACCCTTTGGTGGGTCATCTGACAGCAGTGTAACAATTGCAAGAATTCAAACAGGTGAGATGGCGCTTAGTGGAGTACTTCGACCCAAATATGGAATGTTACTGGCGCCTATAACGTTTGACTATAATGAGATGGATGCAAGTAAGGTGGGTCCATCTAATTAATTTCATTTAAATTTCAAATGCGGAATGAGAAACGATTTTCTTTTTTAAATGTGGTCTAAACTAGTTTCAAAGTTACTTGTGCAGGTAACTTGAATTGCATATTCTCTAATAATTCTGTTTCATTTATTGTTTCAGAACCGTAGTAGAATAAACGAAGACATTTTTTACACATTATTAATTGCCGTGTAGATATTAGCTGTTAAGATGACAATGAAAAGTAGTGAATACCTGCATAAATACTGACATTAGCAGGTGGACCATAACGTAGTATTATTGTTTCTGTTATTATTTAACTGTTTTCAATTTCACAATCCTGTATTGTGTAAGAGACAACACTTAAACATTCATTAAATTTCGGATTTACAACCATTTTTAAAATTTTGCCATTAATTTTTACCCTTTTACTTGATCAAATGGAAGGGTAAGTTTTAAATAAAATTTTAACACGCTTCAGTTTCCTCATGTTAATACATTTATATTTTCATTATTTCGAAAAAAGATAAAAGCTTCGATTGAATCACTTTTCACTGTTCCTTGTACAAAATCGTTAATGCAACCTGACGGTGCCCTTTATTACAACGATTATGAAAGTGACAACGCAGCCGACATCACCGATGCATATTGCGGAAGGAAGGCGATATCAGGCGGGAAAATTATATCACTCGAGAAAATGGATCCAACTAAAGCTCCTACGGTAAGTCATATCTGCACATTAAAATCTCAAATTGTGCAAAACCCTGACGGCTTACACGTTTTCCTTAACTTTGTTTGAAGTGTGGAGCAAAATGTTTACAAATCAAGTGATTGATATGATAGATCCTTATATGCTCAGTTAAGTTTGATGCTCATAAATGTGCAAATTTCCCGAATATCTATTTTTACTTAGTGGATGATTTTTCGCTACACGCCGAGATAATAGCGAATTGTCGCTTCCTTGAGATAAAAAATATGCAACTCCCTGAAGAAACATAATGCAATATTACGTCACGCGTTCATCTGAGCTAGGAAATTTGCACATAATATATAATTTAAAAACGAATTTTTGATTATAATTGCTGTCCAAATAAGATTTATTCCTAGATTCAAATGTAAAAGAGCGGAATTTTTTACATAATAATTTTGGATATATATATGACTTGTTATTGTAAACATAGACAAAACCCGACGTTTAAAATTATTTTTGTATGTCCTTTCCCATTATTACTTATGCTGATTTTTGCACCACATAACAAAGGCAAGTTGCCAGAATCAAAGAGAAAATTAATAATAATTAATACAATTTAAAAATCTTTAATTACGCGAGTGATGCTAATAAATCTTTAAATCGACTTTGGGAGCTTGGAGAAAACACCAATCTATTGTATTTAACCAGTCGTCGAACAACATTGCAAAACTACAGTCAGCTACACGTACTGACGCATTTCGATATTTTATGATCATCACCAGTATACGGTGGCAAACTGACCATCAAATTGCAAAATTGAGAACATCAGTATCAATCAAATTGATTTTGCTTAGCTATCAATCTATCTATCTTGGATTTTACTCGATAAAATCTATTCATTTTTATTACTCCTCCTGAGAATAATGCAAATTTGTTTCATAATAGACTCGAAATGTGAATCAAAAGCTTTGTAAACGCGTTACCGTTCCCACTGTAGCTCACTTTCCGTCAGTACCTAGTTTATGCCACCCGCTGAACTTTTTCAATAGATTTGTGCTCTTAGACGTTGATCCTCTACCTCAAAGGTAAAAGTATCGTAAAACACTGTTAGTGTTAGCGATTATTTGGCTGTAGTTCGAGGAAGCTTTTCATGTAAAATGTTTAATTTCCATTTCATTGTGTTCTTTTCATTGTTTATCATTCTCAACCTTGATATAAAAACGGTAAATTTAAAAAGGACTATCTGAAAATTAATGATTACATGCTGATAATGAATTTCCACTGACTTGCTGACTTTATGGTAATTATTTAATAATTGGTCAGGTACGCATTTATTTTCATATATATATTTATTTATATATATTACATAAGAAAAACGAAAATTGGGTTTGAGAAACGTGAGAAATAAGGCGACCTAGCCAAGTAGAAATGGAAAGAAAGAAATGGCGTGAAAGACGATAAATGTAAAATAGAACGGCTGCTGCGAATTTTCTGGAAATGTGCCCTCAAAATAAAATGAGGCTTCTAAGTTTATTTCATTGGATCTTCTTATTTATGTTGTGTAAAATGTTGAACATATTATTAAGCACAGAATTGTTTTTCTAGATCAATAATTTCTGATATTTGATATATTCGAAATATTATCTTCGAATGGCATTGAAATTTCCAAACAATGTACTATTTGTGTAACTGGAAACTGGAGTGAAAGTTTTTAAACAGCTAATCATAAAATTATTAGATCGATTAGTGTCCCTCGAACGGGATCAAAATGTGAATATATCAGAATAAATAATTTGCAAAAAATTTAGTCCATAACAACTACTCTAGCTTAAAATCTAAGAAATCGGATATTTCAAACAATAGCAGTAAGACACAAATTATTTATAAACCAAGGGTATAACAAAACATCTGCAGAAATTTACTGAAATTGGACAATAAGACTTAAATTACTGAAATTGGTTGCAAATGAATGTTAGACCGATTTTAGATAGTGAAATTATTCAGAAGTTAAATTATATTATTTTTCATTTTTATCAAACGTTAGTTTAAAAATTTTTGTTTTCGTATGTGCATGGGTGTTTGTGCAATATTACCCTGATTTAAACTATGCTTCTGTGAAATATAGCTATGCTTCTCGCACAGGGGACTGGGAGCGCCCTACTTCAGAGTTATCTACAATATTTACTCAACATCAGGCAATTCTTACGGGGCGTATTCGTGGAAATGGGTGGACGGATACGACAGCACGTAAGTTGATATTTGTCTGCAAACATATTTCTGTATGTCAATAGTTCATTATTAAATTCGACTTAAATATCTTCCAAGAAATACATCTTATTTTAGCACAATGGAAAAATTCTGGATGCCTTATTCGGATTTTACTTAATACATGACAATTTTTAAATTTCTTCGTTTATGTACTATAATATTTAATAATTGTTCTAGATGGAGGAGATTTTGCTTCAATGTGCTGGATTTTCTACTCGCATACAACACCGGCTACAACTCACCAATTTTCGAAATGCTACAACTTGGTTTTTATGGTGGTTACATTGACACAGTTGTTTTGTTGAACAAACCGATTTCAGTTGAAGATGTGGCCGGTAAGCTTACGCGTTTATCGATTATTATTTTGATCCAGTGCTACCCAGTCGACAACTAAAATCAGTTGTAGAATACAAAGCGCGAAATAAAATATAAAATTATGAAATAGTAGCGTAACGTAAATTTTTTTGTAAAAAGTAATGAAATAATATTTGAGGTGCACTTAAATTGAATCAGTTTGCGATATCACTAATTGAAACTAATTGTTATTGAATGGGCATAATTATTTGTTTACCAAATTCTCATTGTAATAAAATCACAATATATTGCTTCAAGAATGGAAATTCCCGGGAGAATTTACCAGAATATTTAAGGTAATCTGACAATCTGCCATTTTAGGGCATCTAAAAAAGTATATTGAAATTATATAAATCGTTCTTTGTTAAACTGCAAACAAACAATTTTCTAAGTGACTTTGCTCCACTACTGATTTGAATATGGCCGCATTAAACGACCCAGAATTGCAAATTTTGCCTACAAAGTATCATTTTAATTGGTTCTAACAATTTACAGCGTCTTTTTCTTGATTAAATACAATTAAAATTTTTGTCTAGCAAGTATGCGTCATTTAAACGTTTTTTAACCGACAGCATCACATAGGCTAATGATAGCTAACATATTAAACTTTTAATTATTGTATTTCAAATATTTTTTATGAATATAGCATAATAAACAGTAATTCTTAAAATTTTAAACATATATTCGTTTCACTTCTGTTTCCGCACACAAAATATGCTGTACTTAATTTTATCAAATGAAGTTTACCATACCTCTAGTTTCTTGAAGATTTAAAAAATCAAATGCTAGCTTAATTGATGCAACGAAAACCCAGACCTGTTAACCTATGCATCAAAATATTTAGGAGCATAATTGAAGACCTAGTCTAATAAAGAGTTCAGGTGACTTTTAGATTATTTTCATAAGATCTTCCAGTTCTAAACTCCGTACATCGCAATGCTTCTTGTGCTCAACTGGCAAATATTTGGCTGTCAAACCCAAAAAAACGTGAACGCAAATTCGTGGACCATTAAAAGATGCGCAACTTATATTTGTGTCATAGTTTATATGCAGTCAATCATAATTAAATCAGGAAATTATCTTATCTCGACTAAAATTGCGCAATCAATAGCTCAAAACTAATCGTGATATTTTTTTCAGGTACAAAATTCCATTTATGAAAAAATCTAAGTTACTGGGATAATCTATTGAACCGTATTATGCGTAAATGACTGTTGGTAATCTAATGTGCGGTATGTTAACAATATAGAAATAATAACATCCAGGACAAAAATTTACTATAAGTTTGCTAAAAATAAAAATTGTTGGAAAATGTATATTCACAATCAAAGGTGTTTAATCAAGTCTTTCAAAAATAATGCTTCTATTGTGACCAGAAGGATGAACCAAAGGCAGCATGAACGGAAAGTGTAATCTCATGCAAATTCGTTTCGTGCTTACTGGCGACTCATCAGTAGGAGTCGGTATTACACCCTTTAACCACTATATATTTGGGTGCTGTATGTGGTATAATAGGACGGTACAATCTCCTAGACGAATGTGTAAACCTGCAATAGTGAAGCTAACATCATATAGTCTACGACAATGCGACTTCAACGCTAACTCACACTATATAATATATATACCGAGTCTGTAAAGGATACTAACACTATGGCTATTGTGTTAGTAACCGATACCAACATTATTGTACCGAAAAGGTTCATGGTACTAACACTATGGTTTCAGAGTCGGTACATGGTACCAAAATGATGGATATCAATTTATGCTATAGATCGTCGAAATTGAGAAATACAACAATTTTTGAACATCTGTTACTCCAGTAAATCCATGCTTTCGGGCCTTGATCGATATCAGTTAACACATTTCGCGGTAAGCATGACATCATTCAATTCAATATATAACAGTTACATATTTTTTTGCGGAGAACTAATATATAACGGTTCTGAAAAAATAGCATTGATTGAGTCACAGACAGATATGATACCATAAAACAAAATGTTCTACAACACGAAATTTACTTCGAAAAATATATTAGATTTGCAGGACTAGTCAATTAGATTACATGTGAAAAAATTGATACAGTTACAATTTACGTTAATAATTCCAAAGATTTTTTTTAAAAGACATGTTGTGCGTTACAGAATATTTCATATTTACCGGAGCATTTGTGCCCAAAAAATGCTGTTGTATTTCTATCACAGTTTTCCTTCTAATAGTTCGCCTTTCAGTTTCAAATGTACATTTCAAGGAGTTCGCTCATCACACGAATTTAAGACAAGACATAAAACAAATAAAATGTTGATTTAAATAGATTCGCTTTTACTCATCGACAGGTCTCATAACTATTACTGAAATTTCCCTAGATAAATGTGAGTGAAGCATTTGTGTTTTGCGTACTTCTATAGCTGAGAGACATTCCGTTAAAATTATATTGAGCAATGATATAATGAAATAAGCAATGTTGGACTAACCATTTAGCTCCATTCGGCACATAGCATCTACGAATGTTTGGATGCGAAGATAAGAGAACCGTTTGCTAGCATTGGATTAGTAGAAACTTATGCATAACTTTATACATTTGCGAAATATCAATCCAATTTATGATCAATTAAATATCGTCGTTCTTATTTTAACTATGAATTTTTGTCTTACGGTATCTACAAAGCGAGGTCAATTTCGAATTTTAATACTTATTATTGAAATTTTATATGAAATATTTACTTTCCTTGCGATGTTACAATGATTATTCTTTCGGCTGCAAATTTATTGTCTGAATTTTAATGATATTTAAATCGTTACCTTATTAGCTAAAGGGTTCTAACTATTGACGATTTAGCCTTACTTGGCTTTACAACGAGTGTAACGGTATAACATGTTAAACACTAACCAGTGAATTAAAAAAATACTGGGACAAGTGGAAATTTGTAGTTACATTTATATGAAAGTAAAATTGCATTTAATTATATTTATTTGAAAAGTCCTTGATTAGAAACAGACGTGCATATTTTATGAGTGTGTATCCATTGAAACGTCAACAATGTAGTTTCCATCCGATAAACGTACATGTGAATGCAAATTATTTAACAGAATGCAACTCACTTAAGTATATACACATTAGCACTTATATATGACGCAAGTTTATCTGGTGAAACTTGAGAAATAGTTATGAAATTCAATGTTTAAAAGAAGCTATTTAAACGAAATTTGTACTGTTTTTACTGGTCTATAATTCGTTTGATGAGTGACATTTTGTAAAATCCAGAAATAATAAGAACAAAAATAATTTTTACAACGGAGTATAAAAACATCTTGTGTTTAATTTATTTGAAAGATATTTCCATCCAGCTTATTGCTCGAGCTTCATATGATTGCCTTATATCAGTAGACCAAATATTTATTAGAAATAACGTGTTCCAACTTTTTAATAAAGTTTGGAATATTTGGATCGAAGTCTCATAAAAGGAACTTTAAAAACAGAGTTTTGGCTTGGGGTCAATTTTATTTTAGTTGTTCATTGCTTTTCCATTTACACTATTTGAATACTAAAATAAGAAATATTTCGGACGATTTCATAGCTTATTTACCATAAGAATTAACGGAATTACAAATTTCGCTTATCTATATTATTGTGGATTTGTATAATATAGAATATAAGCCATCTTTCATTAGTCGTAAAATTAATTTTGATAGAATAAAAATTAAAAAAACATTAGAATAGAAAAGATATCATATACAATTTTTTTTAAATTTAACCATGAATGTATTTCTTTTGAATCATTGTGTAGCCTATTTCACCATCTAATAATTAATAAATACAGCCATTAATAGCAGTCACCTCATAAATTAGAAAATTATTTTCGATTAGAAGCATATTTATACCCTAAAAATTGGCAATTTATTGAATATGCACCATATCTTTCTAGGTGAAAATGATCGTTGTTCAAACTTTGAAATTATTCCAATATTCCGAGAAGCTCGAATCTCTCCGAATGATGGTTTACAAACAATTGTGTAATAAATCGACATAAACTAAAAGAAAACGCTTTAGGCCCTTTAAATTTAACCCGTTATAGCTAGAGCTATAAACATATTTTCCATAAGATTATACAGTTCCCATCTGATACGATGACAATCGCAGATATTTGTTCCCATGGTATGCAAATGTTCTCTGCAGAGAAAACTCAGCATATTATTCAAAAGTTCTGAGGTAAAACTATCACTAATTCGAAAATTTATATAAGCAACAAAAAGCTGCTTAGGAAATGTTGTAGTACATTAAGCAAATTGAATACAAATGAGATTATTAATTATTTGTACAAAATTATTTGTGAGGTGAATGCAACATACGAATTCTTAATTCATTTACGCTTTTCATTTTTGGGAAGAAGAATACAGAAAATGCAGACTGTGCTTTCCTGAATCCAGAAGTCTCATAAGTATATATTATGTCTATTAATCATTGCGTGCTACTTGCCGCATATATATATATATATATATATATATATATATATATATATATATATATATAAACATGTAAGCATCTTTTATTAATCTCATATTTTTGAGTATTTATTAAATTTACATAATAATTATAAATTATATATAATTGACCTGTGTATAAAATTGTAGGTGCCTTATTAATAATCTTTTAATACGCTTATAGGCACATCAAGCATTATATATATAATGAAATCTGTACGGTGATTAAACACAACATGAGATACTAATAACACAAATCGCATGAATTGTAACTACATTTCTATTACTAATGTTTCAAATAACAATATTTTTAACCACTTGTCATAACTTGCTTGGCAGTAGTGTTAACTCATTTTCCCCCAAGATATATGAAATACATTTATTTCCGTCTGTAAATTTAATTAATTCAATGGCTAACAAAAAATATCTTTGCAGAACCAGTAAAACAATTTTAAATAGGACATTTAATAAATAGTGTTTTTGTACGGAAAACCCATTCCAGCAATATGATTTTAAAATATAGTTTCCGAGACAGGAAATTGAAGAAACTAACCCACCATCAATATTTTTTTATTTAAAGACATGGCTACACAGCGATTAACAACTCCAATGCTTGTGCCTTCAGTGTCAGTGATTAAAAGTGACAACTTCACAGCGAACATAACATTTGATAACACAGATTGTCAATTCAATTATGATATCATTTCTTGGGTCGGATTAAAGGTAGGCAATTTAAAAAAGTAAAATTTGACGCCCCATAAGTTGAGAAATAAATAATATTGCATTTATACTTTAATATTTAGAAAAAATGAAGCATGTTGAATAAAACTTTCGTCAAAGTAAAATTAAATGCACGCCATAAATTTATCTGACAAGTCTTTATTTTTGGTAATTGTTGTAAAGCCTATTATTTATTGAAATAATGTTACTTCGCAAATTTAGATTTGACCGTGTGTTTGGCACTCATTGAAGATAGTTTTATACAATATTCGTATTCGCATAATTATTTTGATTTTTCAGGAATCGATGAGTTATGGAGCACAACTATCTAAGAAATTTTACTTCTACTTTGCATATTCTAGATATTTCTATAACAGTAGCTTCTACCTATTGATTTTAACAACAGATGAAAATAAATATGATTCAATTTATGTCTATATATATTATTCGGATTTTGCTTATTTTTTTAAATATACCGTAAGGATCGTGGGTCCACACTTTCTACTGATGAACTTGTCGAAAGGGAGGCAAATTGGGCGGCCGACGCAAATTTAATGACTACTCGAGCTCAGAAAGCGTCAGAACCTTTAAGCGGTTCATTTAGACTCGGCTTTAAAAACAATATTTCAATACGTATGTTTTCTTAATCGATGGTTTAAACTTTTAAACGAAATATTTTATGCTTAATTAGTTCAGTTATGATTAGAATGTCTGACATTATTGACAATTAGCTTTATTTTAATTCTTAGAATTCTAGGTAAAAGCACCTGCAAGTTTTGAAACTTGCGGAATTTGAAAAATAATAAAATACGTGCGAATTACGGATTACTCTTAAATGCATGTTAAAAGATTTTCCTCTATTTGCGTTAAATTTATTTTATAATGAATTTTTGAAAATATCTCTCAAACATGTTTATCTTTTCGAAATCATCACTGATAAAGAAATCTTTATTAAATCTGAATCTAGACATAATTTTGAGATATAAACATATAGCAATATATAATGAGTCTTAAAAAATATTTTTTCGTTATTTAATTGCTCTGACGAGAATTTTTTACAGATTTGATATCGAAATGTTATAAAATTTCATTTAAACAAGATTTCATGACTTCTAATATTTTATTTAGTTTTAGGTTTAAAATGTTTAACTTTATGACCGCCTGTACTATATATATAAAAATCTTTGACAAATAGATTTAGTAAATTTTTCATTTGATAATTTTGTCAATTCACGAGCTTATGTGCAACAGCTAGGTCACGAAACGGAATGGAATCTTGCCTCTGTGTGATGGTAGATTCACAGCTATTTGTTTGATCAGAAAAGATATATCAATAATTTTAAAATTGGAAGGAACTCGTGAGATGGCCCAAGTAAAGAGCCACACATTTCAATTGCTGTAAATCTGGCATAACATTTGGCAACTTTACATTTTTTAGATGCATCGTAAAATATAAAGTTAATCCGGTATATATATATATATATATATATATATATATATATATATATATATATATATGAGAACAAAACAGCTTACTCCATGGAATAACATTTATTAATAAATTTTATTTCTACCAATATCTACAGCCATTATTCGGGATTCGTTATTATATTCGTTCATCCAAATCCAAATGTACGTTTGTCGCAACAAATAAACTCTTCGTTATGTCAGTCTTTGTTTTGCGCAATTTAGACCACTCCTTTTGCGTAACGTCATTTGGCGTGTCATCTCATTCATTGTAATTGTGTCCCTAATTGATGAGTGTGTCGTATTTTGCGAAACGTAGGCTATTTTTGAAGGCCTGTCAATTATGTCATTGTTATGGGCCTTCAAAAATAGCCTATGTTTCGCAAAATACGACACACCCATCAATTACGGACGCAATTACAATGAAAACGATGACACACCAAATGACGTTACGCAAAAAGAGTGGTCTAAATTGCGCAAACCAAAGACTTAACAGAGATCTACATACTTGATTTATAATAAATTTGTGCCAAAATTCAGATTACGAACACAAAAGAATGAATAGGCTAACATATATGCAAATACTGTAAAACATTTACTTTTTGATTTTCTGTATAATTAAACTGACATTATCGTAAATTTTGATTTTTTATATCAATAATATAATTTTATTTTTGCCTTATGGCTAATCATTTTATTCGTCATTCATATCCTTCACCTGTGACAGCACTATCGGTATTGGCCAATCCAAACACAGTGCAAAGAACTGTCCAGCTACTGCCAGGCTTAGACGAAGTTCGAGTCTCAGTTAGTGGCAGGTGTGACTGGCGAGAGTCCGTGATAACAATGTACGCGTCTCGCGGAGCTGCCCCGTTGCTATCCGTAAGACTCAATATGCAACTATAATATTATTCACATTCGACACATTCTGCATTGTTTCGTTTACATTTGTTAAAAAATGTACACCAATGGTAAATATAAAACCAAATTGAATAGATTTATAAAATGATTCCCATCTGCTATCGATTACTAGTGTCTTGACAATTGGATGGAACGTCAGATGAACATTTGCCTTATTTGAGACAGATGGATGGCCGGCGAGAAAAAATATTTAAAAGGCCTTAGTTTTTGCGAATTGTGATTATAAATAGCTTAGTCAAATAAAAGTAATTGATCTTTACCATATATATATATATATATATATATATATATATATATATATATATATATATATATATATACTGTATAAACCAAATATTGTAAAATGTCGAAAACGAAATCCATCAAGTAGATAATTAACAAGACCAGTGCACAGAAAAAACGTTTTTTTTAAATTATGAACTTATTGACATTAAAGTTTAAGCAGTTGACCAAAACCGATTACGATCTGCGGCCCCTGTTTAAACTCCAATGAAATTGGTTGAGCTATGAACAAAAGATGTACACTTTTATCATTGGAAGCATTTAATAATTTGTAAAATATTGTAACACTTGGATGTCCGAAATCTGGAGATTTATCAGAGTTGTTTCTTGGTGAGCCGGGGAATAAATCTATAAAAGCAGACAAAAGAAATTGTTAATTATACATATACGTCAACGAGAAGACATTTTAATTATTATAAAAGCTAGTCTCAAACACCAAACCGGATTCAAAGTTTTTATGAAGCTCACGAGAATATCAGTTTCACTTGAGGACCTGCGAAAGACTATTGTCTAACTTGTCGAGATTTTCTTCCCATGAACCATGATTATATTGAATTAAAAAGGAGAATTTGTCATGAAAAAACTTGTCTGCACAGCATATAATTTATATCAGATCTATGTATTTGTAAAATAATTACGCAACGGTTCACAGCCGCTTTTAAGAAATAGATAAACTGGTTGAACTAAATGTTACAAATTGCATATATAAAACAACGAAAATCAATCATAATCAATATATTTATTCGATAACTCAACGTGATTTAAAATAAACAGACAAGGGAAGAATGAAAAACGTGGTAATGTACTTGAACATTCCAACTAAGTTGGATACTGCTTTCGCCTGACAAAGAAGACTGCGGATTTTAATTTACTAACATTTAAAGACAAATATCCGTAAGTGTCGACCGTAGCCATTGTTTATCAATAAACATGCAAACATTGTCTATTAACTCGAGCAGGTTTATCGAACTGCCGGTTAGAAACTAGAACAAAAAAGCATAGCAATCTTGCTGCGCATGCCAAATCTAATTAAGAATTCGAGTGCGACATTAAGCAACATATTTCTGAAACGTGTTTCATAGTTTGTAGATCCACGTTAAATGCAATAAATTAAAAATATGTTAGCATCCTTGATTACTTTTGTGTTTGCGTTATTGGTGTATCTGGCTTAACGGCTTCTGGATTTCAGATTTCTCGCTCACATTGCAGAGCGTGTGTGAATTAAAAAACAAGCCTTCATTATCATGCACCATGAGTTTATGATAGCCTGCTTGAAAATTTGATGCAATTTAAATTTATTCATTTCCAAAAGGTTGCGGACACAAGCCAGCTGAAAGGATACAATGCAAATGTGACAATCTCAGGACGCCAAAACGGTGGTATTTACATTAACCCACTTTTGGGTGACATGACAGCTTCGTTTCAAACTCGGCCGCAGGTATGTTGAAAACATTTGGAGGTAAACGTTTTGACATAAAACAGTCTCGCATTTTATCTATTTCAATTAGAAAAAATGTTTTTTCTCATATTTTATGAAAGTGTGTAGGATGAGTTGCAAACAGAGAGTGTTCAAATTCGGAGAAGAAAAAAAAATTGTTGCATTCCAAAAGCCTTAAAATTCAAATGGAGAAAAATATTGCCTTATTTAGTGTTAAAACACGCGAGAGAAATCTATGATGACGAATAAAGAACTTAGTCATTTGGAATTATGAAATAAATGAAAGCAACATTCTTTGCAATATACATTCCATTTAACATATAATTAAAAAATAACTTAGTTTTATTCGACTTTACTAAAATTGTGAACATAAATTTGAAGTAGACTTGAACACCATCTTCATTTCATGTTAGCAAATTCAAATAAAATGTTAAATCTATAGGAAGCACTTATTTCGAATTATAACGAAAGCAAATAATTGAGAAAAAACGTAAGACGAAACGGTTGATAGGCTAGCTAAAAATAACCAAAAAATAATCTATAAATTTTGATTATCTAAAATATGTTTGAGTGAAGTAAACATCCTAAACATTTAACGCTAAGACCAAATCTTATAATATTGTACGCCTCGACACGTGAAAATACTTCGCCGGCCTTCGGCTAGAATAGCGGTTTTTGGAAAAAATTTATAAAGGAGTTCAGATATATTACATGCAACTAAGAAAACGAGATCGGCACAGATATTGTACCTTATTTGATTCACACTTAGATAGGTCCTTTCTTAACATATTGTAATGCCGTAATATATTTCATTAACTTTTGAATCAATTGTAAAATTTCGCGGATAGATTACGTCTTATAGGCAGTCTAATTTTAAGCAGAATTAATTTTTCATAATGTACACAAAAAAATTAAATATTTTGGCCCTCTTGTGAGGGCTAATTGTGCAACAGATACGCAAACCAATATAATTATTGGATATGTAATTGAATATTTACGGACATCGTCTCCAGAAGAATGGGTCCAGTCCTTGAAATAAGTATCAGAAATGCTGTGGACGGTAAATCTAACAAAAATTCGTGACTAAATTGTACGGTCCTAATAAATGACAAGAAACCTTCTGTGCATGCCTGCTATATTTGGAAAAGCACTTTTATTAAAAGGTTCACTGTTTCTCCGTGTTCTTACATGTCCCACCTAAAGATGTCAAGAAAAGAGAATTCAATTAAATTTTCATTTTGGTTGTTGTCACGCTGTTAGGATTACACGGTTTATTATTATGAATAATATTCTATGGGTGGTTAATTAATAAGTACCTCTTTTAAATTATTATGCGTGCGCTTGAGCACACCTTTGAAATGAGAACTTAATTTCATGAACAATTTAATTTATTCGTCAGTTTTGACAAACATATCTGCATACGAACTGAAATACTAGTAATACGGAAATCATTATTTTGCTCTTGTGAATCGAATATAAAAAACATAAAGAGAAATTATTAATTAATTAATGACAACTTTCCCATTTGAAGATCAGTTGAGGCTCCAATTGCCAGAGACACCTTGAGCAAGATATTTGCCCAGATTACCAATTAACAGTCTGGTCAGATCAACGTAAGAACTAAAGTTGATTATAATAGTTATATTCCAAAAAATTAATAAAATTCGATTGTGGAATTATAAATCGTACCAGTACCATCAGTGACCTGTCGCACAATATTGAAATTTATCATTAAAACACACAGAAGAACGGAGTAACTTACATTTCCAGCATGATTAAATTTACGAAAACCTTAGATTGCAATCAGTACCGTAAACAAATGTATACTTTAAAAAGACATGAAGATGATTTGTGGAAGCAGACATAATTTTTGAGAACATACAAGTCTTTCATTTCTTGTTACCATGAAAGGAATAAAGTATCGTTGGTTAGTTTCCAAATTGAATAATTCTTCTGAAGGAGGCTTCGAACTACATCAATATTTTTAAATATCATGGAAATATGCGCGACCACGTAGGCTTGAATCGCCTATCGCACAAATGTCGGTAAATAAACATGATTGCACAACTTAAAGGTGTGTGAGGATGTATTGTGTCTCTTAAAACGATAATTGAGCCTGCCATAACAATACATTTAGTCGAAGTATAAACTAAATAGCAGCAAAACTATATTACCTTAGAAAACTCTATATCTAGAAATTCTTACAGATGTAGCATTAATAAACACTAAATGAATTGAAGATCCGTAATTATCGCACGAATATACCGTCGGAAAATGACGATTTATTTAACAGAAAGCCATATTACTGGATGAACAAAAATTACTATCGATGGAAGATATTCCTTAAATTACATTTTGCAATTCCAAGCAACTATGGGCCACACAACTATGCAAGATGAATTTAATTTAGACCAGAATATATAACAATGGCAAATTATTTTTGTTAAATGTTTACAAAAATTGAACTATTACATTACGAAAGTGCCTTACACAATACAAAGCACATAAAATTATTACATACTACCGTAGCATTTCTGCCAAGTGATGTTTTTTTTAATAAAAATAGTTAATCTATTTTTATTTTTCTGTTTTCATTTTAAAATGTTTTTAGGTTAAAGTGTCCTATCTCGGCATGCCCGCTCGTTGTTCCGGCAACTGTGAGATCAAATTCGACGACACAATGTTGCCGACTGTATCATCAATCGCAATTAAAAAGGGTACATTTATTCCACGCTTACGTCAACGAATTAGTCTGATATAAATGCTACGTTTAACATATTTTCAACATAAACATCGCTTACAAAATATTCTTTGCACATTTCTGTCGTATAAATTTACCAACACATTAATTGTTTAACAATTAGATACTATTTGAAATCTATCGTGTTGGTGCCGTGTGCCGACGTGGCAACCACAGTGTTAGTAACATGTACCTTTACGGTAACATAAATTTGTTATGGGGTACTGACCCAAAAGCCATAGATTTGGTACCCTTTACAGATTCGGTATATCTATATTATGTATAGTGATTTAGCTATGAAGTCTCATTGTCGAAGACTTTATATGAAGTTAGCTTCATTAATGCATGTTTACACATTCGTATAGGAGATTGTAGAGTCCTATTTCCCTAAATTCCTGACCCAAATATATAGTTGGTAAAGGGCGTAATACCGGCTCCTGCTGATGAATCGCAGTAAGTACGAAACGAATGTGCACGAGATAATAGTTTCCGTTCACGCCGAATTTGGTTTATCCTTCTGGTTATATTAATTTAATAATATATTTTTGAAAATTAGTTTTAAACATATTTTTTTATAATTCATACTATGTCTGAATAAAAATGGCCAGAAATCTTAACCACCAATTATATTAAACCAATTATTTCTCATTAATATAATTAAAACTAGTCAAATAATGCCTTCGAACCTCATATATAATATATTTCTTCGCATAAAATCGAAGATGCTTTACGTGCACTCTAAATTACATACAGAAATCCATAGTTCTAAACTTTAACTTTCGATTGATGAAAGTATACTTAACGTTTAAAAATAACAGTAGAGGCTGTTGCTTCGCTAACCACAATACCCCTCTCTGATTCCCGGTCTACACTTAGCAGAATCCTAGTGTTCTCCGAGGAATATTGTGTTTGAGGTTATCCCAGATATCTAGATTCTAATATTTATCTGCCTCATTATGTATACGAGCTGTTCTAAGGCTCTCAGATAATTTATTTTGCAAAAAATTGGACACTCATGTGGTTGGCTGCTATTTAGCAATTTACATAAAATTTATAAAAATACTAAAGTAAAATTAAAACAAATTATTCTTGTTTGTAAAAAAATAATCCTAGCGTAGAAAGTTAGTACCAAAGAATTTAGACAAAATATGAGGCCCACACCAGGAAATCTAGTACTACCAACCATCTACCTGCACTGAATTTCAAAACGTGCCATATCATGAAAGAAAACCAAAATGGAAACGCACATTGATTCTAATAACGAATGTTTCAAAATTATTGCAATACCTTTGCTCACATAATATTTTTATTATATACTTCAAATGTCCAAAATAGAATTAGTTTAATTATTTTTCTCCGAAGATTTTCAAATTCACCCATACGCCCACATATTTTCGTCGTCTACATTTGGACATAATTTTTCTTTGCCGGCTTTTGTATCATTTTTCTCGATTTCGTGGATGTGCTACTTATTAGATTTTGAAGCGGACTGTTTAAATTATACTTGTATTTTTAGACGGAGCGAACTTGACTGTTGAAGTAACTGGAAATAATTTGGAAACGACTTCAAAAATGGTGCTACTGGAAGTAGTAAGTTGAACTTACGTTAACAAATATAACTGTTTATAATTTGCAGAAGGAAACAGAAATCAACGATATAATTTAGCCAATTGCAGAACATGGCATAACTAATGCTAGAAACAAGTCAGTGTTATTTTTTCAATCAAAGTGGACAATTTCTTTGAAAGATATACAACATGAATCCGATTATCAATTGGAAACATCGAGATTTGAAACGCGAAGTGATAAAAAGCCTAAATTGTGACATACGACATTTATGCTACAGAAGTATAATAGGTTTTGTAGAATTTTTTATTAACCGTTATTATTGTTTCGATCAAACATTTTTTAACTGAACCATATTTCTTCAAATGAATTTAATATAAATTAAAAATTCGTTAAATTGTGCAAGAAATAAAATAAAAATTTTAACAAAAAAATGAAATAATCGAAGCATTTAAAATCATTTAAAATAATAATTTAACTTAAGTATGACAACCAGCAATAATAATGTTATTTAAATAAATTAAAGAACTATAATAATCTTTTAAATGGCCATCGAATAAGTAGTAGATGCACAGATTCCATCTGTTTTGAGAACAAAGATATGTGAACAGATAATTGATACGAAAGCCTATGAATACTAGCTATATATATTGAATTAAAATTGTTAATTTAAACAGTTTGTATGGTATTATTTGTTTGTATTGCAGTGTAAACAAAACTACACATAACGCTTCAGATGCCAGTCATCAATTGTAAAAGGTTGCAAAGGCAGTTCAATCAGTAGATCGGTATTTCCCTTATTCGGCACTTATTAAGTACTACCCCGATTTTTCCAAATACGGAACACAAACCGGAGTACATAGGCTTTGGTGTACGGGAGTATGTTAATGGAGTTATCCTGCTGCACATAAACTGCACTTTTTCGTCGTATGCTATTGGTTAACCTTTGCATCTGGTGTTGCCTATGTGGCATAGAACAGACTCCATGCCACCAGAGAAAGAAATATTAAAATGAAAATTTATGGCGGAAATTTTATTATATACGTTTTTAATATAAAGTGAGAATTGCCCAAGTGAGCAAAGATAACCCATGCAGTAGGCCGTCGTGGGCTTTAAATAATAACGAATTGACTATTTTGCAGACACCTTTAATGTTACTAAGAAATGAGGGCTATAAACTGTGTTTACACTTCATTTACTTTCAGCTATCTCCACAGAAGGATGACCATAAATTAAACTACGTGGGTGTCGCAGACTCTGCTACAGTAGCGACAGTATCTCTTGGCGACATTGCTAAAACACCGGCCGGAGTATATGACGTTTATACCGTGACAGATGCCGGCAGAACACTCGATATTTCGAAGATCGACTTTGGCACAGATGAAGCTGTAATAACAACTGTCAGCCCCACAGTTGGAGGAACTGGTGGTGAGCTAAACATGTCACTAATTAATCTACAGCACACAACATTATATTTATTTCAATAAATATAATGCTACATTTTATAAAGGTACCTGTAAGTATTCCTTAAAAAATAGGTAAAAATTTCGTTATCGATACAATAGCTCAAGTTTGTGTATAGCAGATAAAGTCTTTTTTTGAATGAATGCTTAAGTGGAAACAAAATATAATGGTTAAGACAAATATCAAAATAAACATGATAAAGCCATAACAAAAATAATCACCGAAAATAGAAAAAAACCTTTCTTGGTGTGCTAAAAACACCAATTTATAAATTTATTGTTACGCTAAGAATAAAAAGCGTCCAGTTACAATTTTAAACGTTTTCTCGATTTCCTATGAAACAAAAAATTCCATTCCCGTTTTTTTATTGAATAAGGCCTCAATTAGTGGCATTTAACAAAGAAAGAAGGTATTTGTATTCAAATTTAAATTAAAAACCTAATCAAAATGCGCCTACTTGACAGTGACGTTCACCTCAGTATGATAGACAATGACAAAATTAGCGAATTATTTACAAGTTTTAATGTTATTAGCTAAGTTTTAGACATGGAGTACAAGATATTTCAAATGCAACCGAAACGAATGGTCAAATGTAGGGTGAATCAAACCTAAAATCTTATGAGCACATGCGTTTCTAACTTACTGGCGTTTACCAGTGGTTGGTGGCACTACGCAACAAACTTTCTATACATTTTATCAGGAAATATGGAGCAGTTGGTCGATGCAGTCTGTTATCCATTTGTGCATTAAATTCATATGAAGTCTTTATCAATGCAAATTTAGGGCCAAGTCATCATGTTAAATATGCGCCAAACCTGTAAAGGAATGAGAGAACGTTATTTTGGTAGAAGAGTTAATATACGAAAAATGACCAATGCAACCATTTTAAAATCATGCCACTCTAGCAATGCATTATAATCTATCCATGATCAACATCAATTATCACTTTTTGGAATCATAAAATTATCCATTAAAACGGATAATTGTTTTATTCTAATTTTGGCGGATAATTAATATATATATATATATATATATATATATATATATATATATATATATATATATATATATATATATATATATATAAGTATGCATTAGGTATAGCAAATCTAGTAACAAACTAGTTCAAATAGGATCAGAAGGTTACACCAATGTCAATGAAAAAAGAGGTCTTTTTAAATTTACATGTATTTATGGCTTATATGTAGGTTCTTTTCAACCAAGCTCGTACATCTGCTATGTTGTCAGTATTTTGCACGTTAGAAACTATTAGAATAAAATACCTACTATTTTGGACTGATAAACTGCTTATTTGGAAATTCCTACTAATTTAGCAATTATTGCTCTTTCTCTTTGCAAAATGGTACTTTGAAGTATATTAAAGCTCACATTCAAAGATAATATGTAATATCATTGTAAAATCTATTTAAAGAAGAAGTAAATTAAAATTAGTTTCTTTTGTTACTCAATGTTAGCTTTTGTTTTCTTGTTACTTGGAAACTGGCTTGCATTATTAATAATAATCTATGTTAAACGAGTAACATTAGTCAATGCATTAGTTTTGGAATTGAGACAAAAAGAGAAGGAACATAATTTTTGTGACAAGTGATAATTATTTGACAATCTGTCTGTTTCTCTGACGAAGACGTATTTTTTCTTTTTACTGTAGGCGGCCTGACAATGACTATTAAGGGAACTCGTTTTCTGCCACACAAAGAATCTGTGAAAGTGAACATTGGATCGAATGCATGTCCAGTTCAAAGAATAACGGCAACTGAAATAACCTGTATTATTCCTCAAGCTGTAAGAATATAATTAAAAGTTATCCAATTGTAACACTACTTGTTCAAATTCGATGTTAGGTGTATTAACACTTTTAGCCAGTAAGAATATTAATTTTTAATTCAAAAAATATTTTCTGAATTTTTTGATTTCCTGAAATATCATTTATTATTAGAGTTTGTAATAAAATCAATGAAAATGTATTACAAATAGTAAGGAAAAATTAGATATATCTAAATATTTTTTTAAATGATTTGCTTTATTACAGTTAAATTAAGCCACCCAACATAAATTTTGTTGTCGGAAGGTTTCCTGTTGGTGTTAGATTTTCGTATTTATGATCGTATTAGTTTTATTGCAAAATATGGTTACGAAATTCATAACCGTTCCAGCACCGTAACTGTCCTGTATCCTCTTGGATTTTATTTCTGCTTTTATACGAATTAGATTGAATGCGTCCTTGAAGAATATTGTCCGAATGAGCTGACCAAATAATGTACTTTAAAAAAAATTGCGGAGTTATAAATAAGGCAGAATCCTGTAAAAGCTGTAGCGCCAGTAATAAACATACAGATTATTTGCACTGAATTTCTTTGATTCGCTCTTGTCACATGATGGATTCAACAGTTCGTTCTTACTATGAATACAAAAACATCTAATAGACATAAATAGGGATTTGCATAAGTTTTCCACGTTAAAGAGTATCAGATTAGAGTGTATAATGAAATAGAAGCATTTAGGTAGGCAATGCAGAATTCTAGTATCAAAATAAAATTACCAGAATTTCGGAATCTAATTAACAATGGAAAACACATACAATCATTCGTAGCCATACTACTGTTTAAAAGATTTACATTACTTTAAATATTCTTCATATATTTTTCTGCATTTTCAACAGGGATATATTTCTAATTATATCGACAAAATTTGAAAGCAAAAAGACATTTTTAATCAGAAGAACTCCGTTAATATATAATAGAAGATATTCAATGCAACCACCAAGAATCTTATCTGAGATTCGTTTCTGATTTATTAACATTTAAATAGCCAGGTTTTTTATATTTTAGTCAAGTTCAGTTTGAAGTAATAAGAAAAATTGCGTATTAGAATACATTTATATACAAATTTAGTTTGCAATGAAGTAGATACAATTTTATCAATTGAAACTCCGTTTTTATTGGCACAACACTATTCAAGCAACCTGGCGATGCAGCTGTTACGATCTCTCAGGCGGGAATAACTATATCAGGTGCTTCCTTCCGTTATGACGACACGAGCCAACATTCGCTTGAAAGTGTTTCACCGTCTTCTGGTTTAGAGATTGGAGGTAGGTTCACAATGATTGTGTATTGCTTCCTCGAGAAGAAAGTTAATTATTCCACTAAGTGTTATTCTTCTAACCTATTTGTCACGTTTCTCCAATTATTTCTATATAGGAGGCCAAGAGCTAACAATTACCGGCGCAGGATTTGTGGAAAATATGACAGTCTACGTGGGTGATCTTGTAGCAAATGAAGTTAAGCTTGTTAGCCCAACACAATTGAAAGTGTTAAGTACACCGCAAACAGGTCCTGGAGTGCAAACATTGTCCATATTCGTGCCGCAGATTGGATTTTCAAAATCGAAGTACGAATAAATTCATTTTTTGCTTTAACAAAGCTTTCATATGTTTTTATTAACTTTAAAATAAAATATAATATTTTCTTAAATATACTCGTATATATTGCACATTTTTGTTGCCATATATGTACTATAACTGCAATTAAAAATCCCACCTTCATTAAGGAGATTTATGCACGGCTGATAAAATTTGAGGAATTAATTACAAGCAGATGCTGTTAAAAGTTTCTTTTCACACAACAAACACATTGTAGATTGAAATGTTTATATTTAAGATAAATATAGAACTTTTACATATTTAACTAAATTAATCTTAAAGTTACTAGAAAAATTCCTCGTCAACGAAAACTTTTTGTTTCATTTAATATGATCAGGGCAATCAATTCAAATTTTCTGTATTTGTTATCTGTTTCGATTAATTTAATAATTTAATTTTACGAGTGGATGATTTTGTTATAGCAATGTTTACCATTTGCAGAATTTTGTGCCTGAATTGAAGAAAATATCAGAATTTATTGCAAATATGATCTGCAAATCTAATAAAGTAGAATAAACGAAAGTATAAGCTATTAAAAAAATATGCCGCTGAACGATAGTTTTTATATTCAGTCCGATGGCAGTGAAGAATATATGTTAATTTCAATTAACTAGTCGTGGCTGTCAACTGACCAACGTTTTTTTACCACAAATATAGCGGGTTTGAGGCACAATGTCTGCTCTTACGGATATGTATTCCATAAGGACGAATTACATGTGTGCACATTTGCATCAAGCCAATTGTTTCCTTGACATCAATCAAATAATGTTTTACTTCATTTCCCCTTTCCTGCATTTTATTATATCACTTAAAGCGAGCGAACCATATTTCAATTAATATCCTCTGTCGTAAGATAAGCACCATTACAAATTTATACCGGTCGCCAAGCAATAATTACCGTCAAACACACAAACCAACGCACTGATTTGTAAAACCGAACTGAGAAATAGCATGTAAAATGAAGCTTGCTAGAGAAAATCCCGCCAGAAGAGTTACAGAATACCGAAACTCGTATTACGCAAAATTCAAAAGTATTTATGCTACAAAGTATTTAAACAAAGAATGTTCTAGAAATTAAATGAATATTTTCTTCTTTCATAATATTCCTTTCAATCAGGCACGGTGATTTAAATTTATAAATATCTGTTACTTTCAATTTTTCGGAGGGAATATCTTCCTCTACAATTAGCAGAAAAATACAGAAATCTTTTGCTGACCAAGGAAAACCGAAACAAGTCAATAAATTTGACAGACGTGAATTTCTATATTACTCGATTGGTTACGATTGAATTGGCTCTTATCTTACGTCTGCCATTCTTATTCAAATGAAAAACAATTTTGGTGTTTATCTTATATTTACGCAAGTAAAATGGTCGCGGATAATCGCATTAATTTAAACAAAACATTGTGCGGTGTTTGAAATGATTAAGAATTTTTGTTTTTATTGAAATTAATTTCTAGCTGAAAATTGTAATACCTGCTAAATATTTTTCGAATACATCCAAAATTAAACCTTTATACGACAGTTTTTATTTATTTTTCATTACTTTGTGTTATTAAAGTTTGACAGTTACGTACACGTTCAGTGTTAATAGTGTGAATCCCGCATTTACTTCATGGGAAGGCGGTCAGGAAATCACAGTGACAGGAGACGGTATTCCGACTAACGTTAAGCTTAAAGTGACGCTTCGACCGGATTGGCAGGTTACAAATGGCATGGTTAGTCAAAGATAGTTTGGATAAACTATTTACAATTTTATACCATTTTATTTGTGTTCAAAACATAGATGGTTCATTTGTATTTTCTGTTTTGACTGCCAGCTCTAGACGCCTTCTGAGTAATCTATGGTGGGGGGCGAAATTAGCCAAATTAATCGAAATACCTTAACTTGGTTATTGATGATGTTAAATCAATTTCTCGCAATATTCGGCTGACAACAATCGGAACGGAACCGCGCGTACTTATCGATTTACAAAACTGTTTAGGAGCCGGCAGCTATATTCGTCCATCGCCTTTGAGGTCGCGGCACAACGATGTATCGACAATTTAGCTGAAATAAAGATCAAGCAATTTCAGCTAAGCTGTAATAATGAGCGATTCCAGGGTACTTAAATTAACTTTCCAAAGAAGGAAATATTAGGGCGAATTCGTCCACATATCTCGGCGAATGCTAATCCATCTAATGTCATCGTGACTTTAAAGTCAACTAATTCGTTGACAAATGGCAGTGGGGCGCCCTTCATTTCAACTTTATATTTGGGTTAAATATTTTGTATAATGTAACTAAAATAAACATTATTTTAGAAGAAAAAATTTTAAACGTGCATTTTGTTTCTTATGATAATTATGAGAGTCGAGTAACATTCAAACCTAATAAAATTCTCTCCTTAAAAATAAAAACGTAAATTGAGAATTCTTACTTATCAAAACCAAATTCTTTAAGAAAATATTATTTTTCAACAAATTGTATTCCTCCATTATGAAATTCTTGAATGTTACTTCTTTTAACTGCGTTACATGATGATGCAATTTCAAATTAAGAAGCAATCTATTTTCGTTACCAATAAATAAGATTTACGTTGGCATGCATTGCAATGTTCGCTAATTTCCACTGAATGCCGATTAGAAATTCATCTCCTTTTGGAATGCAAGCTATTAGATAATTTATACTGCCTCTATATTCGCTGGACTAATGAAGATGCTTCAGTAGATAAAATGATATTTCTCTCTCATATTCTCGGCAAGTATCTAGAAATGGAAACGTGTGCGTGAATACTAAAGCCGATCAGATTAAATTTCGAAATAGAAGTTGACCAAAATCGTTAAACACCCACACATTAATGCAAAAGAGCATACGATTGTTTTATGTATGCATAACTTTGGCAGCCAAGAAATGTTGACAAACGAGCGTTTAATGCAATGCAAATGCAAATGACAATAAAATCGATAAAGATGGACGGAGATGATGGAATAAATCCTTGGAAGAAAAGCGCTAATGACATTTTGGCATAATTTCAATTGTTATTTAAATAAAAACATACAGCAAAACTAGGAAACATGATAAATAAACACAGGTTTAAAGCTAATTAAGACGATTGGGATTCAAATCTAAAACCGTGCACTTATGCAAATCAACTTTTCTTCAGTAATACACATTTAAACAAGTTGGAGGAAAACAAAAAGTAAAGGAAACAAAATTTGAAGCTCTGATGAATTTAATGTCGTTGTTATAATTGGAAAATTAGTATATACGTAAACCATATATTATCTTTAGATCAATGACACTAATTTTGGCTCACAGAAATGAAACAAATTATGACAATTCAGATCAGGAAATTAATATTAAAACTGTGATAATTTTAACTGTTTACTTTACATATTGTTTACTGGCGCTCCAAATAAGGAAAAGAAAGATATTTTAAATAAAGCATTAGCCTCACACGTATTAATAACGCTGATATGGAGTAAAACTCTACACCACTATATTTCGGTGTACACGAATGTGTTAAAACATTTTAATAGAAATATTCAAACCAGTAGGGCCATATAACAAAAATCAATTTCCTATGCCTAGAGATGGCGCAGATTTTCTAGGTCACCGTGAAAACTATTCACAAAAGGAGAACAACCGTGATATGTTGTATTAATAACGTGTTTATTATCCTTGAAAGGAGAACACGATTAGAAGCAACAATTCAAACGTTTAGCCTAAATCACAAGAATAGCAGTTTCACGTTAGAAAACGACAGATAATATGGTGTATCATTCTTGTATGTTTTAGAAATAATTATTTTTTTGATAATTAATAATGAATGTGATTTCATAAACCAGTCTGGTCTGCTCATTATCTAAATAATAGCTTTTGTGTATTTACTTACAATAGAAATTTTATTAACATTTCACAGCTGCTTTTTAATGATTTTCTTTTGCAGCTAAGTGTCACGAATTGCCAAGATTGTAAGGCAGGGTTTGTTAGATGAAGCATATAATAATTTAAACATGCATGTATTAAATTGTAGTTGTAAGCAACTGATTGAGTCAACTACTACAAAGGGACTTGGGAAGAAACAGGTGTGTATGAAAACAGATAAAGATAATCTACTTGAAAATTCTAGTAAAACCAGAAGCAGTAACTCATTTATAAGCGAACAAGGTAAAAGCGACTATTAAAACCCAATCAATGCAGCGTAACTAGGCATATCATACAAGGTTGCGAATTAGCCCTCACCTGCAATTAATGTAAAAATGCATTAATAATGATTTATTTAGAAATATGCACACAAAGGTTTCGATCAACTTACTTAAACAGGTCGATGAAAATGTTAAAACCTAAAGTGAATAACGTCACTTTCATATCAACTGGTGGGTACGCATTGAAAGTTGTACATCATCTTAGTTAATACATGTACGTTCGCTTAACAGATATTACTGTCTTTAGTATTAATGCAAGAATGGAGAGGAGAAAACAGTAAAAAAAGAGCTGTGGACTAAGAAATATGATGCATGATTAATGAAAATAGAAGAGAATACCTCCATGTTTAACCACATTTTTAGGTGACGCATGTGAATGATAGGAAATTTTCTCATAACCCATTGATTATTTCAACTTTCATTTTTGTGCATATGTAGGACAAGAAAAAGTAGTGTTTATTTATCTGATATAATTTCTTATTTTTGCCTAATTAAAAGGAATTATGGAAGTTTCTCTAGGTGTTATTACGCGTACCGGCATTAATTGTGTCGGGACTGCAAATTTATTGAAAATTATCATCGAAATAAGTGTCTAGCTTCTAATGTAAAAAACTTCAATTGGTTGAAAATCTGATACAAATTTGTCTAAAAAAGAGATTAACCACTATATTTAGGTAATTCACCAAAATTGAACCATCAATGCAAAATGTATTAATATAGATAAGTAATGATTACAATTGCTGAAGTTAATTTTATTTCATTGTATTATTGCTGTTATTAATAGGGTGACACAAAACTGAAAGATGAACTTGAAGTGGACTGCATTGATCTTAATGTGCTATCGAAGTCTTCGTTCACTTGTCGGACTGGACCAGCGAATAGAGAACACATAATCGATAATGGCGGGCAAAGTAACCGTAAGTATTACATTCTTCCTGAATCAAATATTTGAAGCTTCATATTGTAGTATAGTATCCATGCAGTAATGCGCATAAATTTTTACCATTGAAATAAGGCTTGACCGGGCATCAAAACTCGCAGCACCCCAACTTATATTTTTCTCGTACTGAAGTACTGTTCGATACTATAATTGTTTAACTCATAACTAGTGCATTTGAAATCTAGAATGTTCATGAACTTCGCTTGCATAGAAATAGTGTAGCCAGCACTCCCATTCATGAAAATTTTTGCGAGACAATTGAGAATGCGAGTGACAAATCTGAACGGAAGGACGAAACTTGTCAGTATGTGCGACTGAAGGTAGTTTTGCTTCCTGGAAAATAATAATGAATTGGTGTTTTATTTCAAGTATGCGAAATTGATTTAAACAATATAACTAATATGGGTTTTAGATGAACTTACTCAGAAATCAGTGATACTTTCCGTCGCTTATAATCCTCAATTCCTCTCTCACACGCCTGTGGTCTGAATCTTCAACACAGACGTTCAACTTGAAGTCAAATATTTGCAAGTAATCGCCCAGAGTATGCAAACTTGGATGGCTGAATCTACACAAGTTGAAAACGCTTGAAATCCTATTTCTAGAAAAATTATTAAGGTTTCCTTGTAGTTGGTTGGTGTTAACCATGTTGTCCTCAAAAATGTTTACTAAGTTCAATTATTCACTATTCTTTTAACAGAAATGCAGATGGCCTCCTTATGAGATTTCGAGTTGTGAATTTACCGAAATGGATTGTGATTATTTTCAACAATAGATTAGTGTTAATGAAACAAATTGGTTTCATCCATTTGCGAGCATATGTATAAGAAGAAAATTATATGGAAATTTTAGTTTGGAAATCTTCATTACTAAATGACAAATTGTATCCGTCTGTGACTTTGCTGGAGTACGACCAAGTAATGTTTGGTAAACGTAAGAAAATATTTTAACGCGGAGATGTGTGCCTACTAATAGTAGAACTGCTGCAGCCTGCCGACAGGTTCACGTTTTAGGTTTTTGATTGGAATTCAAAGCTCTACCTAGCATAACTTGTGCATATTGTAAAATAATAAAACGCTTGATTGTAATAATATAAATATTAAAATTCCATTTGATAAGCTCTCCATTAAGTTAAGTTTATAATGTTTTTCAACGGTTTTTCAACAGTAAATTATCTTTGCTCCAATAACGAAATAGAAACGAGGACTCATTTTAGATTACAAATGCGAAAAGGTTTAAAATGTTGTAAAACTTCATTCCAGAACAATAAGTAATTACATAGACCCTCCTGTTACACATACTTTACAAACAAAAATTGAATTTTCTTTCTTTCTATTTTTTGTGCTAAAATTTACCTATTTTACTAATTTTCCTTAATTCAGCTATTTATTTCGGCGAAGGATATGGATTTAGACCCGCTCAACTGACAATCATTCAAGGCGACAAAGTTACCTGGTGGTGGAAGAGATGGAACTCGGATCACAAACCGCAAGTCTGGAGAATTCAAGAAATTAATTCTATAACCGATACTACACCTAAACCCGGTGGTTTCGACAGCAAAGTTGCATTAGCTCAAGGTATTTATTCTCGCGTTACCTAGGGAGATATAAGTACATGAACGAAGAAAATATTAGTGGATAAAAAACTTTTTACCGATGAGTTGTAGCACAGTTTACTCATATTTAAATGTCAAGCTGAACAGCTTTTCCGCAATTTATTGCGAAAAAATGGAATAACATTTTAAGCCAATAAAGAAACCTCGTGTAATCAGGTAACTTTATCAAGCAAAAATAAAATTGGCCGGTTTCCCTCTGAGTTTAGCTTTGCAGAGGACAAATTTTTCGACAGACGAAAATCGCATCCATGATGTCCTCTAATAATTTTGTTACAACCGCAACCCGAATTGTCCAAAATAAAAATTTAGTTAGATCGACAATTTTTCGATTTTCGTAAACTGCGTTTCCCTCAACGAGTCAATTAAATTATTGTCAATACGCAATCCTTCTGTTATTTCTAGTTTAGTGAAGTTTTGTTGCAGGATAACTGCGCAATTTATCTTGAATTTGTGCGCAGTTTGCATTATTTAATTGCATTCTGCTCTGATTGGTGTTTTATTTTGAATCTGCATATTTTTGTTGTGGACAAAAGCGTACACTAAGGCAATCATTCGATTTCTCAGTTGTCGTTCTGCATATCAAATAATAAATTTATCACAGAAATGACAGAAGCGAATTCATAACAAGATGAAAATTTTGCACCAATTCATTGGTTGGTACTTACCGTTTTGGTACACTGTCTGTGAAATATCTATTGAGCCTACAATTTTAATTATGGCTACTGCTTTAAAAAAATCTCTGCTTTAGCCGAATTTTCTTTGTACCCACTGAATACAATGCCACGTTTCAAATGAGCTATTCATAATTAATTATTTCCACAATTTGATTACTGTTAGGGATAAAATCTTTGTAGAAGGCAATTTTTAACATATTCTCCAAATTATGTTAAATAATCTACCTTTTAATGCCAAATAATCAGCAGTGTATCTGTCAATGTCTCATCCAAAATCCATTTGTTGATATGCAAATATCACACATTAGAATAGGGAAAATTATCTATGATCTCTGTGAAAATAGTTCAAATTTAAGGCTTAAAAACCTTTAATTACACCTAAAAATCTTTTACCACGAAATCTTCCTTTGTGGGAGAAATCTTTGCAAAATATTTCTCATGTAAATCTGAATTGAATTGCATTAAAACTAGCTATTCATAGTTTAATCTGCTTGACAATTGCAAAATATTCACGAGAACTAATAATATATGACAGAAACATGCAAAACTGATCTCTATGCGTCCTCTTTATCTGTAGTCCTGTAGGGTGTATTTATCGAATGACAGATTTCTCAGCGTTGCAACACACTCGCGGCTTACAACAAGGAGCTGATATAAGCTTGTCCTTGAAGGATTTGTAGATCTCGGCTCTACTAATATATCAAATTGGACGAATAATAATAAATACCCTTCAATGTCGTTTCTAGTTTCAGAAATTTTGTGTGTAATCAAATGCTGAAACGTCAGTATTGATTTAAAAAAGGAAGCTCTAAACAGGGGTTGGCGGGCAGACATTTTGATTCAAAATTAAAGCTCAGTTGCCTTCTCGGTAAAAGTGGTAACGATCCAGTTCTCATTCAACACTGGTGACGTATATTAATTGTCATTTTTTAAATTGTTTACTTACAATTTATGCGAATCTACAAAAGGAGTGTGGAAACACAATAATTGTATACCCATTTTGTTTCCTTGAAAAAACGAATCAAAGAAAAATAAAGATATTATTTTATGAGTGCTACCAATTGTCCCGCACAAGCAAAATGCGGTCAAATCCGAAACGAAAAGGACAGCACTGAGACAACAAATATATCTTTTAGAATGTACTTAAATCAAAAATACGATCGGACAGTCGTCGAACTCTTTAACCAATACAAAAGGAGGAAAATACAAATTGTAAGGCAAGTGGAACATATCTCATTCTTAAAATTATGTTTAAAATTTAATACTATACCGAAATGCTTTAAATTTAGACTACCATTTCAGCTAGATAGAGTAGGAAATATTCTGAAACAAGAACTTTCTATACATTTAATGAAATCATCCATAAAAAGTCAAGAAAAAAGAAAATATGAACTAATTAGAGAAAAAACTAAAATAAGATCAAGGTTGCTCTTGATATTACATTCAATGGATCTTAAATGTATAGAGGATTTCACTGATAAGGCTAGGAATAAAGAAATTCAAAAGGTTAAAAAGAGACATGTGAGGATTACTGCAACATTGAATTCAAAATTTGTTGATCTTTCTATGCGTCCGGAACAGAAATTAAAATATAGATATCAGTGATAGGCGTGTTTGTCAATACATAAAGTGTGCTTATAGTTATTCAATAAATGTCACTTTAGTAAAATACACATGTTTATAAGTAGTTGTGTGCGCAGAGGGGGACAGGGATAAGTTTTTGTATACATTTGAGTATTAGAGACTAGGTATGAAGACCGGATATTAGGAAGACAATTAAAAGTACTTTTAGAATTAAAATAGATATAAATATATCTGTCTTGAATGAGAATACCACATTTGTCACAAGTTGTGTTTTACTCCTGTGCGTATTGTGTCAACCCTGAAGATGAGACTGGAAATGAAGTCTCGAAAATTTGGTCAAAGAACAATGGAAAATCTTGATCCAACGTCATTTTCAGACAATCAGCTAATTGAAGGCTTAAAGAAGAAGGGACAAGTGAGAACCCATCAATTGAGGCCAAAAATTACATCATCTGAATATGAAGGAAGTTCAAGATTTTACCGACCTATGAGTGCTACCAATTGTCCCGCACAAGCAAAATGCGGTCAAATCCGAAAAATAAAGATAGTCAAACATTTGGACTATGCGCATTAGGGTCTCTAAATAATAATAAATAAGACCCCTTTTTCATATTTTGGTATGAATAACGCAGTCAAACTAAATACTTAACAAAAGAAAGATTTTGATTATTTATTTCAAGTTTATAACTAAAATAATGTATCAAAAAATATTCCATCTTTGAAATTAAAATCTAAACTAAATTTGACGATATACTTAATTTTTTATATCCAGGAAAATTCACTCAACGATTTACCTCACCTGGTATATTCGTCTACAAAGGCTTCGAACAAAATCCAATAAGCGTAATTGGTGTGATCGAAGTATTGCCTGCTCCGGATGCTGTCATCGGCAAGGTTGAAGTTTACTCAAAGTCAATATACGCTGGCCTAACCGTCGTTGGTGTAGCTGAGATGATTAATGTTCCACGTAAGTAAAATACATTACGCTGAAAACTGGCTGCATGTTATTTTAAAAGCTTAATGTTTCCGTCTCACATTGGATAAACGCCACCTATTTCTGCTCCTAAAGTAATCAAGAAAACATTATTTCTGCAATGTGGATAAGAAAGATTAAACTTATTTATGTTATATTTCTAATCAAATTTACTAACTGACAATATAAATTAAAATGTTGCCAAACATAGTCTAAATATAATTGATCCAGATCTTCATTTTCATCAAATATATTGTAAACATAGCAACAAATGTAAGTCAACTTTTCATATAAAATTCATAAGTTTAATGGAAGATGCACATATTTCTGATGTCGAATACGCGGACTTAAAATATATGCCAAAATCTTTAATTAAAGTGTTTTACCACAACGCAGAACTAGTACCAGTTTGGCACAGTAACCTCTTCACATCTCTCCACATTCATCATCTAACTCGGAAGGACCATCGTATATCACAGATAAAGATATATATATATATATATATATATATATATATATATATATAGTCGGAAACGCCTAGATTCGGATCGCATTTCAAGAAGTACCACAAACAAAAAAGTTTTCGAAATCAAGCTGAAATATAAGTTGCTATTAAATATTCATAGAAAGATGTATAAATTATTTAAATAACCAAAAATAAATTTTATTACATATACAATAAATTTAGAATCCCATTCTTAACTTCAATTTTAATTTGACATTAATTGCTGAAAACAATATTTTAATTTTTTAGCGAATACACCGGATTACCAGCCGAAGGCGCAAATATGTCCTGAAATATTATCCAACTGCGTCACAAAAGATCGACCAAAGAGTCTTTCGAATTCATTCACGATGGCCTACAGAGGAGCATGTTTGACAGCAGGAGCCGTCAACTATCAGCCCAAAGTATTTACTCTAGTCGAAAGTCTGCGAGTTTCTCCAACTGCTTTGTCAAAAGAGCCATTAGATAGCAGCAATTCCACTGAGGCCTGTTCTAAGTTCATGGAGTTACACTTTGGCGACGCGTACTGTGTGAACACGGATCTGGGAATTACGAACGGATCAGTAATTTGCAGCATTTCCATCGAGGAAGCGAAAAAATGCGGACTGACAATTGGAACACCATACCCTTTTAAATTGCGCATTAATGGTTTTGGATACGCTATGAATAATGAATGGCAAGACGCAGCGAGCACTATTGGGTTTCTGCTTCCGCATGCAAAAGGCGCGAATTTAGGAGTTGCAAGCACGGAAAAAACCAGTTTTTCCGTTTTCGAGTCCATCTACGGTGGTAGCCTGTTAACAATTTATGGTTATGGATTCGATTTCAATGTGTTGACTAACAATAAGATCACGGTTGGAAATGATTTGTGCACTGTTACGGAAGCGACTGCAGTTTATGTAACATGTCTGATTCCAAATAGGAAACCGACAGTTGACGAAGTAGACGGAAAGAAAAACACAACAGTCGCAGTTTTGTTAAAGGTGAAAACACGTGATGGTCAATGGGTTGATGTTCAGATTATTGATACTGAGAGCGCAAATAAAGAATCCGCCAAAATTACGTTGACTTACTCGTTATCATCAACACCCACAGTTCTGGAGGTGCAGCCGAAAAATGTGCCAAGTTGCAACGCCACGTTGAGTGTGACAGGCAGATTGCTGACATCAATGAAAGCAGATATTAACACCACAGTAACAACAATAAATGGTGTGGCCTGCGAGTTTATTGCGAACATAGCCGATGGATTTAGGTGTCAGGTTAGTCAGTGCCTTTCGGCTGGTAAGGCGCAATTAACGGTAAACAACGCTGAACTTGGCAATGCTAACATTCTTATGTCGGTTTCACTATTCGTTCCCTTAGAAATCACCTTAATTGCACCAGATAGTGGTGGGGTTGGTGGTTTAAACGTGTTGACAGTTTTTGGCAGTGCTCTAAGAAACGGAAGCAATGGCGCTAGCTTGACAGCAACTCTTGGCTCATTCGCATGCGCAATTGTTGAAAATGATGAAGAAAACGGCACTCAGCTTAAGTGCGTCGCACCAAAGGCTAAAAGCAGCACTAACGACTTTCCGGCAAACCTTACAGTATCACTTGCTAGAAACAATTCAATATTGGCGACAGCCACTTTGGTCAACATTTACACATACATGCAGTCCAAAACACCGTCGGTAACCAATGTTCAAATCAAACCACGCGATTCTTCTGAAGACAAAGTTACACTCATGATTACGGGCAGCCTGTTAAAGGGAAACATTGAGAACTCCGACGGTGCAACTGTTGTCAAACTAAGCTCCAAAAATCAGACTCTTCTCTGTCTCGCCTCACCGACTACAGTAACAAGCACGACGCTGGAGTGTACAATGGATACATTGAAGAGTGACAAATACACTGTTACTGCAATAAACACCTTATATGGTGAATCAGATCCGTCATTGTCATTTGCAGTTCCGCTAGAAATTGTGTCGCTTTCTCCTACAATTGGTAATTAATTGAATTTGTGTATCTTCCTACGAAAAAAACAAACAAGCTAGTTAATTAAACATTAATTGGTTGCGCGGGTGGTGGTAACAGTTATTAAAATCAAGTTTGCAAGCTGGAAGTTAAGACCAATCCCATTTGTTTAACCTGTCGTCGAACAACATAGCAAAACTACTATCAGTCGCACGCACTGAAGCACCCTGACGCACACTAGAAAAAATTTTCAGTTATATACTAACTCATGTTTCTTGGTTAGACTTTCATTTAGGCAGAGCCTATATAGCATCACTTTAGCCTAAAAGTTTCAACTAAATATCCCCAGTCTATCATTAGAGAACAGATACCACGTTACATGGGAAAGAGGTATTGCATTGAACATTTTAATAATTTGAAACATTGGATTGTGCCAGGGTGGCACAATAGTTAGAACATCAAGGTTCGGGCCCTGTCCGCGGCAAATTTTGTACAGTACGAGATGAGTTCCCAATAAGGACGAAACCGGTATACTGGATGAATTAATTTGTTTTGGCAGGGTGGCTTGGTGGTTAGAGCACCAGATTCCGAAGCAGAAGTGCCCAGGTTCGAGCCCCGTCCGCGTCAAATTCTGGCCGGTACGTGATGAGTTCCCACTATAGACGAAACCGGTCTACTGGATGAATTACTTTTTTTCGGCAGGGTGGCTCTGTGGTTGGAGCACCAGATTCCGAAGCAGAGGTGCCCAAGTTCGAGCCCCATCCACGTCAAATTCTGGCCAGTACATTATGAGTTCCCAATATAGACGAAACCGATCTAGAAATATTTGTGGTCCATGTATTGCGTGTTCAAAATCTGACGGAATATTCCTATATATATTTGCGTTGAACATTTTATTACTGTTTTAAAGCGAAAACAAATTTAAACGACAATTTATATTTATGAGCGGAAGGCATACTTCAAATGAATCGCAACTATTTTATGCTGTTTTTGGAGCAAATTTCTGGTCTACAATTTACCGCCAAGCAAGAAATTTTGCCTTGCGCATACCTACCTAAACATTCTTTTCAATGAAGTATATATTACATCTTCGGTGCTTCTTTTTTTAACTAATTTAAGGTTCCGATCAGGGTGGCCAGGATGTGCTCATACAAACCACAGGTGCAGATGGTTTAACCAGTCAAGTAAACATTTGCGGTCGGCCTTGCAGAATCACACAAGGCTCATCTTACAACTTGAAGTGCGAGGCACCAAAAATAGGCAAGTTCACAAGTTTAATCCATTCCAATATTGGGTATTTATCCATTACCTTGTCAGTTTCAACTTATTGGGTAAATTCTTGTTTAATGACTCAGATTCATTATTCTCACCACTTCTAGTTTACTGTAAACACTCTTGATTACTAATAGTTGAATGTAGAAAATATTTATTTAAAACGCCTTTGTAGAATTGCACTATTGGCACAGACAACATGCCGATTGTTATCCTGATGTCTGTTGCCGTCAGCCCGGTCAACTCAAACGCTTCAGTAGCACAATGATCCAGGACTGTTGACATGTATGCTAGAGCAACATTATCGATAGAGCTGGTGTAATAATATGCTCGTTTGATTTGAAGGTGTTAATATGTCAAAATTATACAAATAAAAATGAATTAAATATAGTCAAACACCGTAGAATAAAATAAGGACACAAAATTTGAAAAGCATCACAAGCGTACTGGTCAAATTACATTAGTTAAACTTCATATAATTTCAAAACAGTGGTTGTCGGTTGCTACCATTAAACTGATGCAAATGCACATAATTTACTATGTCAAAAATAACTACTGCATGCATCACACTTTAAAGCATTGAAAGTTATACTAATCTCAAATGTGAAGCTACCTATATTTAATGTCAGAACAATTTCTCGCACAGACCAAAAAGTCCATCTCTGGTGAGTTTGAAACAATCTTTAGCAAACCTTTTTTCTATCCTTAAATTGAGTTAGTATAGACAAAATAACGTTTATAGCCGTCCAGTATAATCTAATAATATTTAATAGTCTAATTACGTATGTAAAATTTGCACTTTTGTGATAAGCAACACTCATTACTTTATCGCAGTAGCCAAAGTAGTGAAACTACCTTCTGTCACAAATACGAATGCGTATAACATTCCATGGTCATCCTAAGCGCATCACATTATTGTAAAGTACAGGGATTGGGAGGCTACTGTAGTTTAAGTCTAAAACTCATTTGTGCATAACTATATATTGTAGTTGTAGTTAGACCTCTTGTTGCTAGTTTTTCATTCTTTAGCATTGCTACGGAAACACGAAACGTGTCAACATGTGTTATTGCCGGTAAATTTCTTTTTAAACTACTGTTTCATATTTGGGTTTCTTGTTTATCTAAAATGGGCCACCTTAATAACACTAAATGTATATCACTGATATTTCATGCCAGTTACTTCGGGGTCATGGAACATTTGTTGTGGCTACAGTTTCCTAAGTCTGACATGCATCTCCGCAACTTGTTAGCATTTACTTGTAAAATATATGTATTCTATAAAGAATTTAAAATTTATTTAATATTCTTATTGCATAAACTTATATTTCATTTGAACTTTTCGCATTTCTGTAAGTCAGGTTTTCTTAATTGATGTAAACTCAAATCCACTTTCATTTAACCAATCGCTCAACGTAACAATTCTACTTAATATGACAAGAACGGACGCATTTTAGCCTATTAAGTTGAAGACCAGAGCAGAATGTCAAATTGTATAACGAGGATCAAACCGTAGTGCATATATAAGGTATGGAATTCAGGCTCCGATGGTAAAAATGGAAAGCTAAAACACGTCAGTGCGTGCAGAGGACGGTAGTCTTCCCTTGGTAATATAAAATGGAATTGTTTTTCATCTTATATTTGCAAAATCCCATGCAATAAAGGATTATATAATCATTCTTCCACATTAGATTAACAAATACCAATTAAGAAGTGAACGGTTTTAGCATGATGAATAGATAAGTACCTATTATAGCTATTCATGATTTCAGTATTAAATTCATTATTTTTTTCTAGTGTCGTGTAACTTTTAAGTTTTTAAATTTTACGAAATTGCAAATGTTATAATTAAGAATTTATTTATTCTTCTTAAAATGTTGATATACAAATTGACTGAAGACTGCACAAAACTCTAAAATAATCATTAAGTTAACAATGGATTTCCATTTATTTTTTAGACACCACAGATGTCATCCAATGCAATTGTAGTTTGTCGATTAAGGATGGAAATGGTTCATGGCAGACTGTTACTAAGGAGAACTGCTACACAGTGGATCCATCTAGAGCGCCCATTGTAAACTCTATCTCGCCTTTAGTGGGCGGAACTGCTGGTGGAACCATTGTTACAATGACTGGATCGAACCTAGAGTAAGTATGCTTACGTGTTCCCTAGTAACTTCAAATTTCTTGGTCATTGTTTACAATGGTATAATTAGAGGCTAAAGCACAATTTCTAAATGCATCAATAGTCAGCCAATCAATTAAAGCAAAAAGAAAATGAGAACTTCTTCACAAACGGAAATTTAAAATACGTTTAGATTCCCCAGAAATTGTTGAATTTGTACAAAGGACTTGATTTTCATTCACATTATTCATATTTATCAAAGGCACAGAGCTTGATTACCAACGTAACAATTTAGTTATTGTTAATCAGTGTTTTAAAGTACAACGATCATAATTTCAACTGCCTGATTGCCTAACATGGGTGTCAGATTTACACTCGGGGGTGGGGGGGGGAATCTCTTGAAACCAACGTTTTGGTTCTTATATATTGGAACGAAAGTCGAGGCTTACGATAACAACAAAATTTGTTTATTACCACAGGTATAATTCAAATTTGGTAAGATCTTAGAAACCGTCTGATTTCTATTTCTTAGAAATTTATAGACAGGCTGTTATGAAGAATAACTCTACAGTTTGAAGAAATTGAATATAATGGCTTCAAGATCTTGTAAACATTCGCAAGAACATATAAGCATATATATATATATATATATATATATATATATATATATATATATTTGTGTGCGTATGTGGTTGGTGGGTATCATTAATTAGGACCACACTTCGTCTAATTCAAACCTTCGAATTATTGTTAATAAACAATAATTTGGAATTTCTATAAAGAATATATAAGCTAATTTTAAGCGAGATGGCTCAATTGGTCTTACACCTTTTGTTAGCTTGAGTTTTTATTTTATCCGTAGCTCCAATATTAGGTCCAACAAATGAGAACCGAAACTTTGATTCATGGCGATTTTAATATCAAACTGGTTCAATAAAATGTTACGACACTTCTAGTAAGTAAATATGCATTTAATATTAGAATGAAATACGCTTTTATAGCAAATTACGCATTGCTGATATACTGAATAAAGGAAATATTTGTCACTTTATAACAAAATGTGTGTAACCTTAACTTAGTATATACTTTCACCTGACTTTAATTTAAGCTCGACAAATTCACCGGTGGTACGCATTGGCGGAGTTGACTGCACGATAAAGTCGCAGATGGCAAATCAGATAACCTGCAGAACCGGGCCCAAGTACCCATCCGGGAGTGCGGGAGTGGATATAATCATTGGTGAAAAAGGAAGAGCAAAATGCGTAAGTTTTGAGTAGCAGATAGCTTATCGGTAATCTGGAAAGCCTTTGTTATGCATAAGTTAATTTGCAGCAAGATTATCTAACACTGAACAGATATTTCTAATTGAAACGTTTTTTGTTTATGTAAAGGGATAAAAATTTAATTTAAGACTGCATTTTTGAAGTCGACAAAATGCGAAATGTTGTATAGCTTTTAACTATTACACTCATTTTTGGATACACGTTATTAATTCGATAATTTGTGTCAACAAAATGAAAAAAGCTTGATTGAACTAAGATATAGTAAAATGTGAACTTTTGAATATTCAATCTTAAAGAAATCTGTGGTCGGTGACGTCTTCGCAAGCACTTGTATGCAAAGCACACCGGCACAAAATGAATGTCCGACATTTTTCTACATCGATCGTTGGTCCAGCAAATTTACGTGGGCTGGCGGACCTTTGCCTCAGGCTGGTGACTTAGTCGGCATCAATGCTAACCAGACGGTGTTGCTGGATGTGACCACGCCGATTCTCAGTGCTGTCGTCATAAATGGAGGCTGCCTAGTGTTTTCTCGGACTGACAGTGTGACGCTAAACGCAAGATACATTTTGATATTGAAAGACGGCACACTCGAAGTATGTTATTTGCAAGTTTCTTTTATTTGCATAAATTGTGTAAATTTTAGTCTCACTATTATAAACTTCATATGTAAGCATGTATCAAATGTTTTTTAAACAAATCATGTTGCGCGACAGGGAATAGATTAGTACCCTGGTCCTTTTTTCCTAACAAGGTGTTTGCATTCACTGTTTTCAATTTACTCCTGATATTTCGGAAGCGTTCTTTAGAGAAAAACACATCCCAGAGACAATTTACAGTCATTAATTTATGTGGTCAATTTAGTTTAAGCTGTTTCATTTATACCTTCCGGTAGATCTATTAAACATAACTGTATTTTCACGATGTAAATGGGTGCCAAGTATGTTTGTTATTATGTGTCCGCAAGTTAACACACATCCAAATGAAGAACAGAGATCTAATAACACCTACTGCCGATTTACTAGATAAGCGTACGCCAAACCTGTGTGCAGGTTTTCTCGTTTGGTTTGAATTGAAAAGTAATTGTTTACTGCAAATCAACACCAATAAAAGTGAATTTAAAGTGATTCAACAGCATCTGATTATAAATTAGAAAATCTTAGGCCATCACTGTGTGTGTATGTGGGCGTTGATTTATGTCTGACAAATAATCAGTTACATATCATTAACTGCACGTGAATCATTCATCCAAGTGAAACTATAGTGATAGATGTTTATTCTTCTTTGCACACGTCAGACCTATTTTTACAATTATTTACATAAATGAAGTATTTACGAGTGGCATCCGGGTAAGTAGGGGACAAGATACTGTGAATTCTCAGGCACAACATTTTCACGATAAATAATTAGAAGTTAGTCATTTTTCTAAAATTAAATACAAAATGTTTCAATAGGGTAGAAAATTAAAATAGAAGGGGGTCATAAAAGAACTTCGATAACTGCTTACTAAAGAAAGATAATAGGAATAGTGCAAAGAAAAGTTGTCTTTTACCCAAAACTTTAAATGATTGTTAAAATGTCTTACATTTCATAAAGAACCCAAGTTAATAGATACAATGAAACAACACGTAATTATTATAGAGTATAAGATAATCTGATAATAAATTAGGTGATATTTAATAACTCATCTCCCGCCATCTATAAATTAATGGTAATCAAACGTTTTTATTCTTTTATTTAAGCGAGTTTCTGACTCTGATTCGAGCAATTTTGCCTTCATATCATTATTTTGTGCTGTATTGCAAATCGAAGCTAGTGATTTTTTTACGGCTATTTCATTCATTCTTGATTTAATTTCGATGGATTCTCCAATCAATCTTGTCGATCTACTGTGACCAACAATTGATATTTGACAGCAACCATCCTAATTATTTTGTCCTGTGTCAACTGCATGGCGTGCAAGATTTTAGTTATTAATATGCCCATAATTACATGCGATTTTATGCTCTCCTCTTTTAACCTTTATTGGGCGCATGTTTTCACCAACATAAATGATGTGACAGTCGATACATTGAATTTCATACAAAACAGATGTGTCTAAATATTTAATTTTTTCTTTTGTTTAAGAAGATTAATTTTTAGGTCAATGATATACTTTAAATTAATACGTATATTATTTTCAATGCCATCGTTTATATTTTCCTAGTAAGTTTGAACTTAGCTATTACCATGACCCTGCGATCATATCTTTTATATGATTTCACGAATTTATAATTATGACTAAATAAAATTAAGATACAAATCATATTTGCATCTACTAATTTTAAAGGGTAACCCTTAGCTATGAATAATTTGTTATTGTAACTGACATTGGTTTTCCCTTGGAAACACTTCTTATTTTTTTATAAAATTCATTCCTAAATATAAAATAAGTAGAGGACTTACATATGTTCATTATCTCTATGACATATCTCATTGTCATTTTACTTCCTTCTAATACTACCGGATTATCAACCAGGAAACGCTGAAAATAGTCCAGTGCTTTGGGTATTGGTTTATCGGTGTACATTGACGCCATATCTAAACTCGCCAATCTATCGCATTCATTTAGATCATATTTATCGACAATCTCTACCATCGATGTATGGTCTAAGAATTCCGAATATATCCTTATTCTATGACACAGGCACTTATACGTTTTATATATTGGGGTGTGTTGAACATAAACAATAGTTCGCAAATGGTTATCTGGTTTGTAAACATTTACACAACCATACACTCTTGACGCAACTGTATCCCTTCCTATGAGTTTGCTACCATGTGTTTGATTCAATTCACTCCTAGCAATTATTCTGTTGATCAATAATTTAATTTCTCTTCGTAACTTATCCGTAGGATCTTTATATATTTAAGCGTTTACCTCTATATTGTCTAGTTGTTCACACATCTTATCATTATAATCAGATTAATTCATAAGAACCATCTTTCAAAAGATATCACATTATTTTCTATTAACTCTTTTCGGATACTTCAGAATTTAGTTTATATTTTTCCTCTTCGCGTGTTAACACGTTTGGGGCTAGGGCTAATTCAAATTTAACAAATCATTGTCAGAAATTAATTGTGCTGTTTTAACAGCAGTAATTATCCAATTTCCGAAAAAAAACCAACCTCACTAGGAATGGGCGACTTAGTGTTCTCTTAGAGTCCACATATAACAATGAAAAACATGTGGTGATATGGCAGTGAAACATTAGCCACTTTTGGCGTGTGTTTGGCTCAGCATGATAATGATGATGATGTACGTGTACACTAATCGACATAACATTATAGAGATCTACCAGTACCTACTGACGATTCACTAGATAAGCGCAAGCCATTCCTGTACGGATGTGCTTGCTTTTGTTATTGATTGAGAAGTAATCAGTTACGGCGCGTGCACACTAAGCCAAGCAAAATTACAGTGGTCTATCAACATCTACTGATCCAATAGATAAGCATACGCCATGCCTATGTGTGTGAATGTGTTTGTTTAGGACTGAGAAGTAACCTGTTACATTTAATAAATTAGTTACTCATTCAAGTGAAACGGAAGTAATAAACGTCAATTCCCTATTGCATACGCCCGATCTATTTTCTTTTACACTTCCTTTTGTAAATTTTGCATTTACGAGTAGCATCCATGTGGGGAAGGGGGCAAGTTACTGTGAATAACTGATCCAAAAATTTTTCACCATGAATCGCTGGTAAAAATTTTTTAAATGTGATAAACATATTCATTAGGATTAATTACCCTTTAATAAAAATATTATAATGCCTTATCATAAACGCATAATTAAAATTGTAAATAAACGTCTATACCTCGTTGCATCTAAAAATTAATTGAAGAAAAACTGCCGATTTAAAAGATTTCGATTGCAACTTAAATCAAATTCTAATTGAAAGCTCCAAATAAGCAAGAAGTGAGGTAAACATTATTTTTGGATAAATTTTTTTGTACAAAAAATCTTAAGGACAGCAATTGATTAATAACAAAGCGTAAATTAATACTTTAATTGAAATCCATTGCGTTTGGTTTCTGCAGCGTTCAATTACAGTTATATGCGTACGAACTGCTGAAAAAAGTCATATAAGGTAAATTTGAGCGTGTTCTTCAGGTTAATAAATAAATAATAAATAAAAAAATGGCCGAGCTAAAAGGGTAGCTCGCGTAGCGGAGTATAGTTGATGGCTTTGTCCTTTCATTTTTACGGTAGAACATTTTGTATGCTATAAACATTGTGTCCAATATATGCTTATATTTCCGAATAAGCAATCACTAAATAATTTACTTTTTCATGTGTTAAAATACTTTTAAATTATCACGATAGGCTGGTACAAAAGAGCAGCCGTTGTACAACGAAGTGGCTATTAAGCTATTTGGTAATGTGAGAGAGAAAGAACTGCCGATTTATGGTGCAAAAGTCATCGCAGTCAGGCAAGGCAATCTAGAATTACATGGTAAGTTGAATTAACGTCTTTTTATTAAATCTTGTTACTTAATGTAGCAATACTAGTAAACAAAAAAATAATATATTTTGATGAATGCACCTAAAAGCACAAAATTATATATTTCTTCCTGAATATACCTGGATTTACATCGTTATTATAAATAGAAAATACATTAAGGGGCCAAACTTTTCTCTGGAGCAATTCTTGGTAACTGAGGTATCTAAATGTTTGCGCAAGATGAATTTATTTTTGTGAATCCTAAAACTTGCTTTCAGACATATATATCTGAGCGATACGCTGGATGGTCGACCTTACATTAGACGCTATCAACATCGATGAGAATGATTTAATGTGTACAACTATTCGAATAAAATATCAACTTATAAACGTAGAATTACGGTAAATTTTGCATTTTTGTACTCATGTGATCGTAATTGTCTAATAATGAAGCAAATCTCTTTTTTGAAATCATTGTGTCAGTTTTATATTCTTTCTTAAATATTTTCCCCTAACGACGGTACAAGGGTGTACTTTATTGTCTTCTGAGCAAATTCTTGTTATTATTTATTAGGATCAGATTTTGTACAAATTGATTCATTAATATCTCGCAAAATTCAAAATTTAACCAAATTAAATACTTCATGAAAATAGTTTAAGGAATTTTAAATACGATGGGAGTCAAGTTTCGTCATTATAAGAATTTTTTCAAGTTGTGTCCAGAATTTTTCCGTGGACTGGGATCAAACGAGGGTGCGCCTACTTCGGAGTCTGTGATACTAACTGCTATGCCACCCTACAAATATATAAGTATAATTGGAGTGGTGCTTATATCAAGATTGCAACCTCGCTTCAAATTCTTGTTGTATAGGTTGTTAATTCCTACGCTGGTTGACCCAGCCGACATAATTCGTTATTATTTGCTGTGTACAGGTTCAATTTTTAATATTTTTGTGACCATGAAACATCTGTGTGTATTTGAGTAGGATGCAACATTTCTCATTTGACAGTTTGCCATTTCTTATTTCTGACGGCATTAAACTAAAGTTTGATTATAGCTGCTTTTGCCCAAAGACACAGTTGTTCACTAACAGGCCGTGTTATTTTTTGCAAATTTGATGCAGTTTTGATAATGTGAAGATGACTGAAATTTTATTCCTTAAACTAATTCTGCTAATTTTGATAAAGGTCGACCGATTAGTCATACGTGGACACGTTTGGCGAGTACTGCAATGCCTGGCGATACGATGATAACTTTAAAGAATTCTGCAAGCGATTGGGGCTTAGGATCGGAAATTGTAATTGCCACAACCGGTGATCGGAATTCTTTCGAACAAACGGAATTAAACCATATTAAGGGTAGGTTCTGTACCGCATTAATTTGTATAAACAAATTTTGAAATAAGCTGTAAAACCAATAGTTCTATCGAACCTAGGAAAAAAATTGTTAAAAAATGCTGATATAATCTGTGAATAACTTTTCTCATTAACTTGTGAAAATGAGACAACATATATTTGTATAAAAAAGTCTAGGCGATGACTAAAGATAGTACCATAATATGGTGCTTACCCTTCATTGTTGGAGGTATTTACCTACACATTCGTACAAGCACTAAAACGTAACTTGTATCATGCAATTATCACGGTGTTGTCCACCATTTGGCAGTTACCACGCAAAATGACTAATGGTAACTGTGACTCTATTAATGCAATTAATTTTTCTAAAAATAATGAATTCTATGCAGAATTGTCTCCGAATTTGTTTTAATTTTATTAAAGATAGGACCTAAATGCAGCGATTTTAAACTTATGCATAGATTCGCGTTATAAATTTTGCAAGGAAGGATAAAAAGTGTGCTATTACTACAATAGAACACACTATGTATGCTATATCTTTTTAATTTTCACATTCACTAAATTTTAAAACAATTTGTTCTTTGTTAACATATTTTTTCACAGACATTAGTAGCGATGGGCTGACGCTTACTCTCAAAGAGCCATTACAGTTTAAACATATCAGCGTGGAAAAGACATTTAAAAACGGAGTGACAGGAGTTTTCGCAGCTGAAGTAGGACTTTTGACAAGAAATGTCAAGATAGTCGGCTCATTTCCCGGTCAAGCGCCAGAAGAAGTCGTTCCAGCTTGTCCGCCGGAGTTCGAAACAGGTTAACTGATTCATAATCAAATTTTTTGCATGATATGTTTGCTGGTATAATTAACGTCTGGACGTTAATACACAACTTTCTAACGCAGACAACCCATAAAAATTAATAGATGCAAACTAATACGTTTTACTTTCAAAGATTAAAACCTGACGAAATTGAAAACATAAAATACTTCATGGCTTAAACGAATTTAACTAAAAGTAAATATGGAAATGGACTGATGGAAATGGAAATAAAAAGCTTTGATTCTAAAACATTCTTCAAAGCCGCTACATCGTTCGACTTCTCAAATGTAAAAGAATGATTGGATCTCTATACCAAAGAGATTTCAATGTTTTTAAAGTAATGCATGAAAAAGTACTGCGTATACCGAAAGCTGTTTGTTTTGGATTACTGTCCTTGCAATTAAGCAAAATGTAAATTGGTGAATTGTGTGCTTGTGTGTGTGCGTAGTGTTTGCATGTGATTCTGCTTGTGTGTCTTAGCTTTCTATTTGTTTGTGTATGTGTTACATTCATTCAAACGAATGGTCGGTTAATACTTTTTTAAACAGATATTTAATTATCCTTTTCTATTCCATTTAAAAGCGGAGTTTGCTACGCAAAACTGTCAACAGGGCAAGAAAGGCGAGGAGATGGGCACAGAGGAGTACGGAGCTCAAGTGTTCATTGGACCAGAAAGTTTGGACAGTGGCCTTGTAAAAGTTCATGTAGAGTATGTGGAATATTACCACGTCGGTCAGGCATATCGTCTTGGGCGCTATCCGATGCACTTCCACATGTGCGGCAGAATGGATGGGTAATTAAAATTATTTATGTTTGTCAGGAATATAATTTTTGCTTTCGTAGACCAAAGATTTTAGCAGTTCTGTGTTAGTATCAAAGTAGAATCTTGTCTTCCATCCAAACCTATTCAAACTTTGGTCATAAGTAACACACCGAATTTTCCTCCACCTCTACAGAACATAAACGCCTTTTGGCATAAAAATAAGATAATTTTAAACAAGAAAAGCGTCATTCACACAAATAATTCATTAAAGTTAGTGGCAACTTTAATTGGTGCAAGTCGGCAGAAATTTTATTTTCCTGATACCGTACTGGACACCCAGTGTCGCTTTTAAATTTCTACTTTAGTTTTTATATAATAAATATTACAGTGAATTTTTCCTCAACGCCAAAGACAAAATTTAATTCCTATTTTCTGTTGTTGTTTTGAATGTGAAGAAATCTCAATTTATTTATCTATCGTACTTATATTTTCTGTTTTATGATAATTGTACATGATGTTCGGAGGTTGGTGTCCGAATTAGGATTTATCGTAAGATTATATTATCCTATATATTTTAAAGATGAGTGTGTTTAAATGGTTAAAATAAGACAATTTTTTACCGTAAATGTGGGCTTTGCGTTTACTGCTCTTTCTTTATTAATTCATAATTTGTACCCAATTTTTCCTAACAGACTTATTTGTTATCGTAGCTTCTGCCATCTCTAAGCCCTACTAAAATAAAGTTTACGGTAATGAATTATACGTCAATCTAACTTTTACGAATAAATTACAGTTTTGCTCTGTTTTGCGGCCAGTTTAAACGAGATTTGCGTGTATTTCAAGTAGAGCAAATTTTACACTACTGCCAAGTTCGTCATATTCAATATTATTGAAGCGAACGTTTAATTATGGCCGGGCATAGTTGTAATCTTGGCAACGACTGTAAGCAAAAATAACTAAGTGCTTCCCCATTTTAACAGATTAACATCTGCTTGATAAAAGTTATCCTCGGTGACAAACTATCTTTATCAGATACTTTATGAAAAAAGAAATATTTTCGAAGTCAATCAACTTTTCATTTCACAAATACAGAACGGATATTTAATGCCCAAAATAAATATCTTACAGCACATTTTATTTCCCATAATTTATATACGAATTACAGTTTAATCCTCGTTAGCAAGTCTAACATCGTACTCTGAAGATGGTCGTTGAATTTAGAAAAGTGTCAGTATGTGTGACTGAATATGGGTTCGCCATGTTGTACGATTGGTTTACAAAGGTAAAATTGATGTCTTCTCAGGTTTGCAAACTTTACTAGAAGAAATGGTTGACAGTAACATAATTCGCCGAATTTTATCTCATTATAATTACATCACACTTTGCTATGATAAATGGTCTTAAATTCTACATATATTAAATTAAAAGTCACCCAGTTGTATAAAAATTGTCACCACTCCGGCAAGCTAATCGTTGTCAGGCGTGCGCATAATATTATATTGTGAAAACAACAATAATTATTATACTTTATAGGTCATACGTTCGAGGCTGTGCAATTCACCAATCATACAATCGTGCCCTGAATATACACAATTCGCATGGTATTCTTGTTGATCGCAATGTTGTTCATGACGTCATGGGAGGCGCCTTCTTTTTGGAAGACGGAATCGAGACGGGTAACTTCATACTGAACAACTTGTTCCTCAGCGTGAAGAAAACGGCAAGCCTGTTGAACGACGACATCACACCGTCAGCGTTTTGGATAACGAATCCGAACAACACCGTTGTGGGTAATACTGCTGCCGGTGGAACGCATTTCGGTTTCTGGTAAGAAAATTGTATAGCGCTCAATATTTTTTATTCTTCTTGTGAAGATTGGCTAAATTTTAAAAGAATTGAGGATTATAACCATTTTAAACACATGCTATACAAACAAAGTCTTATACTTATGTTTTGAACGACGGCAGTCATCATATTCTCGTAGTAATTATGGCTTCTACTAATGAATCTTAAAAAACTTATATATTCATAATTGCAATTATTAAAATAAGAAAATATTTATTTCCAGATTTTAATGTATAATAACAAATTATACATTAAACTAAACTCAGATTGCGCGGCGGTAAAACTATTAATTTTTAATCAAGGTTGCGATCTTGATAAGAACACCTGACCCATTATGTACATAGATTTGTCAGTATAAACTAGGTATTGCGTAATGTGGAAAAACTAATTCATTCAGTAGACCGGTTTCGTCTTTATTGGGAATTCATCACGTACTGTCCAGAATTTTCGTTGCTGGTTTACGCAAGAATAATTTACAATCGAAATTGTTGTTTATTTTATCGTGTATGCGGGACAACTACATGAAATCATCCATTTTTATTTAAGAAAAATTAATCCTACATTATGGTTTTATTTTATTACGTCTTTATTTAAAAAAAGTAATTCATTCGCCCAAACTTTTTGGCTTCACTAATTATCAAATACAGACATGGCGAAAGCTGCAATATGACTATAATTTGGATTTGTAGCCTGTGCAGCTTACATTCCAATCTCGCACACTCTGTTTAAGACTACTAGATGTGAGAGACACATTCCGGGTACTCCCATTAAACACATGCGTGAATTGGGGTTTGTTTCTTGTGAGTTTCTTTTCGTCGTGCGCTCACGATAAACATGGAAGATCAAAATGTGCTTGTATATGTGAATTTCAGCAGACTTACCTCGTGATGTAGCTGGTTGGAAATATATTTTAGCAGTCTATTTTGCTGCTTTTGTGTAAAATATTTTAGATTCGCAACGCCTAATATAAATTAATGAAGTGTCATAATGCTGAACTAAACGCTATTCCCTCTGATTTTTTAATAAAAATATTAAAATTTATTTATTTTTTCTATTTCAATATTAAAATTTTTATAGGTATAGAATGTTGACAAATCCGAACGGCCCATCAACAACTAATTCCGTGTGTCCTCGAATTATACCACTGGGGCTTTTTGAAAATAATACCGTACACAGTTGTGGCTGGTTCGGTCTGTGGGTCCATGAAGCATATTTTCCAACTCTGGATGGCCAGTAAGTAATTTCTAAGATACCAGCCAATTTAACATGGACTATGGACGTTTTTAATGAAAAAGTTTATCTAATTATGATTGAAACTGTCCTTAATAAAAAGAATACTGATGGAAAGCTAAACTGTTGCAAAAATTAAATTAAAGTAATATTTTTATTCTTTTACTGCGAAATAAAATTTCACTACAGCTTATCTTCACCGATATTTTTCACAATATGTTGATATATATAGACAATACAATTAAACAATAATTGATTGCGCTGGTAGTGGTAACAATTCTTTAAATCAAGTTTGTGAGCTTGAAACAAACACCAACCCTATTGTATTTAACCAGTCGTCGAACAACATAACAAAACTAGCGCCAGCCACAACGCACTGACGGGTTTCGACCTTCAATGATCATCATCAGAGTACGACGGAAAACTGACTACCCGCATATCTAATTTGCTTTCCATATATATGCAATGCGGTTTGATCCTCGCGAACAGATTATAATTCTTTTAAATAATGAAATAGTCATAGGAAAACAAGTTGTTTCCTTAAAATGTACATTTCTGGTTTACTCCATGTCTTCATCCTCATTAAACTACGGCAACAGCTATATTTTAGCACACACAACTCGCATTTGATTTAACATGCCGCACGTACTGTCCAGTGTTACACGTTATTTAAAATAGGATTAGACTTTATTTCAAGTATTGATAACTTTATTAAAAGAATTGTCATCCCCAACCGTGCAATTAATGAATGTTAGATTAAATTTAGGACAGGTTAATTGTATGGACTTAAAAACGAAACATTTTGGTACGCGGAAGAGCACACTAAAGACTATGTTATTATTTCTTCAAAACAAGCTGATTAATACAACAAGGTATTGCAGAATATGTGGCAGGTGTAATTCAAATAGGTATGCTATAGTAGCCGAAAAAGCAAAACTATCATTTTTCGAAGTGTCAAAGTTTATGATTTTGCACATTTCTCATGTGATATTTGTTAGCAAACACTATTTACAAAAATCTGCTCCTAAATAGATGTGAATCAACTAAGTGGCGACAGGCGCGCTTCACACGAATGACGTCTTGGAACAACGGTAGAGGGTCTGAGTGTGTGAATTGTGGCAGCGTGGTATTTGATCGTCATCTTCTTGTGAACAATGAGGAAGCGGGCATCGAAGGCAAAGAGTTGTTAAACACAGCACTATACGATGTGGCTCGTGGTCCTTTACACGTCGTATGTATTTGAAATTTGATGCAAACCATTAAAAAAGAATTAAGTTTTCTATTTATTTTATGTGTTAAAATCATGTTATCACATGACAGAGATCCATTGAAGCTTAACTCTTGCTGAGTTTGACGAAATCGCCTAATGAAAATAGGAGACATTTATGGAATTTTTCTGAATACTGCCAAACGGAAAAGAATGAATATTTAGTAAATTATTTCTGCTATAAAATAGCCACAATCAATAGTTTATTGTGTACTCTAACACTGAGCTTTGTTAATTTGAATTGTGGTATTCAGAGTTCAAATAGTTTACATTTTTTTTAAAAAGGATAAATACCGTCAGATCATACACGCCTTATTCTGTATAAATAGATTCCAATTTGACAAAATGAGAAATAAAAATTAAGCAAATATAAAAAAAATCAACTTCACTCGATCACTGCTTCAAAGAAATATTCCTAATCCTGGCACCACCTGAAACAAATAAGAATTTATTATATAAATCATATATAATGCATATTAGCTTTTCATGTACGTTACGCCAAAAAGGGAACAAATAGCGCGAATATCTCTCCATTTATAAACTCTAAAAGGTGCGAGAATTAATTGCGTTTTTTTCCAGAATTTTGCAGAATTGTTCCTTATTTGTTTGTCATTGTCGACTAGATTAGGGTTTACAAAAGGTATCCGTTTTGAATGCAAGTAATCAGTATGGACTTCAGCAAGGTATGGACGATTATAGTCCCTTATGTGTGTGAAATAAATGCAATATTCCCTTAATTTGGCTATTTGTCTGTCGTCAAAGGAAACTAGCACTCGTTTGAAAAGTTCGCCTAATAAAGTAGGCAATTTTGGCTAGAGAAAAACTTTTGATGTTTATAATATCAATTTTTCGAGGTTGGGTTGTTAATAGATGGACAAAATTTCTTTTGTTTTCTATTCTAATATTTCCAATTCATGCGAACCATGAATGCCATCAACCTCTACTGTATCCACGTTTCAAAAATGTTACAAAGGAAGGTTACGAAAAGAATTTGTCCTGTATTTCGCAATATATATGCTAGCAAATTGTAGATTAAATCTCTGCAAACGTTACTTTTAAGGCGACTATGCTTCTGTGTAAATATGTATATGATTCAAACTAGTCGATAGATGCTTTTATGAGTCCAATAATAAAAAAGATTGAGATAGGACTATTTGTGGATTATCTACGACTACTCAACGTGTTTTTGTGTAAACATACGAGCCAAGTTTTCTCTTCTTAAGAAATATATATAAACCAACGGCCAAAACGATTGATAAATGTGCTTCTTTTCAAGATGCCTTTCAAACTTACCTCCGCGGAAATAAGCAAAGTATGTGATCCTAAGCATCTCTTAAATTTTGACTATAGCATTTAGTGTGGGTGGTTGAACAAACGTCAATATTAACTGCGATTTGTTAATTATTTATATAAAATATAAATAACTCGATAGTTCAAGATATTTTCACATATTAACTTCCATGCCAGACTGGAAGCACAGAATGCTTGAGTCGAACAACTGATGGCAGCCCAAGAGTAATTCAGCGTTTGTCAGTATGTACATATATATATATATATATATATATATATATATATATATATATATATATATATATATTGTACCCTTCCCATGTGCAAAAACAAAAAGAAATTTTATCAGATACAAGAAACGCTTCTTTCACATTATCTCCTCAAGTATCTACTAATGAACCTAACTTTATATATGAATTGGAAGGCAAAACAAAATAGAAATATGTAATCATAGAGAGTGTGAAAAAAGGGAAACCAACCAATTTCATGCGTGACCTCCAGTTTAAACTCAATGCCTGAACATGCATTTTCTGCTTGCATTTAGTAATTATTTTGAATGCTACGTCTGGAGAACATACGTGCGATGTTTCAATGATGTGTTGCGCAATAGCAGACGTGTATTCACCATTTGATTTAAAACAGGCCTTTAAGTTACAATGTAATTAACCGTCTGGTCGATCGGCCTACTTAAATTAATCGACAACTCACGCATATACATTGGTAAATAATATTTGATGTCGACATTAACGACTGTTTCTCTTTGATTTCTGGTAAAGGCAAGTGTGTTACCCTAAATAACACTCGTAGTTTAGCTGCATTAAATGTGCGTGTTAATGCCGCGTCAACTTACTTTTGTACCATTCGCGAAACAGCATTCCCCTTAAATGAGATGTTCAGGTAGACTGTTTTCATTTTCTTTTTTCAAACTCTCTATTTTCACATATTTCTATCGTGTTTTTTTCCTTCCAATTCATATATTAGAATATGTTCATTAGTAGATACTTGAGGAGATAATGAGAAAGAAGCGTTTCTTGTATTTGATAAAATTTCTTTTTGATTTTGCACATGGGAAGGGTACAATGAATATATATATATATATATATATATATATATATATATATATATATATATATATATATATATATATATATATAGACGACAAGTTACACGTAGCGCGGCTTGGGTTTATATTCACTTGCTTGTTTTATTCTTCTCAGTTTGTCAGCCAAGGTATGTTAAGCGTTGCTTTTGAGTTGAATTGCAAGTTATCAATGATTTTCTACGATCAACAGTTTAAAGCTGACAGTTTCTGAAGCCACAAATAGGCTCTGATAGCACATGAATTAATTTGCATTTTCGTGCTACTGTTTATAATAAGATTGACGTATACAAGCACTCTACCGTATACAAGCATTCACACTGCTTTAACAATTCATGAAGAAATTTTTTATTTTCGTTTGCTACATGGTGTCATTTTACATTTTAAAAAGAAATTTATCGTGCAGAGCTCATGCACACATTTACACATGCGCAATATATACTATTGAAGTAACTTCCGTCCTGCTCCCATCCACAGAACACACGCAATAGCAAGTTACAACAAAAAATTTGATATTTGCTTTCAACGCCAGGATATTGTGCATTTAAAGAAAGAATCACGCGCGCGTATAGACACATAGAACTCAAGGATGCAGTAAATAGATTTATGCCAAGATTTGTTTTAGAAATATAGTTATTTTTCTGTTACATATTAAACCGAGCACTTTTGATATTTCAATAAAAATTAGAATTAGCTTGTTCATATTTTTGGATCAAAAAGCCGTGAATGCGTGAATCAACTAATAAAAATAGTTTATAGTTGTAAATTTTTTCATTTATGATAGATTAATAGTCTATTAGAACGGGCTAACCTTATTTATTGAATGAGCATATTTTTTTGTGGTACAATCGATTATATATATATATATATATATATATATATATATATATATATATATATTTCTAATTAGGAAGCAAAAACACATAAATAACAAATTGTATAATGGCCATTTATTTCGATAATACTAAACTTCGCTTTACAATCTTTCATTTATATACATTCTGGGTTTCATTTGAATATGGGGGTGGCAACAAATATGACTCGGTTTTCAATTACTTGTTTTGGCTGATTGATAAGTTTGTATGCGTTTGTGGCTGTGTGCGTGTGCTTGTTTGCATGTAAATGTCCTTCTCACTGTATTGAAAAGTGTTGTCTGAGATCTGGTCATTATTTTATTGGTGGCTTGAGAATAAACCATCTGTTCGTATTGATCGCTGTAACAGCCAAAATAAGAAATAGAAATCCGAGTCATATTTAACTACTGTTTGTTGCGGAGAGCTAATATATATGCAAGTTTGTATTAGGTGTTGCGAACCTAGTAACAAATTAGTTCATTTGTGACCAGAAGGATAAGTCAAAGACAGTATGAACGGAAAGTATAATCTCATGCACATTCGTTTCGTGCTTACTGGCGACTCATCAGTAGGAGCCGGTATTACGTCCTTTAACCACTATATATTTGGGTGAGGAATGTGGGATAATAGGACGATACAATCTCCTAGACGAATGTGTAAACCTGTAGTAGAGTAGCTAACATCGTATAGTCTCGACAATGCGACTTCAACGCTAACTCACTCTATATAATATATATACAGAGTCTGTAAAGGATACTAACACCATGACTATTGTGTTAGTAACCGATACCAACATTATAGTACCGAAAAGGTACATGGTACTAACACTATGGTTTCCAAGTCGGTACATGGTACTAATATGATGGATATCAATGTATGCTATAGTACACCGAAATTGAGAATTACAACTATTTCTGAACACTGAGTCATATTTGTTGCCACCCACATATTCAAATGAAAACCCAGAATGTATATAAATGAATGATTATAGAACGAAGTTTAGTTTTCTTGAAATAAATGGCCATTATCCACTTTGTTATTAATGTTTTTCTTCCTAATTAGAAATATACTGTGTAATATTCGAAGGCAATGGACGCAATAAAGATATTTATGAATGTATATATATATATATATATATATATATATATATATATATATATATTTATTGCATGTAAAAATAAATCAAAATGTTTTTGCAATATCTCCTCTTCTTATGTGGATATTTGTCGTTTCTTCCAAAAATTCATCATATCACATTTAGCGGATGTTTATTAACTTCACTGCCACGTACTAAAATAACAATGCCACACACCATGTTGTTACTGCTCAACGTTTGGTACGGAAAATATTAATCAACATATGCAAATGATGATGAAGATGAGGAGGAAGACGAAGATGATGATAAGCTAGACGGTCAATATGCTTTGTAGATACACCACTGTACGCTTAATTCGCAAGATAGTCAGCTGCGTCTAGTTTCACTAATAAAGATAGAATACAATGTGATGAAACACTTGACATGTTTAATTCAATTAAGCAATCAATGTTTTCGCGGGTGGTCGTAATACTTATTTAAGTCAAGATTGCAACTTTGATATATACAGAAATCCCTACGCATAAATATATCTGTGAGTATTAACTAAACAATGCAGCTGTTAGCAAAGGAAGCAAATATTTGTGTCCGGTTTTGTCCTTTAGTGCAAATCGTAAATTACTGTCCAGTACTTTAGCTTGACAGAGCTCGAACCTAGATACTTCTACCGTGGCATTTTGGACTCAATCCAATGCGCCAACCCGCAGTACACCACATACAATTTTCAGTTATATACGTTCTTAAGTTTTTAACTAAATTTTACCTTAAAATTATGCATTTTCTTATATCCTGATGATATCACTGCCTTATTGACTGCAAATTCATAATATTCAACAGAAAAAAATAAACTAATTTTACTTTTTTTCAGGACACAACAATAGTGGGATATGACTACGATCTTGGTGGTCCGATTGGCGGCAAGTGCATAGCAAAAGGCATCGTGCTTCCATGGAGCCCAGGTCTGACTATTTCCGGTTTCTCCTTTGAGAACTACAATGAACGAAACAGCTCTGCAGTCGGCGCCACGGTGGTGAGTTGTATTTGCAGCGACATGTGCGGTGGATGGACGTACAATTTCATGTGAGTACTGCCATTAATAAAGAAAGTTTAAAAAATCCTAAACCACTCATACCCATATAAGTATTACCTTTCTAAATATAAAATATGCAAAAGTGGCCATATTTCGACACATGAATTAAACGAATGCAAAGAGCTATATAATATTTAGAAATTTAAAACATCCACTGAATTGCATTCAGGGTTTAAACTAATTAAGTATGACTTTAGTTATTTAGACCGAAAACAGAAAGATGGTTTTTTCTAAAAATTAGCTTTGTTTACTTTCACAAGTATACCGAAATTAGTAATGCGCGCAAACCAAATACACCCATGACAAAATAGGACATTTTAACTATTATTTATCATTTTCAGCTCATGCTGTCATTGTTTTTTATTTTTACTAGTTGCGCAACGCCTAATGCACAATTGCATATATATTATTTATCCGTCACAAACAGTATCTAAATATAATTTTACTAGTTAACAAATGGCATATCAAAATATAAGCAAAAGACTTTTAGTAGAGGAAGTTAGTAATTAATTAACAATTTTTACATTGTGTTCATCATGTCTTGTATTGTCTTTATTTGACATCAACGGGTTCTGACGTACACTGGTTTTATAAAGCGTCTGGAACAAATAACGAAGTTTATATTTTTCGGTTGTACTCTCGTCAGGGATCACGATTTTGGCACAGCCAAGTCGAAATTACAAAACAAACTAAAGAAGTAAGCGCGATATTTACTCTGGCCACATCATTTATATTTCAGACTGACCTTTCACTATCTCGAGCTTGTGTACATAACATATCTTACTGCTTCGGTTCTCTAGGTCGTTTTCTGGAGGTTTGGCACAATAGTATTCTGTTGAATTAATTTTGCAGTGAAAGTAGATAATGTATGCTTTGCTAATGTCCAATCACTGTATTCTCGATGAGTGAGAATGATGTCAAATTAGTGATGAGTGTTATCTGTAACTATCTCGTGGATGAATTTGGTTTAATTGGCTTGTTCTTTTATTTCAACTTGGTTTTCTACATATGAGATGTACACCACTTGATCATCCGTATAACTTGCGCAAAGCATACTACAGTAAATTATATTTCCCGGGCTCGTTTGCATGTATACATCCGACCAGAAATTTGTAACTTGTAAAAGCATTGAAGCGAAGATTTCTTTTGACGGAACTATTAACCGGACCTGTTGGATTGTAAACTTTTCAAAGCCAAATAATAATCATTTATCAAATGATTTTTGGGATAAAACCATTAATTTTAAGATTTTCCACCAGCAAAATATATAATTATTTTGGTGTTTCTTATTTACCAAAGGAAAATCAAATTTGAGAATACGACAAACCGCGCCTTATTCCGTTGGCACTTTGATTTCAATTTGCGCGATCTGGACGGAAGCCTGACGCAAAATCTACCGGGTGTAACTACGCCATTAATCGGTGGGCTGATTACAACACGCGCCAATCATTTACCCTCATCAAAATGTGGTCCAAAAGCGCCAGGTTCCTATGATATATCATCTGGCTACAGTTCGGCTACTCCAGCAGTTCTTTGTCTGCCAGAGGTAAACCCCTTTTCGTCTAAAGCTTCGAGCACTTCTTGAATAGAATTTTGCAAATTTATTTGATGATTGAAAAAATACATTTTTGATTCAAAATGCATTCTACAACCATCAAATAAGATGATTTCATGATTTTTGTTTTCACTGCATTCCTAACCTTCTGAAAGTATAGGCCGAGGGCAAATTTGGCCAAACACTTCGACAGTTAATTAAAAAAAGAATTTCGTTAATTAAAGAATGTAAAAAATTTAATTTTTAATAAAGAAACAAATGATCAAAAGCTTTATAATTTTAGATTAATAGAAAAAAACCTAAACCGAATTGGATTATTTTGATTTTGCTGGTATTTAAATTTCAGACTAATCATTTTCGATAAAATAATTAATTTAAATGTTAAAAAGTGATCATTTTATATTACTTAACTGAAAATATTGGAAAAGTCGGAACAAACTTATTCGTATTTAAATACTGGTTGTAAGATGTTTTTAATATTCACAATTAAAATAGGTAAATTCTTTTCCAAAAAAACATTGCGTTTTAATCTAAACAATGCATAATTTTTAGGTGAAATTATTCAACCTCAAAGGTTTTAAAGATGGGTTCCTGAAATATGTATTTAAATATACAGTGTCATTTATTGGCGGAAATGCCAGTGTCTATTTATTAGTGGCCAAAATGGTGCTAATTGTTGAATTTGTTGAAAAGCCAATACAATGCCATATGCCGTTCAAGTTATACACACAATAGATAGATCAACCAGAAAGCAAGGCTTATGAAAATGCAGTAAGTGGTGGATAAGGGAAAACTGTGAGTTATTTTCGGTTTTGGTTTCGTAACGGCTAAGCTTCGAGACTCTGAAGAAAACTCATTCTGGTTCGAAGCCCCGTCGCTGCCGTAGTTTCTGCTACTGACAAATGCCAAAAAGGACAAAAACATTCTCGTGGGTGAATCTACCTTACTATAAATTTGTTTATTACAGAATATTCACACTATATATATATATAATATATATATATATATATATATATATGCGGTAGCCATATATTTGACGTACGAAGAAGCAATTGATCAACAGAATACAGCAAAATTTACCACGGAAATGGAATAAAAAACGCATAGCACCGTCAGAAAATGGAGCTGCTTCCGATCATATATTAGAAATGGGGCACCCAGTCAATTTACACATTTTCTCAATTCTATATAGAGGAAAATGAGAAAAATTATTGTATATTTATGAAGTATTTTATATAAAACAACAAGCACCTGGCATAAATATTCAAAAGATACATCAACATGATATTCTAATCAACTGGCCACGAGCCACAAAACACAACAAAATTTACTAGAATCTAGAGAAGACCAACAACACCCCCGACCAGACACAACGAAGATTCAATAGGACTGGAATCAAACTGAAGAGTAAAAACAGCTGCACACACGAAGACAGAAATTTAAAAACAATATGCGCATTCAGCACTTCAATCCGCACATGCGCTGTTATCAAGGGAACAGAAAAATTTAAGGAACAAAGCGAAACGAAAGATTGCACTCGGCAAAATAACAGCCCCTACAAGTTAACTCCCAATCTATTAATACAAGAATGACCAGATATCAGACATAACTTTGAAAAAGAAGAGAAAAAGACCTTTACATGCAAACAGGCACACACCGACACATACAAATACACACTTACAAAATGACCTAAACAACAAGTTGTCAGGTTTGTCACCACCTTCATAATCAAAAGAAAACCAATGATTTATATAAATGAAAGATTGCAAAGCGATGTTTAGTAGTCTCGTAATAAATGGCCATTATCCACCTTTTGATTAATGTGTTTTTTTCCTAATATGATATATATATATATATATATATATATATATATATATATATATATATGCGTGTTTTCGTCTGTGTTTCTGTGTTCTCTTGTGCTTAATTTAATCATGTCACCAGATATATTTATTTAGTAAATATAGACATTGAAATTATATTTTTAATCAAGGTTGCGATCTTGATTTAAACATTTGACCAATTATGTACATACTTTAATCAGTAAAAGCTATGTATTGTATAGTGTGGATAAGGCAATTGAAGATCGCAACTTTGATTAAAAAGTAATTCTTATCACCACCCGCGCAACCAATGTTCGCTTAATTATTGAAATTATCTGACTAAATCATAAAAGATTTTTTCGCTTAGCAATATCATAAAATAGAACAAAACAGCCAGCCAATTTGATGTTTACTGAAAAAAGGGGTTGTTTCATTTTTGTGAAATATTTATAATTTCGTTCTATTTACAATCGACGTATCTGAAATATTCAATTCCGCAGGTAACTTTGATTCGCATGGCTTGGAACAGACTAAAGCCCTCCTACACGCAGGGCAGAAACGCAACTGTTGAGCTGTATCCTCGGAGCATAGAGTCGATAGGAAACGGGCCCCATGTGCTTCCTTACATGCCACGAGACATGACACATAAGGAAGGCTGGTATATGAACGTGGTGAACGGCTACACTTACGTTGTCAATTGGCCAGGCGTACCCTCGTTTGCTAATTTCAGCTACACTGGCATAGCCGAAGGATTTGCGGTAAGAAATTCGGATTTCTTAAAATTTCATTCGATCATGACTTTGTGTTCCACACCTGTGGCAGAGATGATAGGCATTTACGAATAAAGTAACCCTCCATCAATTAAATTGCTACTAGAATGTGTTCTTCAGCCTGGTAAAAATAAGTACTAGTTACTCAACTTACTTTTGTTTTTTTCTCTCTTTCTTTCTCTCTAGTATGTCGACTATATACTTGCATTAACCGTGTACATCTTTATCATAAATATCCAGTATAGATTGGCTTAAACAAAAAAATAATATCTAATTCCAGTTTACATTTCTTTAAACGAACGTCGGGCAACTGTGATTTCCTTATTTATTACCGTTCAAAATGAAACAAATAATTTTAAGACAATAAATGGATTTCTGCACAGAAATACAAGTTCATATTAAATCAATCTATTATTCCTTAATAAAATGGTCGAATTTGAAAGCATGTTTTTATGATTAGGACAAATTGAATTGTAGCCTTACATAATTCTTGGAAAGTGGAAGCAATATTCTTCGTGTAACGTAAAAGGTTGTCTATTATAAAACTAACCCAATCTATCCAAGCTGAACGCGAGTATATTGCTATTTTTACAATTTACGAGTACGAACATATTGAAGTTTAACTTTGGATTATTTTAGTCATGAGTATAATATAAATAATCGGTAATCAGCTGGCTTCTAAATGTCTGTTCTTTGTTTAAAAAGCGACTAACCGCGATTTACAAATAACCCCATCTGTGGGTTGTGAATTATCCTTTGCAATTTTCTAGACTTTGTTGCAGTGATCTAACATATGAGCAATCTATCAATAGCTTGCTTGGAGGTGCCGTATGCTGCGAATGACTGGCGTAACCTTTTCGTTCTATTTGAGCAACCAGTAATAGTATTTCGCCACCTCAGCAAAATGCACAACACTTTTGTGTTTTTCTGATGTTTCACTATAGTTTGGTTGACAAGAACAGTTTTCCTTTTATAAAATTAAGCTTTGCCTCTGGTGCACGTCGCATAATTCGAAATATTTGTGTGACAATAAGCACCGTAGTTTGATCTGATGTGAGATAAGAATTATAATTTGTCCAAAAATGGCACTAAAACTGTAATAAATGTAACAACCTACCAAATATAATTATTTAAATTTGAGACATCTGTGCGTTTAAATTATTTTTGCTTGATTTTCTTTTCAACGGTGAATGCATATATATGTTATCATTACTTTTTATAATAATCATACCGATTAGCTCAGAAGCAACTACTAGTCTACTCGTAACGATTAAATATGCTTCACTGATAAATTGTCCTACTTGACTAAATAATTCTAACAGGTTTATAGGCATGCAAAGATAATTTTCTATAATTAGGAACCATTAATTTTCTAATACACGACAATGTAAATCATCTTCAAATTTTATATTTGCAACCTTTTAGGCTTCACAATTCATAATGATACGCCACGAAAATATTTCGCATCGACCTGAGAGAGCGAAAATATTCAAAGGTGAAACACCAGCGCCTTTGTCGGAGTCTCCTCTTGATCCAACAACATCTCCATCGGGATCAGTTTATTACAATCCAGAAGATCAAAGTGTAACGTATTTAAGTGAGTTGAATGTTCATTACATTATTTCAACATTAAAACCAAGGCTAATGTCCAAAAGTGTGCTTAAGACTGTGTAGATAAACAAATTGCTGATTGAACTTCGAATCCCAAAGCTATTTCCATAGATAATTAAAACCGAAGGAAAAAGGAGTTATGTCAAATCCCTGATACAATGTGCATTATTTTATGAATAAATAGGAAATATTGACGTATGAGCAATCTAGATAATTGACGAATTATACAATATTCTAAATGCAGACAGACTTTAAATTCTAAAAACAATAATGTGTTGCGCAATTAATATACGGCTATGCTGGCGAAGTAGGAATTCAAAGTAGTTTACTATTCTCAATTTAGCCTAGCAAAATATCATGATTTGGACAACGTTTACAGGTACCATACATAGTATGTATTGTGATTTGGTTTTGAAGTCACATCATTAAAAATTTATTTGAGGTTTTTGAAATTCCAGTCCTTGAATGCGCATTCATACAGGAGATCCAATCTTCCACCTAGGTGTATTGCTAGCTCATAGAGTTGAAACGCCAGTAACCACGAAACGTTTTGTACATGAGAGTGCATCATTTGTTCATTCTGACTTTGGTAAATTATTTTGGTCTTATTTTACTTAAAAATTTACTAGGTAGGCAAAACCTAATTATAAGAGAAACGGATTCACGTTATTTCAGTGTAGGTTGGCGGGATTGATGTCAAAATTTTCTTTTCGGGTAACAAGGAATGGATTATGGAGTTAATGAAGATACTGTCAATTATCTTAAAATTGATTAACAAGCAGTAAATATAGCATTATAATCGGATCTTCAAAATAATTTAATGGAGTTGGCTTCAATTTACGAAACGTGCTATCATACAGCTGTATGTTTACAAAGCATACATCGTTTAATAAATTGCAATCGCACTTATATGGGTTCATCTCTAACCGCAGTCAAACATTGCTCAGTAAGGGCGTATAGCATTTTATATTTTGTGCAATTTTTGTCAATTTCTGTCATTAAACTTCAAATAAATCTAATTATTTATTATATATTTATATTTAGAAAAATGTAACAACTAAATTTGAAACCTTTATTTGTTAGACGAGGAATAAGAGGCAAAATATTTAATTAAAAAAACATTTACATAAAGAATCGACATAGGTAAACTATATGCATTTTGGAATTTGCGTTGCATTCTCGATGTAGTAAAAATACCAGAAATAAAGGAGATATCGCTTCATTTAAATGAATCACTGAGTGTAGCACTAAGAACAAAGAATTTAGCTACGCAGAAATTGATCGTGCGGTTACTTAATGAACTATTTAATTTAAAAGCCATCTTATCACAAATGGGTCATATTTGGCGTCAGATTGTGTAAATCATCTTTTTTCTTAAACGAAACGTTTATTACTCGTTTAATTTTTAGATCGAATAAATCTGAAATAAATCATGGCATAAATTTCATCAATGTGTTTTTGTTCCACAAAATAATGTCTTGTAGACCCAAAAACTAGAAATATATATGAATAACGCAGTTTTACGAAACTGTTTGGAAAATAAGTATAATATTTTATCTTTGCTGTGTTTCTAGTAAGGAGTGATAATCAAACAAGTTACGGCGCCTATGATCTAGAGGTTGACGTGTACCGATGCCTCTACCGCGGATGTGGCAAGCCCCCGGATCCCGCTGAGTACACTTTGCTGACTAGCCGCCCACCATCTGCAATAATGTCGTCAAGAACAACAACTTGGGGTCCAACTGGGCCAATGAAAATCGCGAAAGCAGAAAAGTACACCACTGTAAGTAAACGTCATGTAAGATAGTTCATGTCCAATAATAGGAAAATTGTAACAGAATTTAAACATTAAAAATTTTTCTAAATATATTTAATTGTACATTAAGACTAAAATCGCATACCGAATACAACGTGCCCATCACTCACCAAATATGCACTCATTTACTGACGTGATTTACTTCTCCAATACTTTCTGCAATCTTTTGATTTGTCTAACTGGCGTATCGCATTTTATGTGTGAATATGACATTTCTCACCGTATGTAACATATTTGATCATCAGAGTACACTTGGAAGTAGCTGCTCCATATGATTTAAATCACGTTTACGGACTTCTGAGCATGTTTAATACCAAATTTTATTGTCATTCACCTAACATAGCTCAACTATCACCATTCTCAGATATTAAAGCGTTTCAACTTCCCATGTTTATCACCACAGTCCAACGGTTTACTGATAAACGAAAATCAACCCACTATTTATGTGAAACCTAAGGAAAACGAGGTATGTGTCTCTCACCTCTAGTAGTCTCGCATAAATTTTACTTTACAAGAAATGTCAGCTACACAATTACTATTTCGTAAGGAGCATAAACCTTTCACAGGTTTTCGAACACATGGTCGTGTATTGATTATGTCCATGTAAGGTTGAATGTCGTCAGCACGTGCAACTGAACAGAGTTTACCTTTTTAAGTAAAGGGTTCCACTAAATAGGATCTGTTTTTTATCGCATGTCCCTTGGCTTGACTAATAGAAACCCACAAACGTTTATGGCCTAATAATGATAAAAAATAAATTCACGCACGGCTGATTTACCTGAGTCATCTATAGAAATTGGCTTGTTATTCAATTAAAGAGACTGTTACGTCTGCTTCTTTAGACTAATTTGAAATCCCAAAAGAACAATACTATTTTTTCTTCAATTAAATGTAAATATTTGGTTGCATATTACGTCAAATAGATTATCAATACTATTGAGATAAAACAGCTTTCAAGCGTAAAAGTGTTTGGTTTGCCAAATTATTTGGAAGGAGGCAATGACTCCATTTACATTATGATTATATTATAAGTCAGTGGCTCGTTTAACCAATATTATTTCTTCTGAATGATAAACTATGGGCATATGGAAATAATCTCGGCAAAAACAACCACACATCAATTTTATTAAAGTTGTGCTTCTAGACGGCGTATAAATTATCGCACATTTTCAAACGGGGAAAACTTAAACCTGAATTAGTACTAGCGGATACTATTGATAAAAAGCCAGTATACACGAAACTCCTGTGTACACGAGATGAAGCCCTTTTTAGACGTTCATTTGGGCATTTTATTCTGGTCAATCTGTATATAAATTGTAACACGGTACGTCATTAGAGATATATAAATGAAAAGGTTATTAATTATAAATAGGTGCTTTAATAATTCTAGAAATTTATGTTCTACTAAAATATCGGACAAATGGCAAAAATATTTTTGAAAAAGATTTTTTTTTCGTTTCAAACCGAGTGGATATATCAGTGTATTCAGCCAGATAACATTCATCATTAAGCTATGTTTTGCGTAATCAATATTGGCGCAGTCCATTAACATCGGATTAACTAAATTAGCGTCCACACAATGCATTTTTACAGCCTCTACGTTGTCCTAATGCAGTGAAACAACATAATACAGAACTATAGAAATTTTTGTGTGGTCCTTATTCATGAAATGACCTGAAATTCGAGATAGAACTTTTTATTCAGAATAGGATTTGTCGCATGGAAGCAGGCAAGCTAATTCTGTAACGGATTTAGAACATTATTTCTATCATTATAGTTTTGTATGCTTTATTAAATTTTCTTTAACATTTCCGTTGTGCGAGTCTAAGTTCCTGTAGCCTCTTCGGTATTTTACTGGTGCGGTTAGCTTTTTGCGCAAAAGTAGTTACTCCCATGGTTTCTTTTAATTTCCGTCAGTGGAAAAATTAATAATGAAATAAATTTCTTAAAAGTGCAACTTCCAAGATATCGCAAATCTAAATTGGTCTACTGGTAGGGCCAATCTTGAACTTACCTTGAATAGAATCTTCTAGGAAATTTTAAAATAAAGAGGGCATATACGTATAACTTGACCATACTGAGTATATTCTAGAGAATATCATTCTTTCAAAGAATGTGACAATCCAATGACTTTGTATTCGCTTTTAATTGAGAAAAATTATTTCTTTTTGAAACATCCTCATTATTAAGGTTACAATATTTGTTTGACAAAACAAAATAAGAAATATTAATGGTACGTTCAGGCTTTCTTCCTTTGCATACATAAAACGAACAATCATTTATGTGTTTATGTATTATGTAAAAGAATTAAATACTTTGCTGCATACAAGGTGAATATTTGACTGGTATTGATTAATAATTATCATTGAACTAATATTAGACTATATTGGAAATTTTGTGATTTGACGATTGATCAATAATGGGTATTTTTTCATTTGAAAAGTATTTTTCAAAATTTTTACTCAAATAAAATATATAGCCTTCAAAATCTTGTCACTTATTATGTGACTTTGAATATCATGGCCGATCTGACTCTAGACATTTCAACTTATATTAAATATTGTACAATTTTTAATCTCAAAGTGAAATTAATTTTCATAAATTCCAATACTAATTTGCCATAATTTTATTTCAGCTTATAATCCCCAAAGATGTTTGGCTTGTGATTGATGAGTCAGTTGACATTAACGCTGAGGTAATTATAATACTAGGTGTACTTGAAATCGAGTCTGGAACATCTGCAGCTCCACGAACAATAAATATTCGAGCAACTCAGCTTGTCGTGTTTGGGGGAAGAATTATTGCTGGGTGGTCCATTGAGAAGCCGTTGCAATACGCTACACTTACAATCACATTAACCGGAAAACTAAGCGAAAGTGACAAATTTGACAAATTATCCGGACCTTATCTCGGAACCCGTGCATTTGGTAAGTTAAAATTAACGCATAGATTTTAAAGAAAGTGGATAAAAGAGAAGTTTGGCACAAACATAAACTAGTTGTTATATGAGAGGTTAACCAATTAAGCTTGGCAGTTGTGTAATCAGTGAAAATATTCAGAAGAAATTTTAAAAGGTAAAAAATTAGTTAATATAGTTAATCATTAGCTGATTTTTGCGGGAGGGGAAATCAATTCATTAAATCATGTTTGAAAACATGGAAGATGTTCCTCTTAGTTTAATCAGTCGCAAAACGTATCAGCACCACCGCCAGTTGCACCTTTTGACCCATTTTAACTTGCACTTGGTGAGTGCCGCATATCTGATCTTTCATAATTTGTATATGCGTCCACGCTAGTTAGACTGCCATTGAGCAATGGGGTTGACCGTGGGATGTCACAGCGCTTCAGTATTTGTTTACTGAATTTGTGTTATTTTTAATGGTAAAAATTTCTAAAAAAAGCTTTGGTTAATCGTTATTTCAATTTTTGATGTGGAATTTGCATCAATAATTCTATTATGGTACTCGTTTGCTAATTTAGCATCGCCAGCTCTTGTATTCGTCTCAAATATCTACAAATGAATAGCTCTTTATATATAAATTGAGAGGCAAAACAAAATAGGAAAAGTAAAACAGCCTGCAGCGCGAAACGGAATTATGTAAAATGCAAATGTAAATAGACTAATATCATGCTGTGAAACTAACATGTGATTTTGAGAAGCTGCACCCTACATATAATAGCCATATATAGAACAATAGAAAAGTATTATAATCACATTCACATTTGTAACGCCACGAATTTGAGAGCACCGATGTGAAGCGGCAATCGTCAGGTCCTGACTCTCTTGTCATTGGTCGGTGCCTATACGTCGATGCTATTAGGAAGTAAAGACCTCTGACGAGTGACTTTTGTTGAGCTGACTTATCAGTATGCACAAACAGTAACTATTGGCATTTGCATCAACTAGTCGTTTAGCAGTAAATGCAGACTTCGACTTTTACTAATATATTATGTAACATCAAGCCCTTTAGTTGTGAAGTTCGCGGCAACAATGCAAAAGATACTAGTATAGGAGAGAAAATTTCACTACTAAATCCCCAGAAGTGAGTGAGTATAACGTGTGGAGACATTTACGCAAGAGAAAATGAGTAATTTCAATGCATAAATGAGGTTTATACATTCGACGGGCAATGAACGCCTTGTTCAACTTGTGCACCACTTATAATTTATTATTTAATAGAACTTTGTTCAAAGATGGAATGGCATAAAAATGGCAAGCAACATTACAAAAATTGAAGTAAAACATGACATGTTTACGTAAAGCATAATATTTTATGTTTGGTTCACTTTAAATAAAAAGTTTGTTTAAACTACATAAAGGTATCTACGGTGTTGTGGATCTCCATGGAGAGCCCAAATGCCGATCGTGGACTATGCTAAATAAGATTGCTTCTTCGGGAAACACACAATTAGCACTTCAACAGTCCGTTTTGGTTGATGAAAATCGCGCGGGTTGTACAGCCTGGAAAGCTGGTGACAAAGTTATTCTCGCGACAACAGACTTCAACTTGGAACATACGGAAGAACTAGAGATTCGGAGTGTTGATTCAACAGGAAAAGTCATAACTGTAACAACGCCACTAAAATACAGACATACTGGTAAGGATTTGCGAATAGAACTAATAACCAAAATTTTACTTTTTGAACCTTTAGCATATCTTTTAGCAGGCACTTCGTAATAAATACCGAAAGAAGTTTTCTTATAATAATTAAATAGGACTTATTAAACTACTGCTGATAAAGTATTTGTATGTCAGTTATTTTGTCAAATAATTATTTATAATCCAATATTTTTCACATTTAAAGTGTCAAAACAGAAGCTGTTCCGTTTTTCTGCATCACAAATTTTCAATAAACGTAGTATTGGCGAGACTTTACGATTAACTGCAAAGCAAATTTTTCTCCAAGCATCTCCCCTATCAATTTAAACACATAAAATGCACTTTAAAGATATTTAGCATGATTTTGAATAATATGTATGTTGACTGCATTGGTTTACCGAGCAATAAACGTAACAATATTTGTGTAAGCATATCATTGCAAAGTTAATTCTATAAATTTCTATAGTATTACCAATTTACAATAAAAATATGATTGATATGTGTGGTATAGTCTGGATATTCAAAATGCCCATTTCATTGTATAGCATCAATTAATACTATTAACTTGCTTAAACCATATTTTAACGTGGTCGCCTGCGATATTTCATAAACAAGTTGAAGGGGCTCTCATTTTTCTGATGATGGTTATTTGAAGTAAGAGAGAGAGAGAGAAAGTTAAATAATTTCAAATATTTCAAATCAGAATTTAACCTTACTAAAGATTCGTTATTGATCGCAGTATATAGTGGAATAAGTAAGATAAACTTTATTTTATACATCTGTGAAGAACTTTTTTTTACAGGTCAAAGGATTCAATTTTGAAAAATAAATGAAATATTTGCTTTAATGGCTCAATTCAGTGTACGGCGAAAGTGTGAATGGCTATCGCAACATTAGCCTGGGCGCCGAAGCCGGTTTGCTGACGCACAACATAATAATTCAGGGCGAAAGCGATGTTGCACAGACTATGGTTGGCGGTCGTGTTTTGGTCTCACAAACCCTCTATGAGCAGAAATTCTACCGAGGGCAGCTTAGAGCCAGCGGTAAATCGATTTAAAGTTATTAAAATTAAGGATTTGGTTAAATTGTATAATTTCTTACTTTTAAATATTGCGCCTATTTTTAGTAAGCTGAAAACATGGCCTGACTTTGAATAATTTCCCCCCAAACTCATATATTTAAAACGGTCAAGCGGAGTAGCAGGCAGAATCGTTTGTTTACAATGAAATAAATAAAGACCACTGAGCAGAGTAAACTGAATGATAAACTTAAGAAATTTCTCATTATTTTGTATTAAATTAGCTACAGTTAGAATTTAAATTTAATCGATTGCTCTCGATATCAAATGCTACAAGACATTTGATTTTAATAAAATCTAGCCATCGCAATTGCAGATTTATACGTTTAATTAATAAACGCCAATGTAATCAAAGAATATAATTTAAACATATTATTTTAGCTAATTCTTTTACCAAATAATATAGGTGCGAGTTTGTGAGGAACAGTCAATATATCGGCTGCACAATAACTGGCTATACAGGTGATGGAGAAATAATTTAAATAAGATTTTCATTCTTAAAATAAACACCAAAGAAATAACATATTTTAACTGCCACGGAATTTATTATTGAATGTGGATTTTAATCTACTTTATTAATGCCAAAATATCAAGTACTTCGAACGTATTCTAAATGAGCAAAGTTCCCGTAAATTAGTCTGTAATTGCAAATTGAAATAGCACAAATGCAGCAAATGGACTAATGAAATCGTTTGTTGTGCGCAGATAAAACTTAATGTTTGGCGAACAATCGAGCGGATTGAAAGTCATTTAAAGCATCGAAACAGTCGTAACCCAAGATTAGAAATATATTTTATTAGTGATTTTAAATATGCACACGATCCTTCTTTATGTCAAATACCCATTGGCTCCTGATATTTCGTGAGTTATCCGAAAATAGATTTAATAATTTAACTTACATTGAATTTCACTAATTTAAATGACGCGCTATTGCATTTAAAGTGTCCATTTTTAAGTGGTCAATCCTTTTTTCCGTTTAATGGAATCAGAGATATTAGATTTTGTAGTAACGTTTGTAACAGAGGGGACGAAATGAATTCCAGCATTTTAAACTTCATTTAATTTTAAAGCGATTTTTGACACAATTTTTAAATTATTTTCTTTCAACTGCACGTTTCAACCAACAGATGTTGAATTCAAATGGATGGGCCAGTTTTCACGCAAGGAGCCAACTGATCCCCGAACTCCAGTGGCATTTAGCGGCATCGGCAATGTTGACACGTTGAAGACAGAAAACTCTTGGCTTAAATATTGTTCATTCGCGCACAGCCGGGTTACGGCAATCGGCGCCTTTTACGTTAATGGTCTCGAAGTAGCGAACAACGTGATATATGATTCAATCACTTCAGGTCAGTTGAATGGCACGTATGTTTGCATAAATTTCCGACGTTCAAAAAAATATCGTGAATTACAGCCGCATTCACGTGTTATTTGTTGCGAGATATAAAGTAATTTTTAGTAAATTTACATTAATAATGAGACCTTTCTTCTCTTGTTGCTTCAAATGTAGCTATCAATGTTCAAGGTTCCAGGCATGTTCTTAGGAATAACCTTATTGTGACCGTGTTCTGGGACGGAGCACTGAGCACAACTCAGACGTCAACTTCTTCTACTGTGGATACGACCAGCTCAGTTGAGCTATCTTTGGCACCGGACGCAACAGTACAGGGCAACCATATTATTGGTGGAGAACGGTTTGGCTTCGCTCACGGAGGTGAAGACTGTTCCACCCCAAAAACAAAGTGGTAAATTGATGAAGTTAGATGAAATTTATCTGGAACATGTACAATTTAAATTAAGCTAAATACTATATTTGTTGCTCAAATACTGGAAAGCATAATATAAGACATTTAATTTTATATCATTAAAGTGACAATCAGTATCTGAATTAATGACAATATGGACAAAACCAATCCGTTGGATGAATTGCCTTTTCCGCATTATATAATGTTCAGTTTATACAGATAAATATATGTACATAATTGGACAAGTTTTACATCAATATCGCAAACTTGATTAAAAAAAGCCAGTCTTTATGTATTTACAAATGATAAAAAATCATTTATTCCATAACAAATTTCCTAATTCATGAATTAGCAATATTTGAAGCCATGATATTAAAGCCAATTAAATGTTGTTTATCGTGTAGAGTTTAAATTAATCTTTCGAATTATCTTAAAAGACAGAAACGTTAAACGTGAGCATATATTTTGAAGTTAAAAATGCTGATTTTCGTTTTAAAATTCGATGCGGTTTGTCGCAGTTTGTCTATAATTCTTTGTACAATTAAAATGAAGCTTCTCTGATCAAGCAAAGTTTCATTACTGTCGTTGTTTCCAATTTAATTTCATCTTCGCATACTAACAATATTTTCACAAACATGGTCTCGTAAAGGGTTCTTTTTCAGCGCATCTAAGGATTGATTTCCTAGTTCATATGTTGAAACCAAATAGTTTAAAGTTGTTTGTTGAAATGAAACTTCATAAAGGTCTTTTTACTGCGAAAATATTACTTCAAAATGTGTATTTTTGGGAAAAATCTTCTTCAGAAATACAGTGAGTGGCACTAAAATATTCGCTTTTTATTTGAAATTGTTTTGTACAATAATGTAGAATTTTCGGACGTGCACCTGAGGTGTTAAACTGATATAAAACTGAGATAATCCGTTTTTTAGGCACAATATTTTAATTCGTAGAGTTATTGCCTCTCAAAAGGACGAATTAATCGACCAAGACACTATACCACTAGAAAATGCACATTCGACCTCCAGACAACCTGCAGGCCTAACTGGGTCATAAGCGCATTGTACTTTCCAAAAGTGATTATCAACAGAATTGTATAAGTAAGCATAAATCCTGTTATGTAGCGCAGCTTTTTTTAAATAGTTGCGAATCAGATAATAAGCTGATTAATACTAACTAGGATGGTAATTGAGAAGAGGCGATATTTTGCATAAGACATCTATTGTTTCCTGCATCTACTTTTAAATATTCTGTAGCGTATGTAAATTTGATTACATCTCTCACCAAATTTCTTATTTCTATCGAGAATGGCATAGATCAAACTCGATCTGCACTGAACAATCTTTTTCATTGAAAGTTTAACTGCGGTCAAATTTATGTGAGCATTATATTAATGCGTCATGCACAAAACAAGTCTTATATTATGCGTACATTTAAAAATAATCGAATGACGATTGGCAATAAATGTGGCATGCCTATACGACGCTTTGAAACTAAAGAAGAATGCGCAAAGATGCTTTAGTATTTGACGGCAGTACTCAAAGTTTAGTTGGTGTCTAGAAATGTGTGTAGAAAAAGAAGTTGGTTTGTGCCGTGGCAATTCATCGGGGGTTCTCCAGCTCCATTAGAGATTCCTGCGAAATTAATTTTCTGATTATCCAGATAAATTGCATATTAACTTTCAAAGTGGTAAAACAAATATTTTTCTGTCAGCTAATTTTAAATCAGACTGAAAGCTCGCTATTTTGCTTTATTATATTCCAGGATGGATAATGTTGTGCATAGCTCAGTTGGCGGTTTCTTCTTTGACGGTTCAAATTCTGCGTCGTGTATACGAGCGTTCAGTCTTACCATGTATAGTATTTACGATTACAGTTTCTACGCCCAAGTGGCCAATCAGCAAATGGAAATTGATAATTGCAGCATTTTGGACAGCCGCGGAGGTAAATCAATACTAGTTTAGAATATGACGTTATTAAATTAAATATGAATATATATGCATAAATACAAAATAGAAATAAGCATCAATCACATATTTCAATTGAAAGGTTTATCACCGCTACAGTCTTTTCGTCGTATAATTGCATTCAATCTTTCTTATTAATAACGAACGTTCGGTGGGAAATTTTCCGACGGTAGTTTATATGCGCTACGGTACGGGTTAAAATTGAAATGTTGCATATCTCAAATAATTGAACTTCATTTATCAAATGTAATCTCTACACAGAAAATTAATAATTGTTTCATAGGATAATATATAAAAAGATAGCCGAATTTAAAAACAGTACTGTGATTCAATTAAAGTTAGGAGGGGAATTTGCATTTTAAAATTATTATTTATAAGTGTAAGTCTCTACATTCTCTTCTAATTTGTTGTCCTATAATGCAAACAAGCGGACTATAAAATTCATTATTGTATTTTTAGATCTATCTCATTTAAAATGCGATCTACATGAAATACGGCCTCTTTAACTTTGCTGTGGGAGCATAACTTTATTATAAAGTATTGATTCAATACACGAAATATATATAAATTTTAAATTTTAACCATTACAAAGAAAAAATTCAAACTTGACGTCAAAATTTTTGATAAATTTTGCGGGCAGAAATTTATTCAGCTAGATTTAATCTCTCGGTTTGTTATAATACGTGTGCTTACCTTGCTCAGTTATAGATCATGCATTTTTAAATTGATTCGGATTTGACTTGATCGAACGATCGAAGATAAATTTAAATTATCACTACGGAACTCATGATTAAGCAATGAAAATGTTAATTTAAAATAATTCAGGACTAGTAATATTTTCTGACACAATGAATTATAAGTTTGCACGAGAATTGTGGTTACGTCAAAATTTATTATTTTGACTACTTTACATATTGGAAATGTATTATGAATCTTTGTGCATCTTGCTGATGTTGTTGTAAGATTTTGTCTTTGGTTGCTGGAAGGAGATTCCTGCGTAATACATTATACTAATTTTTATACTAGGTATTCTCACGATATTGGCCTTCCCTGATCCAAGCGGGCACGGTATCGGACGCAAGACTCAAACTATTACGAATTCGGCATTTTACGGCAGAACTAGTGTGCAAGCTTGCCCCAGTGACGACCCTTCACTGCTTCCACCAAGGAAGACATTAGACTTCAGTTCTGATTTTCGTGGCATTGGTGGACCCAGTAAATATGGACATGTTGGCCTCATTCTCGGGCAGTTCACCAACATTATTATACCGTTTAGTCTGGGCATCAACTCATTTATGTCGACATTTTCTATGAGTGGAGCTACGATTATTAAAGGCAAGTTTCTTTGTTGGTATTTTAAACGAATTTATTAGCTTTTACAGTTGTATATCGCGCAATTCGTTTCCATATGCCTACAATGTGAACCAGAAAAGAATATGACAAATGAATTTCTATCATTTAAAATATATCCCATTTTATATTTTAGGTTGCTTATTTGCCTACTGGAGTGAGCAACGCTGTCCGAAGGAGCGAGATATCATAATTCGTACAAATCCAGTCAATGAAGATGGGCAGTACACAACATTCTTCTCGCAAACCTCAACGTATGATGTGGCACCGTCCCACTACGTGTTTTACGACAGGCCCAGTCCTGGGTAAGACTATGTGTTAATTTAAACAACACGATTTCTTGAAATCTCAGAAAAATGTAACTTAATTTCATATTTTAACTTAACATTCTGAACTAATAGGCGATTACATGCAGAACAGAACTCTTATCAACATTAATTACATTTTCAATCCGAACGCAGTGGGTGAAAGTGTTTCTCAACTCTACGATGTTCAAGCATGATTGCATCTTTGGTTCAACAACTGCTAGTAGTTCCTAAGTTTAGGACTGTCTGATTCAAACTTTTCGCGTTTAACGTTTATTCAACTTGGATCTACTTTTGACCTTCAATATAATCCAAATTTCATTTAACTTACAAATATTTATGAAATAGTAATAGTGTTGAATATTTTAATCGAAGGCTAAATTTATACGCGTAGCAAACGATCGATAAAATAAAGCGAAAAATTAGTAAAATCCATTTCATTTTAATGGTTAACGCATGCAAAATTTCGATACCAAGAAAAAGAGCTGTCCGACATACTCCTTAATAACTGATTGAAAGGCAGTCATTAAAAAATTTAGAGTAACAATAGTCTTACCTAATAGAAATAACAATAAATTCACCACACAATAAAGAAATTACAAATAGTATTACAAATAGTTTTGTATGCAATTTGCTAAAACTATATAAATGATTCTATAATAATAACTTACAATAGTCTGTGAATTTTTTTTGTAGTTTTTATGTAAATTTCGCGCTTGCTGTATACATTATATTATATTTAATATCATATTTGATCCTCATTCAGACTTGCCAGCCCTTCATTTTGCGGTGATATGCTGTGTGATGGTCTAAAAAAAGTGCTTTTCGTTGATACTGACGGAAAATTGACAAATTCGGACAAGGCAATGATATTCCTGCCTCAGTCGGAATGGCTGTACAATCAAGACGGACAGTCCAATATAGGCGATCGTAAAATTCCAGCACGCATGTTAATTAGTCCAAAAGGCGAGCCCCTGGATCCAAGTACCAAATGGCCCCTTAAAGGTAATCACGAGTATTTCATCAGCGCACGATATTGAACACACATTTTATATTATTATTCCAGTCTATTTTATTTAAATTGAAGAGTAATTTGTGCACAATATTTAAAGCAAATTTTCCGTAGTGCAGATTCATTATTACATTCTTCCAATTTCATGCAATCTATACATGACAACAGTAGGACACGTGGTATAAGCAATAAAGCCTGCGAAACTGTCACAGCTGTAACCATATCACAAGACAGTTACTCTTGGTTTGACAGATACACACATTATATGCAGAATGCAGTATTATTTTTTCAATTTGTACACAGATATTAATTTTAATGCTGCTTAAAAGTGCTTAGGAATTAATGGAGCAAAAATTGCATGTGAATTACAGGTAAATTACAAAATTATGACCGAAAACAGTCATATCGTGAATCAGAATGTGATTCATTAGTTACTCCTTACCCACACAAGTTCATTCGAAGACCAACTAACGGGAGATCGCGATCCCAGTTATTTTATGTTTAACACATTTATTATTTATTGTTGAATATATTTATTTTTAAGTAAATATATTTTTCGGAATAACTCATAAAATTAATCCTAGTGGTTACATTTAAATTGAGTTTCGGCGTTCTGATGATGAAGTTTAAAGGATAAAAGTTGCTTAATATTAATATATATACAGTATTCTAAATTTAAATTAATTTTTGACTAGTCAATGTTGTTCTTCATATTGCGTAATGCAATCTAAAACCACACATTTACATGAAATACGTTAAAAAATTTAAGCAAACTTTCACTCATTCATTTATGAACCGATTATTCTCTACGAGTAATAGATGTCTTAGTTTAGTCAAGAATTATCGAAAATAATCAGCATGATCTAGTTAAAATATTAATGAATACATTTAACCTAATATTTTCAACGAATCGTTCCTCTTCCAACCGAATAATTATGTATATAAAGTAAAAAATATGAGAATAGGCAGATGCATTCCAGTGAAAGCGATGACACATCTAACGGCGTTACGAAAAGGAAGCTGTCTACATAGCGCACAACCAAGACACGTAGCTAAGAGGGGATTGGTTATGACAAATGCACAATTATGATTGGTTTAGAGAAAATATTAACGAATGTTTATATGCTGAAACTGATAAGCCATATCAGTTCAGATGAAATCAATGGATGTCAGCAGACAAATCAAAAAAGCACAAAAGTTGGAGAACTATAATTTGCACCAATAACATTTGGCCATCTATGAAAACTAATTTATAACAAATCAGTTTTAAACAGATAATGATGATAATTTTATACAATTGTCTCAGGCTAATCGAATTTAGTTGGAGAATAGGCCACATTTTGCACTTTATGGCTAATACGTAGTCTATGTAGTGATAGTTATGGCCTAATTTAATTGAAGAAATAAATTATTATAGAAGCATGCTTCTGCAATGCAGTAAAATAGGACAAAATTTCGTCGCGGGATCACATCAAAAACTAAATTGTGGATTCCTTAAATAGACAATTTTTAAATTCATTAATGTGAATTAAATAAGATGTTTTAGTTTGCGCGTCTCCGTATGTGAGATGTATCTTTGTATTATTTCCACTTATCTTGTTCTTCCATTTTTCTATTCAGCAGTTTTGAATTAATTTTCTTATTAAATAAATCTCCCGAAACAAATTGGTCATTGTTTGTGAGCAGTACGAAAATTGTTTAACAATAAGGTTATTTGTCAATGTACAAAACATTTCACACTCGAAGTTACTAGAGCACATGTTTAAAGAGCTACAATTTACACGAAATTAGTTGGTTATTTTTGAAGACCTACTTGCTAAATGTTTACGCGTGTTATTTCGAAATTAAAGCGTTAGGCCAATCAAACTGAGCTTTCTTAAATTGTATTATTTCCAAAATTATCATTGGTGATTGTGTAGGCATTGTGCGGAAAGAGTCTCAGTGTACATACGTGAGCACTTCGAACGGCTATCAATGCGACTACAGTTTGTATCAGAGTCAGATCATTTTGGAATCCCTCGACTCGGACACTATGGTTCGTCGAATCGGACCTTTGGCTTGGGCTACGGATTCACTTGAAGTGAGTTCACAGTCGCCGGTTAAATTTAAATTAAAATATATTCAACACATAAATTGATGTTATTTTCGTGCAAACCAATTGCATACTCAGCATATTCCATTTTTTCTCATAGCTGATATAAAAAGCATGTGAAAATTATAACGAATGTTGTGATTTAGATAGTAAAAAGCAGTCATGGCAGAACATTCTGACCAACCAAATTATATTATATAAACGTGAATTGGCTACAAAAAATATCACTTGAATACCTTAATATTAGTATTCTTATATGGATAAGTTGTTACAGATATCCATCAGGGTGTTTTATAACGATGATCAATTGTTAAAAACTGAGTTCTCTCGATCATAACAGAGAAGATTATCAGACATGGGACTGGGAAAACTGTTTGAACATACATATGTTTTTTGCTTTAATTATTTTCTGGACAACTGAGTTACGGATTTCCGTTTTGATTGTAAATTTAAAACAGTTTTTTCTTATTTTATGCAACGAATAAGAAAAATGTTTTAGATTTAATCAATGGTCCGTCGAATCATGGCGTGTGCAGTAGTTATGACTGTCATCTCCGCCTGTCGACCTACATAGTTGTCGGCGCACATGCTACCGGATTTGTCGCCTTCTTCACTGGAACCATGCCTCAGGCACTTCGAGTGTTTCTGGCCAGTGCGGTGACAGCTCCAGCGCATTATTCAGTTCGTGTTGGAATTGACTACCTTGACACCAATCGACTAGATGTCTACGTTGATGGAGAATACATTTTGCCTAAAAACGCCTACTACAACTCAGAGGTAGGTATTTATTCAAACAAATTATTTTACTTGATTAAATTTGTAATTAAAATAGTGCATAAATAAACGTCTAAATTTTTGTATTTCCAAGCACTACGCTTCAGTTAATTTCTGCAATATCGTCAAAACACGAAAATTCATCAATAAATACATTGTTGTATGCAAAATTAAATCAACGCACTTAACAGATTGGGCCCCAGATTGTTCTACGGAGAATTTCGATCTCTGCCTTGAGTTATTAGAGGAAGAGTATAGAAGGATTTCAGCCCATCGCGCCACCTACAGCCACCATATTCGTAGGATTATTTGAAATATTTTAGAATGCACCCCTTTATAAAATTCCAATTAGCGCTCACATTGAATTTTAATACAAAGCGCTATTTCGAGACAATTGGTAGCACTCGTATGTCGGTAAAATCTTGATTCTTTTACATTTCCAGGTGCACAGATTGTGTTGGTCATTGGTTATTTTGAAGTCGTTCACAATTAGTTTTTCTGAAATTGTTCGTGAAGCAATCTTTTTCGAAATCGTTCCAAATTTTCGGGACTGCGTTTCTAGTCCCAACTTTAGGGTTGACGCTATACTCATTAAAAAACAACTTGTAGTAAACGTGATATTCGCATTCAAGACAGATCTATATATTTTTTTTACTTTCAAATGTATTTTTAGTTTGCCCCAATATCCGATCACACAATATCGGTCACATGTATGCACAAAAATACCAACATCCGCCCATACGCAACAACCTATACAGACATATTTGTACTCTAACCTAAATTGACATTTATAGAATAAGTACAAGCAAACCATATGAATTGAAATCGTGATGTCTCGATTATTTAAATTACTTTTCTCGACGCGTAAAATAATCAGTAAAATTTGCATTGTAATTATATTGTTTTGATCTGTAGTTCTCGATTAACCTAATCTCATCCCGTGTGCAATAGAGTATATAGAGATTGAGGTTAGTAAAAATGTTGAAAGAATATAGAATTACTTTATCGTTTGGACATGATCGAATGTGAGCATACAATAATGAATGGTATATGAACCAACAACACATTTAATTATACTCATATTCTGTATAAAATATATATTCGTTTTAAATATCTATGTCAACTTTGGCGGAGATGCAGACATTTTTCTAATGCAAGAAACTCGGCTTGCAATTATAAATAGAGATATTATTTATGCAATAAAAAACAAGCAGAAAATGGAAACGGGAAGAAAGTGTGAAATAGTAAAATTTAAAAGCATCCATATGGATGACTGCGTAATTTTATCAAACCTAAAACGCGCTATTTCAGCTTTGTTACCACAGGCAGCCACATTTTATGCACAGCGCCCCTTAAATTGATAATTTGTTTCTTCTTTTGCATTTGGCAGTCTTTCTAAATATAAACTTAGGTAAACATGGATTCTAGATACCTTTAGTGTTTTGCATAATTTCAGATTTGTTTTTGGCATTTGACTTCAAAAATTTCTTTACATTTACATAGTTAAGTTGTTGATCGACGTGAAGAATAGTAACCATGTGAAGAAATACATAACCATTTAAATAGCTGTGCGAAAACGAATTTGGTTTATTATTTCAGTCGAGAAATGATCTATAATACAAACCTTATAAAAATGATTTAACTTCTTGCGCTGTTTTCTTCTGTTTATTAATTCCTAAAAATGCTGTTGTGTCATAAATAACTTTCAATATGAGCGTGTTGAAATATTATTTTGAAAGGTTTTCTTTTTCTTTTATTTAAAAATTCTGCACAGGCATGCTGGTTTCTGTAGGGCAATTAGAACATACCATAGGTATAACGTTGCGGTAAAGGAATTAACGCACAATCGTACTGAAACGTTGGATTAAATGTGTTTAAAAAATAAAATGTAACGAGGAATTGTATTATTAATAAAAAACTTAATGATTGCGCGGAAGTAATATTAATTCCTTAAATGAAGTATACGAGTTTGCGATTAGCACTAAGTAAATTCTGGTTAAGCATTCACAAAACGTAGCAAATCTATCGTTATTAAGTCATACACACGCGTTTGACTTGCTTTTGTCTTCTATGATGACCATCAGAGTATGACGGGAAACTGATGAACAAGGCTTAGATTTTCTACACCTTATTTATTCATTGTTGTTGGATCCTCGTTAGTTTGTATATTTACATCCATTTAATAGTTCTCTAAATTTACTGGTTTTTCATATAAATGCCTAATCAATTCATGTATTGCTACTGAATTGAGTTAAGATTTTTATTAATTTTGTAGTGGTCTATTTATTTTTAAGCTGTCATTGAAGAAGTTATTTTTGTAGCAGTTGTCTACAAGATTTTATTTAATTCGATGAGACAAAATAAGGGCCTTTTTGATTGTGTTGTAAAAAAATATAATCAAAGCATCAATTTAGCTTTGCTTGAGCAGGTTCTGTATTTTTAAAATTAAATTTCAAGGGCAAAGTTATCTACAAAAAGGAGGCGACACCCGGAGAGTACCTACCAGCTCTGACCAACGAAAGAATGGGCACCAATTATTATGATCCAGATATGCAACTTCTGTATGTCGTTATCCGAGGTGGAACAACCAGCACAATAGTAATTAAACAGACACAGCTGGTAAAAGTAGCTTTTAACTTGCCGGCAATGTCGACAGCAGAGTTCTTCGGCAGTAATGTCATACAAAATTTGGCTGCTTTTCTTGGTGTAAGTGATGCAAAATTGAAGACTTTTTAAGACTGTCCTTCGAGCAATTTTATGCGCCGATTTCTTGCATAATTAGCAAGCTATAAATATTCCTCTGTTGAAACTCAACTATCAAGTGCAAACGTTTATTAAAATTAGTTAATTAAAACAAGAAAACATATTTTAAGCCAGAAAGGTGTATTATAAAACCGTAGGTAGAAGATACAACAAGCATTTTTGTCGTGTTGTCGACTAAAATGAAACCGGGAAAATCTGTGATCAGTTGAGTTTGCAATGTCAAACATTATTTGAATGAATTACTATATACCAATTAGCACTTTTTAAAGTAAATAATTTATTAAAGTTTATTAAGCAGATTTGACATCCACGCCAACTCTATTATGCATAAATTTAAGCCGTCCATACCTGAAACCTTGCTAGTATTAGCGAGTCTTGATATCATGCTTATAATCAGTGGCATTGCCACTTTAAATGTCACAGGTTTCTTCCGTACGCCAGTGTAATTTTGGTCAAATATGGAAGATCAAACGCCACTTTTCTTTGAGTGAAATATGACTATTTCAGTAAATGTTCGAGAAAATATATGTCATAATATTTAAACGTATGTGCAGTGCTATTATCACACTTTTAATTGTTATGATTGGCCGACTAGTTTATTTTATCCGCAATGCGTCGAGCAGTCCTCACTTGAAGGTGCATAACATCTATGCTAAAATGTCTAATTTACCTCAATTTTCATGGCACACTATCCGAAATGTTCAAATCTACAGAACTATAGTGTTAATTGGACCAAAAATTTCAGGAAAACATACATTTCCTTCACTTAAAAACGAGGACTTCACAACGAAATTCGTATCTACAACATCAACTGCAAATCCAATAAAAATATCAGCCAAACACGGTAAATAAAAAAATATGCATCACATGTACAAAATTATTATATTTTGTAAACTTATTATTTCAAGATATAATTGTTTGCCTGAGTGGTGAAAATAAATTTAGGAATCAGGTTAGTGAACTTCATATAAGTACCAATCCAAGCTATTTTACACATCATCCGTGTGTACTGACGTGTTTGAACATTTATAAACATAATCAGAGCGCGACGGAAAACTTTTTACCGAGCGTTAATCTGCAAAGCACTTATATATCAGGTATGTAAAATTAGATGTAAGAATCTCACTGCTAGTAATTTCATATACTTTTAACTTTACTCGAAATGTTAGTTGCACATTTCCTAATCAATCTCGGAGAAAGATTTTGCAGCGTTTGTCACATGTATGTAAGCTGTAGAATACAAAATGTCATTTTTAAGGCATTTCAAGCTTTCTCACTAACTTAATGCGTGGTTGTCTGCAACGAAGTGGTACAAAAAATTCTTTTCTGGCCACCAATACTGAACAAACACGTGCTTCCTTAATACGCAATGTCTGGCAATTGTATGGTGTCGACATTAGGCAGTAAAATAAGTCTATTTTTCTATGGCATGGGGTCTTTATATACATCCATAAATTTAAGTTATTCTAAAGTTAATTGAACGTTGAGGTGTTTCATCTTCTAGGCTCCGATGTACGCCTACTTCAATAAAATTTCGAACAGAAAATACGTGATGTCACAACCTGAGTGGACGCTGTGATTGAGGCAATCCACTTTTTAAATCGCCGTTTGCTTCCTATAAAAATGTTATCAACAACTCTTAAATTTTCCAGTAACTATGGGACTATCATCTGCATTGAATTTACAGGTTTCTCCGAGCCAAATACGAATTGTCAAAGTTATTGCTGAAACGCCATCACGCCGAAGAAGACGCTCAGCTGGAAGTGGAGGCATTGCAGTCCAGTTGGAGATCAGTGAGCCTGTACCGTCCAATACCACATCTAATAGTAGCACTACGACAACTGGTTCAAACAGCACAGATAGCGTCACGAAAATGGAAGATGTGGCGAGTAAACTTGTGACTGCAGTAGCAAGTGGAACCCTCGATAACGGTCAGTGTACACAATTTTCTCATGTCACACAATAATGCTCTCTACAGATTTGGTACATAGTTTATATTGTGAGTTGGCTTTTAATTTGCATTGCTAAAAGCTTCATACAAAGTTGGCCCTACTACAACTTTAACACTAAAATGATTCTTTCAACAAGATAATATATCTCTTGAATATTGATCTATTATGTTGTGAAGTGTGATCATCACATTTAGAGTATCTACGGTTTCTTTCGTTGGTAGTAGATTCGCAATATCAGTTTCGCAAAGATTCGATTGATCCCCAGTTCGAAGTACGCATCGAGTTTGACTTCGTGGTACCTTTGTGCTGATTCCTCCCCTCCCTTCGAAGGTCTCAACATCATTCGTACCAACTACTGGAAATGAGGTACGATCTATTCTAAACGAGATAATATCTTAATTATTGCCATACTTAATACCAATTCAATTCTGAGTTTGAGGCGTATTGTTAAATTATTATTTAACAAGGTATGCTTGCATTAGTGCAATAAGAGCTCCAGTTAATGAAAAAATTGGTAATGAACAATGGTTCTAAATAAACTGTCGTCAGGTTGAAAATTTTTAAATTACGTGCACAACCATAAGCTCATTAAATATTGAATTATAAAGGTATTATAGAGTGAGTCAAATATTGTATGTGCGCTCTTATTCTTGGATCGAAGTTTGTAACTCAATGACTTAATAACGAACAACAGGGTTAGTGTTTGATCAACACACATAATGTAGCAGCGATAAAATATCTATTGCAGCACGCTTAATATGCAAAATCGATATTGATAGCACAAAAGCTGAAAGTCAGTCTGTGATGTCAATCCGTGCTGAGGAAAACTAATTAAGGAAAATTGTTACGGTTTGTTTGCCTGTAGTATGAACATTGCTTCGTTTGCCCCACCTAATATGTTGTTTCCATTTCTTTGCACGATTACACGTTAATTTAGCCATAAACACGACGACTGACGGAGTAGCAGTTGCAGAGCCAACTCCATTACCTGGCTCAGAAAATTATGCCGATTATGCGAATGCGCAGCCATCAGCCGTAAAGAATCAAACTCAATTGACGCCAATTCAAACACCAGTCAAGATTGTATTTACTGCGTCAGGAGGTGGTGACGCAATTCTCAATACTGACTTACCAGAACTCATGGAGATGAATGAGATTAACATGTCAATAAGTACAGTGGACAAAAATGTAAGACAAATTACAGCATTTCCAATACGCTCTATTTAAAACATTTTCAGCTGAGTTTTTGAGATCAGCCATATATTTTAGTATCCAAGTGATCAGTTTACTCTGAAATTATAGCCGGGTTCTAATAATAATAAAAAACATTGATACCGATTTGTCGGGACTTTACTTACAAAGGTCAGCATTTTAGTCAAAATAAAGGAGTAGTAATAAATTTGTAGAAGAGAACTAAAATGTATGTGCAATTTTGCATTTGTTATTGTATACCTAGTAACAAATTAGTTCAAATAGGATCAGCAAATTATTCCAACGACAGCATGAAAGAAATTTATAATTTAAGATAAACATAAGTTTTGTGCTTTCTGATGTCTCACCAGGTGTAATCGGCACTGCATCCTATACCCATTAAATGTTGAGTCAATAAATTTGTTCAAATTAGACAGCTGGTTCAATTTAAGCAAACTGTTTACTAGATACACAATACCTAATACAAAATTGCATAATGTGAGGGTGTTAATTATTGTTACCAAATAAATAAAATGTATATTTACAGATGTCATCATCAAATTATAATTAAAAATCAAAATGGACCTGCGTAGACTCAGAGGGAAATCTAGACCAACATATTCGATTGAGCAGGGGACATTCAATGTAATTTCGAAGAACCAAAAATTCATAATATTCTACAATGAATGTGATGACCAGAATTTCTCTTCATAACTTAAGAAGCAACGTCGACCATCATCTCATTCCTGACGTTTCGCAAGCTGGTAATAGAATCTCAATTATTTGAAACAATGTTCATTATATATGATTTCATCGGAACCACCCTGCAACATTTGTAATGCAATGTCGTAATTTTTAATGCATATCTGTCAGGGACTATGAATTTAACACAAAACGAGGAGTTTAATTCCGTTGTTACAAATCTCAAAAAAACGAATGCGTAGCATGACTGTATTAAATAACGTTTCCTGAGTTCACTAAATAAAGAAACTGGTTTAAAATAGGATAACATAACTGCTAAATGTGAATCAAATGACAGCTTAAATCCAAACGAGTTAGACATTAAAACGTACATCGGTTGCGCGAGAAGTGATAACAAATATTCAAATGAAGTTTGTGATCTTTATGTAAACACGAATCTTATTATATACGAACAATTGCCAGTATAAACTACAAATTGGATAATGTAGAAATGGCAATTCTTTCAGTAGACCAGTTTCGTCCTTATTGGGTACTCTTTACGTATTGTCCAAAATTGGACGCGGACAGAGTTCTAACCTGGGTACGTCCTCTTCGGATTGTGCTGTTCTAACCCTTGAGCTACTCTGCCGCAAGCCCCACCTACACTATTCATTTTAAAATAGCTTTACGTTTGCATGTAAAATAAATAAACAGTGAACAAAAATCTTTCAAACGCAACGATTACACAACTTATGTAAAATTAAGGCACAAAATTGTGTTTTTAGTCTAGAAAAATCTGATTTATTAAAGTTTGCAGATATGTTGTGGGTAGGAAGTTTACTTCTTCTTCAAAGGTGGTGCATTGTTTACAATAATTAAATTCACGCAAAGTCGTGCAACTAATAATTGCAACTCAAAATAGCACAGCCGGATATTGATGGTAAGCCTATCTTGCTGTGGGAAAAATCGCGTCATTCAAATTTACTTTTAGCGAGATTGCCCATCGTTGCATGTGCACCAACCGACCTGCATCAAAAACTGAGCACGAATAGCAAAGTACGTAGTTCGGTTTCATTTAGTAAACATGAACTAAACAAGGACTGTAAAATCCATTACTTGGAATGGGATGACATTGCGCAACCAACAACAACGTAAAACGAGAACGCTTGGAGACAGAAAAATGGACGATAATCAATTTGCTAGAAATTATAACTAATGTTTGACAAACAAGCGAAAATGATTATATAACTTTATAACATAAATAAATATGGCGTAAGCTACAAAATGTTCATGTTTATGAATTAGAACTTGTGCATCCGGAATATCCAGTCAGGTACAATATATACGAGTTTAATAGTGTTGAAAGTTACCTACTAATTTTGTTTTCGATATATCGGATTTGCGGTTTGATCGTCCGTTGTACACTTACCTTTGTACCCTGATGATAATCATGCAAAGTCGAAATGCGTCATTACGTGCGGTTGACGAAGTTTTTTTCGCTTTGCTACAAATAAGATTTGATCTGATTGGTATTTATCTTCAGTTTGCAAACCTGATTAATATAATTTAACAATAATTAATTGCGCGGGTGGTAATAACAATTCTTTAAATCAAGTTTGCGAGCTTGAAGTAAACACAAATCCCATTGTGTTTAACCAGTCGTCGAACAACATAACAAAACTACCACCAGCTGCAACGCATTGACGCGTTTCGACCTTCCATGATCATCATCAGAGTACGACGGCAAACTGACTATCGAGAATCAAACCGCATTGAATATATATAGAAATCAAATTTACATATGTGGCTCTCACCTCTAGCAGTCTTGCATACGTTGAACTTGACTGGAATTGTCGGCCGCACATTTTCTATGCAGTCCCGAATATTAACAATTTGCAGCTTTCGCTATATATACATGTATAGGCAATAAAATTTAACAATAATTGATAGCGCGGGTGGTGATAACAATTCTATAAATCAAGTTTGCGAGCTTCAATTAAACACCAATCACATTGTATTTAACCAGTCATCGAACAACATAACAAAACTACCGCCAGCTGCAACGCACTGACGCGTTTCGATCTTCCATTATCATCATCAAAGTACGACGGCAAACTGATTATCGAGGATCAAACCGCATTGAATATATATGGAAATCAAATTTAGATACAATGGGATTGGTGTTTACCTCAAGCTCGCAAACTTGATTTAAAGAACTTGATTAATATTTATAAACAACAATTTTTAGATTTTGTGTCTGGAACCTGTCTTCATTTTAATGTAGTTAAATTTTTCTAAATTAATATGGAATAAAGCGAAAGGAATACGAATTACCAGTGAAATTAGTCATTTCGGAACAAAAATTGTTCGACCCGACGAAATTCTAGTAGGCGTATATCGAAGCTTCAAAATATAAATATGATAAAAGTTATTCGAAATTTATCCTCATTTATCATATACTAGGAACATGCTTATAAAGTATACTGATTTACTTTTATGCACTTGTACTTTTTCTCAAAAATATTCTTTGATAAAAGGATGTTCACGTTGAAAACTTGGGAACTTCTGCAAAGCCATGGTCTGCGGGCATTAACAGGACAGAAATGGATCGAACAAATTTCGTGATAAACAATCAAACCGATGAATTGGTGACAGTTAAGACGAAATCGGGCTACGGCACGTTATCGAGTTATCCTCGAGAGTTTGGACAGTTTAATCTTGGTTTGCAGGTTAATGAAATGAAATTAACGAAAACATAAATTTAACTTCATGTCGACAAAATTTAATTTTGCTTGATTTCGGACAGCTCTTCATAGTTAGTGACTGATATTTTTAATAACTCTAACAATTTTTAAATCATGAACATCACTTCTTCATCACATTGTGGCGAGACGAGCATCGCGCAAAATTTATGAATTAACGGCAGTGTATCGGTATGTGACTGCAGTAAAATAAATTGCACTGGCTAAAACACAAGTTGGTACAAATGTTAAAACTAATTAATTACTATCGGGAATCAACTGCACCATATTTGATAAGTGAAGAATTTTTAAAATCATTTGGAGCAAGGAAATCGTTCATTTTACATTATCCTTAGTCTACTCCAGTTGTATTTTATCATAATTCACTGAGCACGGGCACAAGGGTTCATTAAGGGCAATACGGCAGCTAAATACTTTAGACTGAGATATTCAACGTCGTTGATAGAACGTCGATTAAAGGAGGTATAAGAGGGGCACTATTTGCGTTTACAAGTGTCTATGCTAGTGAGATAGCTGTTCAAATAACTCAAAAAATCCGCTTGACAACATGATCCTACTATCATGGATGTTAGCCTGCATGGAACGAATGATATTTGTCATCAATGAACATATGATAAAAATAGGCTCAGAGTTCTATTTCAATATTGACAAGTTATTCTACAGTTTTGGTAGGAAGAAAAGCAACAGATTTATCGATTAGATGTGCGTTATTTTGTCTGAATCCAAAAACTCATTGAAATTTTGAAGGAACTATTGTTTGAGCAACAGCAATATGACTTACATATTACATATTTTGAGTAAAGCCATTTAAGTATTTTTAGAATCAAAGTCATTGGTCACTTTTACGACGGCACATAAATGACACCAAAATGATGCAATACATCGTTGCCAATATATGTTGCAAAATTTAAGGTCCAATTAACTGACACGTAAAAATAAAATTAATTTTGTTTTTATGCTACTATCAGTAGCATAAACAATGCTTGAATAAAAAAATATCATAACAAAAAGTATTATTTTTTTAACATAGATCATAACAACTGACGATGTTGTCTTCCTCACGTCAAGCGCAAATGTGACAGTGTCGAAAAGGAAACTTTTCGGCGATGCCTATTTGAATGGAGGTGTGGAAGCATTAGATCCTCAAGTAAGTTTGCTAAACTTTCTGCATTTTTTAACACTAAGCAAAATCTACAAGCAAAATTCTGAATGGTATTGAATGATTTTCTTTGTAACCAAATAACTCTCGGAGTAAATTGAAAAGTGCTTCGTATTTTGCAAGTTAACTTCAATATTAAACTATGTTTACAAAACTCAGTACTAAATAGACAACTTTATTTTACCAGATCTTATCATGGATGACAAATCTGTTTAATTTGTGATTCATTTTCTAAACAAATAATGGATAAAGTTAGGGTCTTTGCTTTCATTTTATAAAAATGACAAAGAAGTTTAATCGGAAATGCATTGGAACTCACACCCAAATAAACATACGTGAAATTAGCCAATATATGTCCAGTTCGTGAACAAGTTTCTTTTCCGACTTCTTTTATTTGGTATGATTTAATGCCCATTCCATCAGCTTTTGCAATACGTATTTCCTTATTATTTCTTGTTTTGTAAAACACACCGAGATTTGCTGGATTTCATCTGTAACTTTTCTAAACAGTTGTTCAAGTATTACAGAAATGTTCAGTAATTTAACAATGATTGTTTGCGCGGGTGGTGGTAACAATTCTTTAAATCAAGTTTGCGATTGGTGTTTACTTCAAGCTCGCAAACTTGATTTAAAGAAATGTTCAGTACTTGGTAGCTAGGTTTATTTAATAATGTTATTGCGCTCGCAAATTTTCAAATTCTAAAGTAAATTGACTATGAGTAGTTCTTTTATGTGTACAAATGATCAATAATGTTTAACAAATGCAACTGTGTGCCATCGAACATTCCAAGATTATTTTATTCACATACTCTTTTAATAGTGATTGCGGGTCAACAATTAAAAGAAACAAAGAGCATTTTTTGCTAGGCGTAGCTGACAAAAGTTACAATACATGCAGAACAGCCAAAATATTTCATTTTCCAAAACCACTTTTATAGATTCGTCTGCAGTTTGACTTCAAAGTCAACTTTACGAGCTTGTAGAATTTATTGACGTAGTGATTTTCGAGATAGGATATATTTCGCCAAAATTAAGAATTACAACCAATTGTGAAAACGCGTTACTTCGGCAAATTCAAACGAATTGGACTCGATCAACATAATTTTTCACATTTCTTTGTAGGCATGACATCATTCTATTTAATGTATAGAAATAAAATATTTTTTGCTACGTAGAACTCATATATCTACAAATTGTGTATTGGGTGTTTCTCCTAATGATAAATCACCTAAAAGTACGGAGCGCATGTGTAAATGAGATTGTAAATTTTATCCATGCTGAATTTTGTAAGTTTTGGTTTAGTATAAACAAAATTCGCTTTACGAAAACGAAACTGAATGCACATTTTTGGTGCATCATTATTTACACAAGGAGACATGAAAATAATTGAAGATCGTTGGAAAGATAAAGATGAATGAAGATGAACATAAACTAAATATTGATTTTCTTGCAATTTCAGACGTTAATGCCATCAAACGTGACAATTGCAAATGGATCAAATCCAATCATTACCGTCACGTTGTTGGATCGAAATGGTAGACCTGCAAAAGAAATAGACTGGAAGGTAATTTTTACAGAACATACTGTACTAAAAATATTGTTAAATGGTTTTGTTTCTGATATTTTTCAGAAAAGTATTTTCTGAATAGGAATAACTTTATTTGGATTCAAATCACACATGTTCCATCACATAGATTGCAATCGCAAAAAATGAAAAATAAATAAAAGGCATCACATTGCACAAATATTTCCATTAATTCGCATACAAATAAATAATTCTCGGTAATTTTTCTATTGGATTTATCACCACGTGTACATCCTGCAGTAATATCACTTCTTATGCCATATCCAATCTTGATAAAATTACTTTTATTATTCTTAAAATCAGTATTTTTAATGAACAGTTTTCATATAATAGTTAATGATATAAATAAAGCAGATTTTTCTACGAGACTATCTGACCCGATAATTGGAAAGGTCAAGGTAAAATTTGAATGTAATACTGTGCATAAGTTTGAACCATTGCTGGAAATTGTTTAATTTTACCAATAGCTTAGAAAATGATATACTGCATAGTGTTTAATATAAAAATACAGATAATAAATACAAACATTTAAAAATTAAATGTTACTGACCAAATGTTTCCTGGTCTGCTGTTTAACCAAGAGAATATATTGTTATAGTCAAAATTCAAAAGATCAAAAGGATCACATATTTTTCCTATTTCAGTACATGAATTTTTAAAGACATCTTAGACGAGGGCGATTCTTTCACTCCTTTTGGCAATTGAATGTAAATTTTATAACTTTTTTAAGAATGAAAAATATTTCCCGCAATATTTACCAGGCCTAGTTTCTACTCCATGAATCTTTCTTATTGGATACATATAGGCACCCGTACATCAATTCCAGTGGAATAATCTTATACAATTTCACAGCTGACAAAACCATAAATTTTACAGTGATACGAAGTGCATACCTGGTGAAGGGCACAATGTTTATATGTGTAACATATCATTGTACAGCAGCATCGGCATATTCCAGTATCGGCCCAATCCAAATAATAAACATTTGTAATTTTATACAATTCAATTAGATGTTTCTATTTATCAAGGCCCATCTGTTCTTAGCACATCGAACTATTCTTACAATATGTCTCTCAGAAGGATCTGTGCACTGAATAGTTATGCCTCAATCCTTGATTTCTAGCTGAAGCTTGATTTAAAAAGCATCATAAAAACAAAAATATTTGAATTCTGGTCTGTTACCGATTTTTAACGCTTTCGTTTATGTACTGTTCGTTATCAACCCTAATGTTATTAAATACCTACGGAAGTCATAGAAAGCTAGTGTTTTGTTATTTTTAGAGAACTCAATATTTTTTGGATCTATTGGAAGATGATTTTTAAATCATCGGCTAATTTCCACACTCAATCATTAAACTCCTTATACTGCAAATGCACACATGATTTTAAATAAAATTGGTCTCAAGCCTGATCCCTGTGAAAATCCATTTGTAATTTTAGTGATTTTGATCTAGCTTTGTCGCTTTCTTTTAAGTTCTTTTATTTTGTTTCATAAGCACGGCTACATTTTCTCGGCTTTTCACTATGTTCAAAATCGATGATCTAAAAAATACTCCATTTTTAGTAATACTAATATTCGTATCTATTGGCTGACTTCGTACGCTGGCTTTCTCTAATTTTGATGGTTCCTATTAAAACTTAGTTTTCAACTTCCTTTCTGTGACAACTTTCCTCTGTAGTAATGTTTTGTCTTCCTATGAATAACTTATGGAAATTAGTGTACTCACGCCTTTTTTATTGTCCCTAATTGTATGTTTTCTGGTTGTGTGGATTGTTTTACAACGACAGGTCTCAGACGAATATATCTTCTGCCAATCTGGTAACATTTTATGCTATCTGCGTCAACTGTATTTTTGATTATGTCATTCAATTTTCCTACTTACCTTGGATCTGCATTCTCATCAATATAGATTCAAGCAAATCTGCTATTGTGATTATTGTGCTATGTATATGTGTGACTATTGGTCGGATGATGGAACGGGAAATCGCGTTCCAAAACATAGCCAGTAAACAAAGATTGGATAGAACGGCATTTCTAATGGTTAGTAAGAACGATATTGATGCCTTCGGAAGAAAGGGATGAATACGCACCCAGCCCGATCGAAGACAAAACAGATATGAAAAGTAAAATTGGGATCAATCGGATCTTTGTGAAACTGTTGGTGCAGAGCTACAACCCGCGTACGCAAAACGCGGCATTGCAGAATATGAAGCTGGCACCCTGCAAAAATTCAAAAAATATCTTATGCGGAGGGCAATTGTTGACGATAAGTTTCTATTTCCTAAGCATGATTCTCGATACCTTTTGCTAAATAGATCACCAACTTCCTCTTTTACTCAAGATCTGCGACAGACATTCCAATCCCTCTTCTGAAAACTTGTGCCTATTTTGCTACAAAGCTCAGATTCTTTCCACAAATATATTCTTGAATATTATTTTAAAATTACAAAGGAGGGAAACAAATTTGATCCTGTTTATTGTTTAGAATATTAATTGGATAGGAAGATTATGAGAACTTGAATTTGTAAATTTTATTTACAAATCGTTTTAAATCCCGTGTAATTTATTTCTATAAAGAATTTCAAATGGAGGATACGCGGTTATCAATGCGATACAAGCATTTTTGTACCAGATTTTTCTGCTGAACTCCAGTGGCTCGATCCAAAAACATCACGTGGACAATGGATTGGACCAAAACTGAATGCGGTTGGCACGCATAACTTCTGCTTTGAGGTTATTCCCTATACACCTGACAGAAATGTAACGGATGCATCAAGTGATTTCTCCGAAGATACCTCCGAACAATCTCGAGCTTACGGCTACAGTGTTAGAATTGACAAGAAAGTCACTGTTAATGTAAAAAATGCCGACACGACTGTCGTCTCGATGGTATTTAATGGAGACCTTAATCAAGTCAACCAATCAGCGCTGGAAACTGGTCTTCAAGGAAGTCTGGAGAAAATTTCTCAAGTATTGCGGTATTCCAGCTTCAAAATTGATGAAAGTATGTTGAATTTATGAAGTTTCTAATTAAAATTAATGTTCGGGCACAAGAGCAGAATTGCATTCGAGATGAACAATTTGAAATGAATTTAATAGCACCATCCTCTCTTATCTTAAGCCTATGTGAACATTCTCTTAACGAAGGTTCATTGAACAAACACAGTGTGATCAATTTTTGTGATGCAGTTATCTTTAGGCATTCACTTACGTAGTAGCGATTGCCGAGTATTTGAAGTTATGCTAGGCGGACTTACTCTCAAGATAGACACTGTAGCATGTAATAAAAAACCTTAAGCTGATCCAATATAAATAGCATGGTATTAGCCTAATATTGCCACATTTCTTTTTTATTTTAAAATATAACAGCCTCATCTAACAGCAGCGTCACTTTTACAGTAATCAGTTTGCATCGATCCGACATTGATGGCTTTCTCGAGAATCTTAGAGCAACAGTCGATGGAGGGAACTTTACAGTTGGCATAATAGGACACGACTATGCTGCCGTGCCGGGTTCTGTTCAAGTTGATGTCGGAGTGAGTTTATCAACATTTGAGCGGATAGATTTGTATTAAATTTTACTCCGTTCCAAATCTAGCTGAATTCTTTTAATCCACTATGCTTGAAATATTGTTTATTCATTTATGATTTGTGCATTTAGTTCGTATACTAAAACCTATATCTGATGTACAGGCATGATTTTCTCGATAAAATGCTGCAGAATTCCTGAAGGTTATTGCTCGTTAAGTGTGACACGCGTTTAAAGTGGAATAAAATTCCACTCTAAATATTAACCGTCTGGTTGATTGACCGGTGTGATTTGACTGAAATAAGGCATTTGTATTGTTATATGGTTTTTGAGCCCGAGATTATCTGCAACTTTCCTACTGTTAATGGCAAATCCAAATACTCTTCGTTATGAAACTTGAAAAATTTAAGTTTCTTTACATGTGGATGTTAGAGTCACTGCCATTGCTCTGTCTGTTGAGTGAGGAATTGCAATATTCTTAATTGCAATATACAGGACTTCCACCTTCATTTTTGGTGCTGTCCTCAGCCGCATGTTTTACATTCTTCTATAAACGGTGGGATCAATAGATTGCTTACGGTATCCGTCAGACATTACATGATTTCATCCTTACTATAATAGTCTGCATTTTATTCTTGCCTAACAAAATTGTCAATTCTTTGGATGCATTCGAGAACGGTTGCCTTTTCTTGTAGCAGAATGAAGCAACTGTTAAGGCCGACATCAAATAGAACTCGTTAATAAAGATGCACAAGTTATCGATTCATCAAAAGATTAATGTTTTGTGTGGCGGAACTTAGTAATTTAAAAGCATCCGTCAAATTAATTAATCGTTGGATATTGCGCAATATATTGCTTAAATTTCACAGAAATTTCTACTAGATATTTCTAGTAGGATATTTTCTAATTTCAGCTATAGAAAAAACATCGATGTATGCGTTCTGGATTATCAAATGTTTAGAAGCCAAAAACACTATTACGATCTTTGAATCAGTTTGCGAGATGATTTTTTTAAATGGTAAACTGTATCCGTGTATATCGAAGACTCCCCTTACTGTTTTTTATTTACTATTATAAAATACTCAAAACTGTTCATTTTTAAAATTTTACGTTAAATAATAAAAATATGTTCCGTGAATTTGACAACATTTCAATGTTTGTCAATAGAAATGGTAAAATAATATTTTAAATAATATTGAATTAAATTTTTTGGATAATTATTTATTGATAAATGAATTTGATTACTTTTGGGTCATCTATAATTATTTTCCCGCTTTTATGCACAATAGTAATAATTTTCGCTCACGTTAAAGTTTAATTCAAAACGAATTTCAGATAGATAGTTTTAGCACTTAAAAATAAATATTGACGGTTTTCCTGGGATAGGAATTGCAAGAATTCGAATTTTTTTCAGTGCCGTTAGCAAAGAAGAACTACAAATGGAATGAAGGCACGCGTTTCAAATGCGGAGGACTGGTTTGGCTTTTGTATGAATTTTTTTTCACGGACGACTAAAATGCTGATTGTTCATGCAGAAACTGAGAATTTACCTTGAGTGGCACACCATCATAGAATATGGTAGTTTCTTATTTAAATCAACCAGTTCCTCCATCAATTCATTTTCTAGAAGTTTGTTATTGCTTACACACACCGACGTTTTCAATGTTTAAATTATAGTGAAGCATCCGTCTTTAGATTCGGAAGTGTTTCAGTGCTATCTGACTTTTTTGTCAGCCTGAACAATTTGGTAAAATTTGGTGCGGTCATGGTTGTCAAAACTTTGGTAAATTTAGCTACACTGCAACAAGCCAAATCATGCGATGTGAACTATCATCATGCCGACACAGGTACAAAAGATTTCAGTCCTTGGCCAAGTTAGATTGTGTATTCTGAACTAAGTGTTTGTTTTATACGCAATAGCATATCAAACATAAATGGTTTATGTAAATAATAAGCTACGATCGAAACTAGGAGGGTTATTTTATGGCATCAGCACAAGAAGTATACACACGAGTTTATTTTATACTCGCACTATTGCTTTAATAACATTTTATTTTGATTCCGTGTTATCGAAATTTGATTTTGCTTTCTTTGCAAGGTATCGTCATCGACTTCAACAACAACAACCTCGGAAACGCCATTGACGACAGAAATAACAACGCCAGCGCTAACAACAAATTCAACAACAACAACAACCACAACTATACCTTTCGAATCAACGACATCATTAGAAACAACTACAATAACGACAACCACAATATCAACATCAACTATCTCGACAACGACGACATCATCAGAATCAACTGTAACAACAACGTCAGAGACAATAACGACTACGACAGCAACACCCGCGACAACAGCGTCAGAAACAACGACGACTTCGACTGAAACATCTGCGCCAACATCGTCAGATACAACGACGACTACGGCAACAACATCCGCGACAACAACGTCGGAGACAACGACAACTTCGACAGAAACACCCGTGCCAACAGCGTCAGACACAACGACGACTTCGACTGAAACATCTGCGTCAACATCGTCTGAGACAACGACGACTACGACAACAACATCCGCGACAACAACGTCGGAGACAACGACGACTTCGACAGAAACACCCGCGACAACAACATCGGAGACATCGACTACGACAGCAACACCTGCGCCAGCAGCGTCAGAGACAACGACGACTACGGCAGCAGCACCTGCGTCAACATCCTCAGAGTCAACGACGACTATGACAACAACGTCCGAGACAACGGCGACTACGACAGAAACATCTGTGCCAGCAGCGTCAGAGACAACGACGACTTCGACTGAAACATCTGCAACAACAGCTACGACAGCAACACCTGCGCCAACATCCTCAGAGTCAACGACGACTATGACAACAACATCCGCGACAACAACGACGACTACGACGGAAACATCCGTCACAACAACGTCAGAGACAACGACGACTACGACAGCAACATCTGCGCCAACATCGTCAGAGACAATACCGTCTACGGTAATAACGACAACTTCTACATTAACAAGAAAAAACCTCTTTATATACAAATATTTAATTTATGTTCCCTTTTTAAAGTTAAAATAAAAATGAATGCCAGATAATTTGACTAGGCATTCATAGCATAAATCCTGTCAGTTATCCTCATTCAGAAACTTCCCATATGAGGACAGTCTTCGAATTTCGTTACACTGCACAATTAGAAACAAATGGCTACTGATAGAATAAGAATACGCGTGCAGACGCATAAACCAGGATTCGTAGCTGTAGGATGATATATTCCCTAGTTATTCAAAGACTGATTCTTCATGCAAATATTACTATCCGGCATTTGTTGAAAGACCATCTATGAACTAAACGAAAATAGGTTGCGCGGGCGGTGATAACAATTATTTTAATCAAAGTTTCGAAATTCATAAAAACACCAGTCTCATTATGTGCATACTTTTGTCATTATGAACTAAGAATTGTATAGAGTAGAAAAGACAATTCATCCAGTAGACCGGTTTCGTTCTTATTGGGAACTCATCACGTACTGGCAAGAATTTGACGCAGACAGGGCTCGAACCTGGGCACGTCGGCTACGGAATCTGGTGCTTTAACCACTGAGCCATCCTGTCGCGCACAACAAAAAATTTCAAGTTATACACAAATTGATGTTTCCTCGGTTAGCATATCCCTTAGGTGGAGCTTATATGTCATCCCGCTTTCTCAAAATGTGCATTTGCTTTCTTTAATAGGTATCCTCATCCACATCAACAACAACTGATATATCAATATCGACATCAATTACTCCGGCGACAACAACGAGTTCATCAACAACATCAGCCGAATCAACGACAACATCGACATCACCTACAACAACGACGACCACACAATCGGCGTCAACAACTCCGCCAACAACGATATCATCGTCCTCACTTTCAACACCAAAAGCAACAAAATCTGAGACGACGACGTTGGCAACAACAGATACAATTTTTGAGGACAAAAATGCAGTATCGTCAAACACTTCAACCACTCCTAGCATTAGTAGGGTGCAGATGAATTCCACTGAAATTTCGCAACACTCGCTCACTTGTGCAAACGTCTCCATGACACTGGAGGCCGACTTCGACAGTACCGACAAAGTGGAACTCGAACGTTCTCTAAGAAGCGAGCTTGAATCTAATAATCCGAACGCTGTCTATACAAACTTTAAATTCAGACCAGGTAAAATGATAGATAGTCATTTTTGTGTGCTAGTTCAATAATTGTTATATAAAGCCAAAATTTGAATTAAAAGAAAATGTGAAAATTTTTTCGAAATTCGCATTCTATTTGAGAATATGAACAACTTTTAATATTCGTTCTTTATTCGTAGGAAGTTTTGTTGCTCGAATCTAGCTAAATAAATATTATCCCCTTAATAACTAGATAAAACAATTCAGCCTAAACGCCAAATAATTGAAAGATGAAGCTCCTCTAACATAACTAGACGTGTTATGGTTTAACCAAACTTCATACAATTAACTAGAACATGAGTGAGGCTATCCGATAACTCATAGTAATTTTCCAGGAAGGTAGTTGGGATTTAAAGTAGAAAAACACCACTTAAAATATAAATGCTTTTACAATAGAGCGACAGAATGCTACTTACTGAGGTCCTTTAAACATTTTTATAATTTTAAGCCGGCTAGAAAGCACTTTTCTGAAGATCCAAAAAGCAGTGTGGCATATCTACCATACTATTCTGTTTATAACATTATTTTGAAAAGTTTATTCAACCTGTTTAATTCGAAAAGTAAATGACATTAGCTGAGTTAAAGGTCTGTGCAATTCATGTCACTAATTATGGAAACTTTTTGAATTCAGCCGCTATTTATGAGGTTTCGCTTGCAAAATAAGTTGATATACAATACAAATATACATAAGACAGTGACTAACTACCTATAGAACATCATCATCTTCATCATCATCACCATCGTGCACAGCCATACAAAAGCCTAAAGTGACTTATGTTTCACTGCCATATAACCACAAGTTGTTCATTGTTATATGTAGTCTGTAAAAGAACATTTCCTCGGTTCCCGTTAGGAAATTTCGTGCAAAATATAATAAGGAAAACCTTCCAATGGTTAAATAATTTAGGTGCGAAGAATTATCAGATTAACAGTTACACATTAGATGTAAAATGAATAAAATGATTAACGCATAAATCTATGTACCTTTCTATATCAGAGCATGAAATTTTGCTAATTTTATTCAGAATTTCGAAAAACAATTGCATTGATAAATTTTTTAACGTAGTTATATACCAAAAACATTTAAAAATGTTCATTTTTTAATTTTGCCAGTAATCAACTCGACTATATCTTGTACTTCATAAGTTAGTTTTGCTATATATATATATATATATATATATATATATATATATATATATATATATATATATAACAGAAATTTCTATCGAATCACATAATTATACTTTAGTAGTATCATTTTATTGGATGCTTCGGTCTACAAGACCTCAGTGGTAGTCCGGACTCTATTGGCAAGAATCAAAGCAACGGTAATTTTCTCATTGCCTACCCCACAAAAAGCGTGTTTTGTAGGCAAGTCTCAGTTGTTTAACAAATTAATTTTACTATATTACGTGTAAATTTTTAACTCTGGCCCCAATAATCAGGTATAATTGTAAATATTTTTTTCTTTCCTATTTAAGGGAGTGTTATTGTCGAGTTCAATGTCCAGTCAACTGATCCTAAGGTTGTTGAGGATGCTACAAGCGAACTGGTCGCTGCAGTGAAGGCCGGAACTTTTAGCATTACCATAGGTGACAAGACATTGCTGCCTGACCCCGAGTCTGTGACTGTTGCCATAACAGTGAGTCGGTTTTTCCATTTAGGTGAAATTTTTAACTTGTGGCAATAAATACACGGTTTTTTTCAATTTCAATTATGAATAAGTAGAAGTCTGATAAATCGTTTTTAGATTTGACATTTAACTTTGTGACTGACAGATAAATCTTCACAACATGAAATCGCTTAGATTAGGACGCAAAAAATGACAAATTTAAATCTTATAATGAATTGATAGGTTGCTGACAATTCAGAAATTATAACAAATAAAATATAGCATCCTTTATTAGTTCAACTAATTAACCAAAAATTATTTAAATTAAATCGGCCGACATTATTCATAAAATTATTATCACGTATCACGCAATAAATGATTACTTAATTCAATAAATAATACAGAAACACGAAGCAAAGAATACAATTTCGACTTTCATGAAAAAGGGACAGTCGTCTCAGAGTTTCAATGTGTACAAATAAATTGACTGATTGCTACGGACAGGCGACGGTGCTTTTAATAACAATTGGCATTTTTGCAATATTTTTATTATTTTTGGTCTGAACACTAAATTTATAGCTTACCTGTGAACAAAAAATGATAAAAATTCACATTTATCTTAAACATAAATATAAAAAGGTTATTCAAATGTGAAAAATAAATAAGAAAACAGTAATTTGTATTAAACATTCATTGGCTGGGCGTGTGGTGATGAAAATGCTTCAGTTTGTGTTACCTATTAGAATATTGATAAGATTCGGAAGAATAGTACAATCTATTTAGTAATTGGGCATGTTACATAGTCTTCAAACACGAATATATATATATATATATATATATATATATATATAAAGATGGAAATTATCGAATGTCATCTTCATTCAGCGGCTAAAAATTTAAATATTTTTCTAACTTTTAGTATACTACATCATCAACAAGTTCGTTAACTTCAACACCTGCGGCAATTACAAATGAAGAGAGGAAATCTTTGTTTGGCAATTTGCAACCAGGCCATCTACTTGCAATCATGATTGGTGGTCTTGGCTTTATACTAGTGCTCTGCATTTTAACCGGCATCCTAATGATTGTACTTTTCCGCACGAAAATGCAAGCAGCCAAGGCCAAAAAGAAGGTGACTTATTCGGACCAGAGTTAGACAATCAAGACAAACAATGCGGAAAAAGTACAGATCTTATCACAAACCAGGGAATTCTTTTCAATTTATCATATATAAATAAACTTTATAATGGGTGATGTAAACTGTATAACAAACTCCACAATGTTGCTTCATTTAGAACTTATGCCTTGTTTTTTCTATTGTACATGTCTCTTTTATTGTGATTTTCAAAATTTCTGGATGTTATTATCTTTGTTTTTTACGTGTCTAACTTGAAGAAAAGTGAATCTTAATACTTTGCCCATAATCTTGGTAGTAGTGAAATTTTAATAAGGAGAAAAATTTACTCAAAAGTTGAACAATTTGCTTGTTACAAATTTAAATTTGTTTATAGTACAGAATTTTCTAATTTTTTATCGTAAATTATATTCCACCGTATTACGTAGCTATTTTTAATGCTTTTTTATTTATTATATACAGTTTTACTTTCCTGTGTTCATAATCTTGCTTTGCTTTGAAATCATTTAATAATTAATTTTTAATGTTAAAATATAATTTAAAATAATTTTTTATTTAAAACGATTTCCATTTATATTTGCGAATTTACTTTATTCTATACATGTCTGTGTTATCAGAATTTATAATCTGATTAATATATTATCGAATTTTTTAATAATGAAATCGATATAGCCATAGATAGTCTCATCGTACAGAATTAATTAATTTCTATTGATTAAAGACCAGACAAATGCATAAATTAGGGCAATTTATGTGAAGACGGTCGGAGAACATTCACTACCAGTTTTATGTAACATGGCGGGATTAAATTCCAATATTTTCCATCTCTTCAACAGCATTTTGCTCAAGCCCATCAACACAATCTTTTCGGAATATCTGCTATTTAAGCATAGATTGTGGGACTATCATTAAACGGCAGAAACTTGCTCATCGCGTATGAAGTGTGTGCTGTCAATCAGTTACTACTTACTACCAAGGGTTAACATAGGATAAATTTGATACACCCTGCTAATAAAAGCATGATTTAAGCTCCCATTGTTGGTTGGACCATAAAGGGCTCAACTGCCATAATAATTGTGCTCTACAAATGAGTATATTTCATATTTAGCACATTTAAACAACAAAAGGCTGCACAGTGGCAAGAAAGAATAATTTTTCAAGGGACAAATTTATAGAAGTGTATTTGATTTCAACATATTTTCTTAAAGTTATCACGCTGGAGTGGTACAAAAAGTCGATGGCATCTTGTTTTATTTTCAAGAAATTTAGTCAAGCATGAATAAAAGCGAGAGGTTATTTAGTTTTTAAAAGTTTTTTCAGCTAAATGAATATTGGTTCCGCGGGTGGTGATAGTGATTAATTAATTCAAGGTTCAGATCTTGATATAAACACCTGTCCCATCATGTACATATATTGGGCAGTATAAACGGTAGGTGTTTTATTCAAGTATATAGATTTATGTATAGGACATTTGGGGCCAAAGTAAAATTTCCCGTTCTTGCACAAAAAGTATTTTATTAGATGCTTCTTTGCTACTGGAAGTGCGTTGGAATAATTGTTAAATAAGTTTGTATCTTTCTAATAACAGTATTACTAATATACTGGGTTGGAATGATATAACTTTGAAATTCTTCATGGTTACGTTTTGATTTTGGCTGGATTTACCGACTTTTCCGTTATAGGTATCAGATCTAGGAAACGCCGTTTCAGATTTTCAAGAGAATATATTTTATGAATGCCCATCATTTTTGCGTACAGTACGCCTTGGCGAAATACAATGTGAAATATATTTCTTAAATATAATTTCATTTTATAGGGATTCGTTTGTTAATTTGAGGAGACACTTAATGGTAATCTATCATGAATGCCTATAATTACGTATTTTTATGTGGGTTTCCAATTAATTTATCGATTTAATAATAATTTAATCGCTTAAATCTACACCACGCACTTTTTAAATAGCAATTAATGAAACTAAGCATTTCTATGTGATTAGGGAGAAGATTTAGATAATTCTAGTTTTATTGAAATAGTAAAAAATCGAACAGGTAAACCGTGCCGCACCCATAACTATAGCCTGATGGAATGGAATCCATTTTTTCCTGATTATATATACTGCTGATTGAACGGAAGCAGCTACTCTTCTATGGATCAACGCATTAACGAATTACTATTTTCGTATCTTGAATATAATTATATAACACCACCAATAGGTGGAAGATCTTGTTTCAGACAAATGAGTTATGTATTATGACGTGAAGCGATGAAATGTTCAGATAGTAGTACATGCACGTTCTGGACTGGATCAGTATTGGTCAATTAGCGTAGAGTACTTCCAGAGTACTCGGTAAATCCAAATTGTTTTTAAAACTCATTATACTTGTTTCTCATTTACCAGTCAAACTCATTCACAGCTGCCAGGAATCCCATTTACTATCTTGCACTTTTAGCACATGGCACCAGAGAAAATGTACAGAACTATTCTACTGTCGAGATGACGCACGTCATACACTTAAAAACTGTTTTCTCCTTAGTTTTGCCTCCTTTCTTAGCATGGTTTTAAAATTTATGATAATCAATTGGTTTAATTGAACTAATAAATTACATCGGACCATTAATTTTGGAATGTGCACATAAAAAAGACAATTAAACATAGCCAAAATCATAATTTGAATAATAATCTCATTGTTACTAATAAGTTGGACAAATTTAATTATAAACATTTTTGACTTGACAGTAGGCAGATTAGTATATTTTCATACAAACACAATAGATTTTTAATTGTGCGAGTAGTGTTACGGGTTGGCAGAATGGCAATGATGTAGAATTCTGTAGTCTATTTCTGATACTGCATAATATAAATGGCATAAATTAGTCATAGTAAATCAAATTGATTTATTTAATTGATAAACCGCCTTTCGTCACAACTGGTAACATCCAAGCTCCAATTTCAGCACAATTTCTGCTTCTTTCTGACGAGATTTACCGAATTAAAAAAATAATGGATATTTCAAATAATTTTTGACAGGATTTATATAAATAGGATTAAAAAATACCATACACTAACACTCATTGCTAAAGTCTATTATATTTGTGCATCAATTGCCAACACGTAAGACATTCGAAGATCAGTACGGGCTTTAAAAGAACATTACGTCAGAATTTTCCACGGAGGAATTTGAAACACGCTAATCTGACATCTCTTCAATTGCCTACCTGGTATGAGAAGAACTAATGGTCCTTAGGTGCCACCGTCATTGGACAATGAGTCTTACATTGGTACAAATACCAACGCCAAACGAGAGTTTCACTTTTCAGTGTTGTGTTTAATGATCATATATATATATATATATATATATATATATATATATATAGTAAGTATAAACCAAACATGGTATCAGTTTGCCGTCGTACTCTGAAGATGACCGTGAAAGGTCAAAACGTGTCAGTATACGTGACTGACGGAAGTTTTGCTACGATGTTCCAAATTATTAGATACAATTGGTGTTTAATTCAAACTCGCAATTATGATTTAAAGAGTGGTTTTAGGTAGTTGTTTTATTAGACTGGCTTCAACCGTATTAAGCAATGGCCAAGTACAGTTAAGAATTCGATGCAAATGGTGCTCTAACCTGGATATATTCGCATTGATGTTAAGACAGTCTACTGGGCTACCAGTGTTGCACGCTATATACAATATTTAGCCATTTACCAACTTAAGTTTCTGATTAACCTTTCTTTCAGTTGAAACCTATTTGAAACATATTTTGGCCTTAAATTCTAATTAGCCAACTCTATCTCTAATTATTATATTACAGATACCATTCCCTTTGGCGAAGTTATATTTAAAAAATGTATATAAAAAATATTTATTTATATGTACAATTAGACTTTTATTCATGCATACAAATGTATATTACATACATGCAAATATAAACACATAAATACGTGCATGCAAACATAAATACAAACATGCATAAGGAATACATACATACATAAAGACATACATGCATACAGACATACATACATACATACATAAATACATACATAGATAACTACAAACATACATACATACATACATACATACATACATACATACATACATACATACATACATACATACATACATACATACATACATACATATATACATACATATTATATACATTCATACAGACCTACATACATACATTCATACATACATACATACATTCATACATACATACATACATACATACATACATACATACATACATACATACATACATACATACATACATACATACATACATACATACATACATACATACATACATACATACATACATACATACATACATACATACATACATACATACATACATACATACATACATACATGCATACATACATGCATTCATAAATAAATACATTCATTCATCATTTATTCATACATACATACATAAAATCATACATATATACATATAAATAACTGCATAGATACATTCATAAATACATGCATGAATACTTTTAAATATATACAAAATCACGTCTGTCTTTTAAAAAAAGTTGGTTTAATTTTAGTTTTAACGCAGGACGCAAGCACGAAAGGCTTATTGATTGCTCAAAATAATGCAAAAATTGCGAATCTTGATTTATTAAATTGCCTGCTTTGTATTGTCACTAACACAGGATGAATACAAATTGCTTTTTTTTGAAATTATTTCCGTAGCATTTCCCAGCTGCCTTCCCCAATTTATCAATTATCACAAGTTTTAAAAAACAACTGAAATTAAGCCTGTATTCGTCGCAACATAGATCAGGCAAGATTGACTACTCATGCACTAAATGCTTCATTTATATGCTTGTTGCATTCACTCATATATCTTCATTTTTCAGTAGATGCATCTTGACCTTATCGAGGTTCTCTCCATTGACACCATTAGAAAGCAAATAACGATTGCTAATTGCGGGTTTTATGGTATCTCCGCTGACATTGTATATAAGCCTAGATTATTTAATAATTTGCTGAATACATGGTTTCCTCAACTGCAAAATGCTAGCATAAACACTATCTTCTGACATTGGATATGCAAACTAGCTTGGTAAAATCTTGAATCCTTTCCATTTCCATGTGCACAGTTTATGTTAACATTGATTGATAGGTTCTAACTTGTCCCTTCACGAAGAAGCTGTCTATCAGCTGCTTGTCTGAAAATGCATTTGGAACCAGATTTTCCGAAATTTTCCGAGTTTTCTGCACTTTATTTCCATTTCCAGGCGCGATGAAATGCTCAAAATAGTAGATAGACTTTTGTTTAAATCTGCTATTGTGAGCATTTTACTGTGTGTGTGAGATTTGATGCCTAAGGATGGTACTGGGAATATTGCACCGAAACGTAGTCAGTCAACCAAGATTATAACGTATCTTATTTCCTGTGGTTAGCATGAACGAAGTTTAAGCCTTCGGAATAAAGGGACGAATCTGCACTCAGCCACCACGAAAACGAACTCGATGTGTACTTGGAAATGAGGATCAATCAGATATTTCCGAAACTGATATTGCAAAGCGACCCTCCATGATATTAAAGAACTGTAAGGAAATTTCCGCGGACACGTGATTCGTAGTCTATCTGTATCTGCTGCATTACCCTGTCGACACAGATCACAATTTTCAGTTGTATTCTAATCTGGCGTGGATAAAGTAATCTTCTCTGAAAAAATGTGCTCTTGTTAGAGCCCTGTCCGAGACAAATTCTAGGCAGTACTTTAATGGTTTCCATTGAAGATGAAACCGGTTTACTGAATTTATTGACTTCGTTACCTGATAGCATGCTTAGACTATACTGAATAATGCATATATAATGGGGCTAGGCTTTTCTCATTGCAGTGGCCTTATTGTTTATTCGTCAAATACTTGCCTGAATGTGCAGCGACTCGGGCTCGAGACGGAAAAATTTACTTCTTAAATATGCAATTTTTGTACTGCAATTTTTTACGGATGCACAACACACACACGCACAATTTTCATTCATTTACAAAATAATGATTTGTGTTAGCCTTTCCTTTAGTTGAAGCCTATTTGACAAATTTTCGAAATTAATTTCCAACTAGTCGCCTCCGATATATCATAATATAAAAGACAAGTTATAATCTTGGGTGATGATTATGAAGTGAATTTTAATACAGTGTCTTAATTAAATATTTTATCTGTAACATATTAACTGTAATTAATTTAAAAGAGACAATTGATCAGGTAAACCGGTTTCCTCTTTATTGGGAACTTGTCAATTACGTGTCACTTTTTGCCACGACTGTGAAAATCATTTACTTATTACTTTAATCAATGTTGAGATTTTTATATAAAAACCTGACCTATTATTTACATACATTTGACAGTATAACTTTATCATTGTATATTGTTGAAAATTAATTGCTATATTTTTCTACCCTATACAATGCTTAGTTTACACTAACAAATATATTTGCACAAAGAGTCAGGTGTTTGTCGTCAGTAATTCTTATAACCGCCCGCGAAACCAATGTTCTTTTAATTATATAAATGGTAAAATAACTTGATAATTTTCCAATAATAAAGAAAGCGATTTATTTAGAGAATTTTCTCTACTACCTACGACAGTGTTTTGCCTATACTGACAACACATATCATCACAATCGAGCAATAAAATTTCAATTATATATATATAATTATAATTAGGAAAACAGAACACATAAATAACAAAGTGGATAAAGGCCATTTATTTCGTGAATACTAAACATCTCTTATACAATCATACATATTTATACATTTTGGGTTTTCAATTGATTATGCTAGTGGTAACAAATCTGACTCGTTTTTAGTTCTGGTTCTTGTTGTGGCTAGTTGGTGAATGTGTATGCGTTTGTGTTTGTGTGTATGCGTGATTGCATGTAAAGGTCATTCTCGCCGTATTGCAAAGTGATGTCTGAGATCTGGTCATTATTGTTTTGATGGCTTGAGAATTAACCATTTCTGCTCATTGCTCACTGTTACACGTACGAGTGCAATTTTTTCCCAAGTGTAGTTGACCGCTTCACCTTGTTGCGCAGATTTATAATTTCCACATGTTAACAGCGCCAGTGTGGATTGCAGTGTTAAACGCTCACATTGTTTGGAGACTCCTGTCATCGTATGCGCCTCTGTTATTTCCACTTCAGTTTTTTGCCAATCCGATTGTATGTTTGTTGATTCTAGTCGAGGGCCTGTTTGTTCTTGACTGGATACTAGTAGATTGTTGTTGAATTTTGTTATTCTTGGCCAGTCGATAAGAATATCATGTTGACGAAACGTTTGAATATTAAGGTCAGGTGCTTATTGTTTTATGTAAAGGGCTTCATAAATAAATAATAATTTTTCTGATTTTGCTTTATGTAGAATTGTGAATTTAGTCGAATTGACCGGTTGCCCCGTTGCCAATATATGATCGGAAATAGCTGATTTTCCTGACGGTGCCAAGCCTTTGTTAATCAATTTCTGTGGCAAATGTTGCTGGATTCTGCTTATCAATTGCTTCTTCGTACGTCCGATATATGTGCTACCGCACATACATGAGAATTTGTAGACTATGAATGATTTGGAGAGAATTGGCAATTGATCTTTGGCATCCAACCTCATGATTCTCTGTGTACTAAATGTCATATTAACTTTAACACTGGGAAAGTTGTCCTTAGTTATTCTATTCAGCTGCCGTGCAATTATTGAGACTGGTACGTCGCCTCTAAATGGTAAGTTTAGGAAAACCTGCTTGACAATGTCCTCTCTAGTACGAATCTGCCGTGGTCTGATGTTGACATCAATGAAACGCTCTGGGTAGTTGCTCATTAGCAAAATTTTCCTGAGGTAGCCCAGTTCTTCCTCAATCTTGTGTTCAGAGCAGATCTTCCTGATTCTGTTTGCTAGGTTTTTTACTAAGTTTCTTTTGTGGGATTTTGGCACAATACTGTTGTAGTAATTGTATTGTCCGGTGAAAGTCGATTTTCTATATATGGCCAGTGTCAAATCTCCGTTTGCTTCTCGAGTGAGTTTGATGTCAAGGAAGGGAAATCTGTCGTCTTTCTCTACCTCGAGAGTGAATTTGATGTCTGGATCAACTCCATTTGCTTGTTTGAGGATTTTGGAAGGGTCTGCTGCTTCTGAGATGAACAACAAGATATCATCTACATACCTTTTGTAGAGTGCGCACTGGTCAATTATACCTTTTAGGCTCGTTTTTTCCAGGTGATACATGTATACATCTGCCAGGAGGGGTGCGATGCAACTTCCCATAGCTACACCATTGATCTGGCGGTAGTATATCCCTTCGAATGTAAATTGCACGTTTTTAGTACATGCTAATATGAGGTCTTTGATGTCATTGGTGTCTATAGGGAAGTCAAAAAACTCATTTTTGATGAGGTCACACAAGATCTCCGTTGTCTTATCCAGTGGTATGTTTGTAAATAAGGATGAGACGTCAAGCGAGACCATTTTATTCTGTAGGATGTTCTTGCCCTTCAATTCGTTTGCTAGTTCGAAGGAGTCCTTGATAGTGTTTGCGTTTATGATGCTCCTTATTGGTTCAAGTAGTTTGCAGAGAAACTTGGCTGGTTTATGTTGTGGAGCGTTGATCATTGACATAATGGGCCGCATCGAAGGAGCTCCTGAGGCTGTCACGGCTTTATGAGTTTTTGGTTTGCCGTACAATCTTGCGGTGTTTGTTCCGACTGGTTTTGCTTTTTGGATATCTTCTGTGAGTTTTGATCTAATCTCGGAGTCAGCCATCGATGTTAGAACGTGTTTTTCCATCTTTTTCAAAATTGCATTAATTCTTGATTCGATGTTCGTTGAATCATCTTTCTGTTTGATGTCATGCTTAAATTTAGATTGATCATTTATTATATCGTTCATGGACTTCCTGTAAGCGTCGGCTTCAAGTATAACAATTCCTGATCCTTTGTCGGGTGTGGCAAGTCGTATGGATTTGTCTGATTGGAGTTTTCTGAGTTCGTCTATGTGCTGTTTTGTGATGATTTGGCTGCCTTTGAATTCCTTCTTGTATTGTTCTAGTGCGCTTACTATCTCAGCTTTCAGTCCTTGTCCATTGAATGCATGTGGGGCGGTGTCTTTCCTTAAGTCACTGTAGAAATTTTCCGTTACAGCCTGAATGTCAATAATATCACGTTCACTTAGGTTTTTCTTGACTACGCAGAATTTTGCTCCTAAGGAGAGTAATTCTTTCTGGTGTTTTGACAAGATCACTTTTGAATAATTGTGAATAAAAGCGTCTGGGTTCGTAGGAAATTTTGATTGCGTAGGAAATTTGTCCAGGTCCCTCGTGAGGTCCTTGGTTTCTTTGTCCGCTGTTATTTTCATCAGCGTTTCTATCTTCTTTGTGAAAGCGGTGTATTCGCCGTCGTTCAGTCTTGCAATTTGACAACCCAGTGATTGAATGATGCTCTCAGCATCTTGCAGTTTTGATTGGTTGTCCTCGATACCATTGAGCAATAAGCGACTTATAAGTTTATTCGTCGGTTTTCGGATATTTCTTCTTCACCGCTTGAGGAATCGTTTTGGCACAACATCTGATTCTAAACACGATTTGAAGAACTTAATTCTCTCTAGAAGTTTGGCACACGTACAGTTGGCTGAAATATAAGTGTTTAGTTCCTTACGGGTAAAAGGCTGGCCCCGCTCTTTGATAATCTTTATAATGTCCATGCCTTTTTAATTTAACACAGTATAATTATAATTAGGAAAACAGAACACATAAATAACAAAGTGGATAAAGGCCATTTATTTCGTGAAAACTAATCATCTCTTATACAATCATACATATTTATACATTTCACAATTCTACATAAAGCAAAATCAGAAAAATTATTATATATTTATGAAGCCCTTTACATAAAAAAACAAGCACCTGACCTTAATATTTAAAAGTTTCGTCAACATGATATTCTTATCGACTGGCCAAGAATAGCAAAATTCAACAACAATCTACTAGTATCCAGTCAAGAACAAGCAGGCCCTCGACTAGAATCAACAAACATACAATCGGATTGGCAACAAGCTGAAGTGGAAATAACAGAGGCGCATACGG
>JAQBSW010000492.1:177500-198927 GCA_029291075.1 Eudiplozoon nipponicum
TGATCCTCATTTCTAAGTACGCGTTGAGTTCGGCTTCGTTTTTTATTTAAACCTGTCTGATTAATGTTTCGGTCCTTCAGTTCCATTAACGTCTTCAGAAATCTAGTAACATACAGTACACTAAAAACCAGACCAAATTTATACAAATGTGGTGGTTAAAGAAGGAAGTATAAACACATAAGAATTTTTTTAGATGTCATTTTTCTATTTAACAACATCTATCTTATTTATTTTGTAGCACAGCCAGTAAAATATACTACTGACTGGTATGTCAGTTTATTAGCTGATAAACCGAATTTTCGCCAAGTTGACCGTAATATACTCAAGGGATAAGCTAACATAAATTGCACAAAATTTTTGGCAAATTTGTCTCGCCGTTTAAAATAATATTTTTTTACATTAATTCAAGTGCTCTGCATTGTGATTGATTTTTTATGGGCACAATAGTAATCCTATGACTAAAGATAATATTTACCTTATTTGATTCAATATGCAGAAGCTTATAAGAAAGTGCAGAACATAATACAGTTATACTTCATATGCGCTTATTTTGCAGAAGTAAAATTGTAATGAAAAATTGTCATTTATAATGATTAAAACTATCTCCTAAAATAAGGAATATTTATGGTTATTTCATTCATTGATACGATCCAGCTGACAAATTACTGCATTGGATATCAAGTCGGAAGATGATCAGGTCTTTAGTTTGCTTAAAGCATACACCAGCAACTGAAGATATGTAGTTAGTGTGTAGAATAATTAGATTCCGACTGAATTATATTTATATGATTGGAATCTAAAATTGACCAAAAAATATAATTGAAAGCCAATGTAAATTAAAAATATAAATAGAAAATTTATAATGATCTTTCATTGTTTCAGTTCTGTCATTTGGAGTAAACAGACGGCATTCCAGATCACATTAATCAATAATTTTTGGTTATAGCAGATGAGAGCGCTGAAGATTAGAATTCAATGATTAAATTATGGCTAAAACATTGTTATTTCAGAGTTTCAGATGTGGAAAGTAAACGTGAAATCTATCGGTGTAATTTTGCACTGTCAAGAAAAAGCTCTAATTCCCAATGAACACTAATACTCGCATTTGCATTCTGCTTTGCGTTACGCGTGAGTGTTCTGTCAGCTATCAATACCTACGCTGGTGATTCGATTTGTTTCAACAACTATTGGCTACATCCGTGACTCATCTTGTTGCGGTACAACCAGCGAGACGAGCCAATTCATTGCAGAACCTTAACGAATTTTTCCACATCGTGATTACAACTCGACCACGGGAGCAACAACAACCAGAATCCACCCAAGGCTCTAGGACATCTTCACACTCTGAATAATTCAGGAGAACGCACGACCAGGCCCTTTTAAGGGCCCCCCTATCAGTAACAAATCTCTACTCAGAGCACCTAAACCGAGTTTGTAACATCGTATGGCATTTACTTGAAGCCGGGGCGTTTACAAAATTGGCGACCGCGCCAGGATATTGATTATTGTTCTGATTTTTTTAGTATAAATAAATTTGACTTCCTTTTTCATTTATTTGGGATAAAAATAGATTAACATTTACGTTTTCTTTACCCTAATCGTGGTCTTCTGGGAATTTTGTTGGGTATATATTCGTGGATTTGTGTTGAATTTTTTTGGGGATATAATAATAATACATTGGCATCAAAGGCCAACGGGGCCTCTGTTCATCTTTCCTACGTACAAAACGGCACAGTACGTACTCGACAGGCTCAATTGCGGATAATTTCAATTTTGGAAGCAGTTACTGTGACGTGCTTTTGTTCTGCGCTCATTCACCTGTGGAAGCTTTTTGTGGGTAAGCGTTTCGTTAAAGTATATTTATATATTTTCATATTGCTTATAAATTTATGCTTTTAAGATCCCGTATGATTGTTAGAATGTCATGTCCAATTTTAGATATTGATGTTCCTGTTTGGGATGGAGATAGTGAGTTATTTTTTATGCGCGTAGACTCCGCTTTCTCCCCGTTTCCTGATTATGACAGTCATCAAAAACTGTCAAAGGTTTTTGCTAAACTACCTTCTGAATTGCAGCGACGGATTTATCCTAAGCTTGAGGCCATTAGGAAGCTACCTAATCCCATTTTGGGCCTACAAAACGAGGTAGAATCCTTGCTTGGGCCCACAGAGACTGAGCAGATAATAAACAAATATGCGCAGTTAGACATGCCAAACCTTGGCCCCATCGAAATACTGAGGGAATTACGGAAACGTTGGTATAAAACCAACATTTCTGACCATGAGGCTAAGGTTGTTTTTATTAACAATCTTCCACAAACATTAAAACTCTTTGCCAGACAGCTTCCCAACACTCTCTCTATAGATGACTAATCTGAGAGATGTGAGTTAGAATATAGAGTTTTGGAACCAAAAGTGAATCCATCAACCTTTTCTTCACCCCCGCAAGATGATAGTCTCTCCTCTTTAGAGAGGACAGTGGCGAACATGGATAAAGTTCTAGAAGGATTGGCCATTACAAAATCCGAGCTAAATCAAGTGTATGCTCGATCCAAATTCGTTCATAAGCCCAATTATAACGGTAGGCGGCGATCGAGATCTCCGCAATCCTTTAATAAATATGCCCCAAAGAACTGGTGTTATAACCACCAGAAGTTTTTTATTCATGCCAAGTCTGTCTTTGTTGTTCCGAAGAATTTCCGAATGAGTGCCAATTTCCACAGCTGACGGAAAGGACAACAGACCGCAGGCACAAGGGTGCATCAGTATCGGGAAACGTCTGTCGCAGGAAGTAGAAGACCGTACTTTCTGCACATCAACGGCATCAAAGGCGCTACAGGGAAGAAGTCAACTACAATCCGACATCCCTGTCGACTCTTTTCGTCCACGCAGATTTTTTCACATAGAGAACCAAACGGACAACGCCGGTCGCAATCACCAGCCTACTTGCTTGCTTGACCCGGCCAAACAGCCCAACTAGCTTCTGCACCTTCTTGATTTAAAAACTGGCAAAGAGTTCATCATAGACACAGGTGCGGCAGTCTCAGTTAACAAAGGTGATTCAATGGCCGAGATGTCGCTAGGCGTTCTTCTCGCAACAGCTACAGACAAGCCCATACCAACTTATGGCTGCCGGTACCGCACACTCAACATAGGTCAACGACGTGAATTTTCCCACAACTTCATCATTGCCAAGGTCTCACATAATATAATAGGCCTTGATTTCCTTCTGAAATTTCGGCTCATTGTTGATCTTGTCAATCAAAAGATCATCGACCCCTCCACCGGACTTGAGCAAAGTTTTTGGACACTTGCCTCCGAGCATTTGGAGTTACAGGTCATTCAGCCAACCCCAGTGCATCATTTAGCAGAGATATCAGCAGCTCTTCAAAAATAAAAATCGCTTTTCGATCTTAATAAGTCAGAGCTACGAGTCTCCAACACGATGCATCATATCGTCACAGAAGGACAACCTATTGCACTCAAGAAGCGACCACTGGCTCCTGCTAATCTGAAAGCTACCCAAGAAGAATTCTCAAGGCTTTTGGAAGAGGGAATCATCAGACCATCGAAAAGTTCATGGGCATCACCACTGCACTTAGTCTCTAAATCAAACGGATCGTACAGAGCCTGCGGAGACTACCGTAAGCTAAATTCAGTGACAAAATGTGATGCATATCCTATTCCAAATATTAACACTTTACTTGAAAATCTCAACGGCAGCAATTTCTTCTCAGTAACTGACCTTAGACAAGCCTACCATCACATCCCGGTAGCACCAGAGGATATCGAGAAAACTGCAGTCATCACTCCATTTGGCCTTTTTGAATATCCTTACATGCCTTTTGGACTTAAGTGTGCTACTCAGACATTTCAAAGATTCATGGACAACATACTTTGCGACCACTCCGCTTATTGTATTTCATATCTAGATGACATTATCTTATTCTGTCCAGATCTAGAATCTCATGCGAAGCATCTACGAAATGTCCTCTCACGCTTATTCAACCACGGACTCAAGATCAACTGTGACAAAACGCAGATTGCAACTTCATCCGTCGACTTCTTAGGGAATCGTATCACGGCCCAAGGTATTCAACCGTTGCCGTCAAAGACGAATTCAATCAAGAATATCAAGTCACCAAGGACTGTTAGCAAGATGCAGAAAATCCTGGGAGTACTAAACTATTATCGCAAGTTCCTTCCGGGCCTTTCAAAACAACTCTATCCTTTGTGCAGGCACCTGCGGAACCGAAAAGGACTTAGCAAGAATTCCATCATTGCTTGGTCATTCGAAGACGAGGAATTACTTCGACTTGCCATCAACTCGTTAGCAAATGCCACAATGCTAACGCATCCAGATTTTGAAAAGCCATTTCTTCTCACGACAGATGCTTCTGAATTCGCTATTGAGCCACGTTGGAACAAGAGATCGACGGAGTTCGGAAGCCTATCAGTTTCTACTCGCGTACTCTCCAACCAGTAGAAACGAGGTCGACACTTTTGGCCGAGAACTTCTCGCCATCCACGACGCAGTGCGCCATTTTATCAGCATCATTGGCTGTAGCAGATTTGTTGTTTTCACAGATCATGCACCACTAGTTAGCGCACTTCGAAATGCAACTTCATCTATCGCCAAGTATCCTGCCAGAGTGGAAAGACAGCTTTCTCGTCTAAGCGAATGGCAATTTGACGTCTTTCACGTCAAGGGCAAACAGAACTTCATTGCAGATGCCCCGTCCAGGCCAGACGTCTCTCTACAACCACCTTCGCCGTCACCATTCACTGTCAACTCCGTGGCATTCCGTGAACCTGCTCTAATGCCAACTCTCCTGCGAACTGAACAACGCGGTGACATTCACATTCAAAGATCAATAGCCCGTCAGCCGAACAAGTTCATATGCCGTCTTTGGGAAGGTTTACTCATTGCTTACTTCACGGGTACGCAGTCCAACAAACTAGTTCTGCCGACCAGCCTTCCGAGAAACGTTTTCGACTCAATTCACTCAATTTCTCACCCAGGAAGCCAAGCGACTGTCCGACTTCTTACAGATCGTTTCTGGGGTCACAAACTAGGACAGAATGTTAAACGATGTGTCTCCGAGTGTGCTTTTTGTCAGAAAAATAAGATCACACGACACACTCGTTCTAAGTTGCAACAATTTCGAACTACTTCTCGCCTAGCCATCGTCCACATCGACATAGTTCATCTAACAAAGGTTCAAGGTTTCAGCTACCTTCTAACTATGATCGATAGATTTACACGGTGGCCTGCGGCATTACCTCTGGGCACCATTTCTGCAGACGAAGTAACTAACGGTTTTATCTCTGCATGGATATCCAATTACGGTGTTCTCAATGAGGTCATCACGGACAGAGGCACTTGCTTCTCATCTGATCATTTCAAAACCACCTTGCGGTACATGGGATGCATCTTACGCCAGACAACTGCCTACCATCCCAAAGCTAATGGTATGGTAGAGAGAATGCATAGGGAACTCAAAGCTGCTTTAGCATTCTCGTCCATTAATGGCAACTGGGTCGATGCACTACCTTTAGTTCTGCTTGCCATGCGTTCCCGTACTCGTGAATCCATTAAAACATCTGCGTCACAACTTTTGTACGGCATGGATCTACGCCTGCCGAGTCTGCTACCACGTCTACTAACGGCACAAGATGACCCACAAGACGAAGCTACCCGCCTTCGACTTCATTTCGGTAACATGTCTGAACAGCAGCCGAGACACACGCCTCGTCCAGTCTTCGTTCACCCACAGCTCCACAGCTGCAAGAGAGTACTCGTTCGCAACGACAATGCTGTTGCACCACTACAACCAAAGTATCGCGGTCCTTACACGATTTTGCTCAGACAACCAAAATACTTCATTATTATGCAAGGCGCTACACCGACATCAGTAAGCGTAGACAGGTTGAAACCGTTTATCGAACCGCCTGATCCTGAGAGCGTTCAACCTTCTACACATGTCTTAGGTTCCGTCTGCCCACAATCTCAATATCCTGCTTTGTATGACGCGTAATTGATTTTTTAAACATTAACATTAACTATCAAAATATTTTTTTTAACCTTACGTTATTTTTTTTCGTATTTGTCTCAAGTGGCATAACCAGCTGTTCTTAGCTAACAATGGTGTAGCATTTTTGAACAGTTCTTCGGTATTATGCCATCTCTGAGGCAATGTTCGTGTACATATTTTTATGCAGTTACCTTTGATTTTAATGTATATATTTTTACATTATAATGTATTTCTCACACACGACATCACACTGCCTATTTTGGTATCACTAGCTACTTAGAGATAACGCTTTCGTGTAGCAACACTAAGTAGTGATCAGCTTCATATCATGGTACAGGACACTTTCAATGCAACTTCATCAATTGCACAAAGACCACTCTACAAATGTCATGACCACAACGTCGAGCACTCTAGCTCCTTGTTGTATACAAACACATTGACGACGATCCAACCTGCTTAGGTTTTAACTTAAACCTAGCAAATTTCAGAGGCGATTTACCTCGAAATCTTCACGCTGCGGCTCCCAAAACTTACACTGCTCTATTTTGCCTCACGTGGTATGACCGACCACTAGAGCTAACAATTTGTGTAGCAATTCCTAGTGGTTACCTGGCCTCATATCATTGTTGAAACAACCAACAAGCATATTTAAGCCCAGCATTTACAGTTCATCATATTTTTGCTTAACTTGATTCGAACTCTGTCATGCATTTCTTATCTAGCCTCGCAGAGTGGAATTATTTTGCCTTTTTTTTCAGAGAGGAAAGTGTTGTAACGACACAAATTAATGGCCGACATATTGCGTAAATTAAATTCAATTTTATTTACCTTGCACCAATGAGAAAAAAGCGAAACTTGCCGTTTAACCAATAGTGTGCAAGCACGGCAATTTACCATGCAAGTCAGTTGTCGCATTTGCATTCTGCTTTGCGTTACGCGTGTGCGTTCTGTCGGCTGTCAATACCTATGCTGGTGATTTGATTTGCTTCAACAACAATTGGCTACATCCGTGACTCATCTTGTTGCGGTACAACCAGCGAGACGAGCCAATTCATTGCAGAACCTGAACGAAGTTTTCCACATCGTGATTACAACTCGATAACAGAAGGAACAACAGCCAGAGTCCACCCAAGGCTCTAGGACATCTTCACACTCTGAATAATTCAGGAGAACGCACGACCAGGCCCTGTTAAGGGCCCCATATCAGTAACAAAATCAATATTCAGAGCACATTAACCGAGTTTGTAAGGTCGTACGGCATTTACTTGAAGCCGGGGCGTTTACACTTGAATTCCAGAATGCACTTTCAAAGACAAACCAGAGTACGACTAAGTAAAACGTGAAATTAGGAATTAATATAATTTCTGTATATTTAATTTAGTCAGAATTTGTAATCAAATTTCCTACTGTCATATGTGAGATGTAAGATATGATTAACCGGTTATCGATTCACACTATGCAGCAGCGGAAGATGAAGGGCTGGCTGTTCCGAGAACTATTTGGCTTTAATGAAGCGCCTCTCGTTGGCGGCATATAAATTTATTATATTAGCATTCTTGACTGTGCCAAATTTATTCGCTTGTTTGTTTTCAGTGTACAATATTTTCATTCACATAGCGAAAACAATGGAATATTGGAAGGCTGTGTATTGAGAATGTATTCAATTTATTCGCTACAGTTTAAGTCTAATTCAAATGTTGTCGAAAAAGTTAGATTGTGTACGATGAAGAGTTTTTTACTAGATTGCTGCAGTGTTTATGCCAATAACTTAATTAAGATAACAGTTGATATTTTTAAAACAATTTAGAATTAGATGATTATGCTACTGAATAATTTAATGTGGTGGACATTTTTTATGTATCACAGAGAGGTAATTAGATCAGAAACGCGTAACATAATTTCACTCATTGTAGGGAATCTTGCAGGCACTCTCTCCACGTTCACAAAAGGGGTGAAACCATTTACCAGTCACATCTACAAAGCTATCACATAATAACACGCCGTTTGAACCGGTATATGTGGAAATGTTAAAACTTTATAATTGTAGATATCATATGAAATCAAAATTTTACTGCACATTTCCTCCAATTATTTACTGGGCTTTTTAATCGATATATTTACCATTTCGCTTTATATTGATAAATTAAATTTCTTTCACTCTTGTATGTTACAATAAATATGTACCTCAGTATTTTAGTTATTTTGCCAAAGTAATAAGCTTAAGCATTTAAGTTGCTCCTTTTAAGAGTAAAATAAATATTCTTACAATTTGATATGTTATATTAAAGAAGATGACATTTTGGAGTATTCTTGGAAAAATTTTTACATTATGAGTAAAAATTATGAAATTTCACAGTCCTGCATAACTCAGTAGCCTGAACATAAACTGCACTCTGCCCGCGTGAAAGTGAGAAAAGTTACAAGGCATTATTCAGAATGAAGTTTTAAAATAAGTTATGTCATTTCGTAGTAATTCAAAACTTGCTGGGCTATTTGTTGTTTATCTTTATCACGAACAAGTTAAATGCCAGCATTTTTATTATACTATAATTGTAAATAAAAACATTTGCCACGTGTCTGATATTTGAACATGAATACAGTCTATTTTATTGCTCTTGTATTTACATGCAATCCTTGGTTTTTCTGTGGGAACCTGGTTTAATTTCTTATTTGCATTTATTTTATTTCTACTCCTGCTCTGTGGTAATCATTCGTTTGCCATTCGTATTTATTTATGGACTGTTTCATAATTATCCTTGATTTAATGTGATATCGTGAACTTTATCATACTAGCACATAACACACCAAGATTTGGACATTGTGGAGTTTTGAAAACGTGCTATTTCGGATCAATTTACTATGCTCGTTTTAGGTTTGCAATGTCATCACTATATCTTATCATTTGAATCTGTGTAAAAATACTGAACATCCATTTAGTTTCATATTCATTTTACGTTTCAAAGAAACATTACTTTATAGACATTATATCATGAATGATTTGTTAAATTTTATTAATATTCATTTCATAATTTTTTGCAAACTATAGTTTTTTAGTGAATAAATAAAATTCATATTTTTTTACACATCATCTATGTTATATAAACTGGTGCAGAATCACACAAACTATACATGGAAACAATTTTAACAATCTTTGATATTAATTACCTGAACCATTTGTGATTAAAGCAAAACTGATCGCTTTTTAAGGAACCTCGTAACATTGTTGACTATTCTGAATGTTACATTCTTGATCTAAATCTATAGTTTAGTGCACGTGATAATTTGACTACTTTCTGTTTTTCGAAAGAGATTGCATATTTTTATCAGTCATTGGAAACTAGTCAAAATAATATTAATGCTCATAATTATGATCGGCAGAAATATTATTATTTATCTTCTAGGAAATATTAATAATACGCTGTTTTCAAACCAGTGAATATAGCAAATAAATTATTTCACATGACCTGAAAATATATTTATATTCATTAAAGGTTAAACATTTGATTACTTTCACTCGAAAATATATCGTAATAATTGTGGAATTGGAATAAAAATTTGGATAGCACGCGCGATAAATGTAGGCATAAAATTCTATTTTAACTATACATTATTCCAAGACTCGGTTAGCAGTGTGGAAAAAGGTATTGAGATGATCAAAGTGTTTAACTCATTGTAGGGTGTCTTTACAATTGAATATTAATCACATTATGAATTTCACCGAAGAGGTAGGATTTATAAAGGAATGAGTTAAAGAGAAGAAATATAATTTTTTATTCGTGGGTAGTTAATTTTTCGTTTCTGCTATTCACAGTAGAAGTTCATACCTCCTCCGATAACATCTAATTAAACATTTGTTTCGACGTTTGAATTACCGCTGGTTTCTCAGTCAAACGTTGTTTGTAAAAATTATATTAACAATTTGTTAACCTTCTTTTATAAAAATTATTTGTAGCCTCTTTTTGGTTTTTTAGCACTCGGTTTTCGATTCTGATTTATTCTGCCAAATCGTGCGTGTCTCTGCGAAGTGTTTGTCGTATCTAATTTTGAATATTACCAAATAATAATCAAATAAATATTTAAATTTGGCAAAAATCGTTCTACACATCGTCCGATTCCTTCTGGAATCATATATATTGACTTGAGTTAAGGTTATTTCATAACTTTAAGGTATCTTGCAAAATCAGTTAAGACTACAAGCTAATCTCTGACTAATTTGAATAATTACATTTGTATTATTCTTAGTTCTGTATAGGATGTCGTAAACCAACATAGATGAGGATGCAGAGTATTAAATCGAGAGCTTTAGGAGGTCAAGCCTTTCACTATTATCACTATTTGGCGGCCAGTTTAAGGGATCACCACGTTCGCTCTAGTCGTGGAGAGCAATCAATTAACTTCATGGGTTTCAAATTTGGCTATCAAGATACACTTATTTGATGACCAGAATGGAGCGTCTGCAGCAAACGGCAACAATAACGATTGTATGGTTAGTGATAGTTACGTAAGTAATAATGATGCCTAAATGTTAGGCAGCCAAACATTTTATTCAGGTAAAGAATATAGTTGACCCAATAAACATTTTTTCTATATATGTAGGGCGTTGCGAACCATATTAAAGAATAGCCTTATTAGTTACAAATAATAATTTAATAAGTGGCTTCCATCTAACTCGAGTTTCTCATGAATGAGCATCACAGTAGCTATCGGACTGAAAGTAATGGGAAGATGACTGGCCCATTATGTCAGGCGAGGTTCGAATATAAACCTCTATCAGAATTTTGTGGACTAGATATATCTTATGAGTTCATCAATTTTATATTTATGGCCGAGATACCAACTAGTTTACGGTCCATAGTGAAAATGTTTGCAAATTAGATTTAAAGTTTAAATGAACATTAAACTAACCTAGAGACCCAAGTCCATTCCTTGACTGCAGACTCTTACCTAGAGCAGAAAGTCCGGAAGATTTCAGAAATTCATCTGAATAAGCATGTAAAAATTTGAGACAAGCTACGCAAGATAACAAATCTTGAAAAAAAGGACTTGATCTCGTGACCAGTCCAAATGTAAAGGTGAAAAGTTCCATTTATGCTTTGATGGGTCTGCAATTGGAGTATGGATCACCGTGGCTTTAGATGAAAAGCGATGTGCGAAGGGAAGTTCTGACACGTCTCCCACTCAGGGAGGCACAAATCGAAAATCAGCACGCGTACGTATTTCCAGGACATGCAGAGAGCCATCACTTGCTGAAGTATAAGTAACGGCAGCGTCATTAAGGCTCCATGGTGTGCCATTGAAAGGCTCATTGATGTATTTTCTGAATTCGGATACGATAACTTTGATAATGCAAACAAACAACCGGCAAAATAGTGATATTTTACTTGAATGTCGATCTCGAGGAGGTTGATGTGATAACCAACATTAGATTCATCATTTGGTACATGTTAAGCGGTTTCAATTTTTTAGTTGGCACGGGCGAGGAAATGAGCATTGTGAGGCCAGATGTAGTGAAAAATGATTGCGCATATGTGATAATAAACTATTGACCATTGAAGGTCGTCATTTGGTAATCAAGTCAATGTAAAAATTATCGGGTATATATTAGAGCAGATATCTTTACTTAAGTTTAATATTCTTGCTAATGTAAAAGGAACATTATCGGTACAGGACATTTAATTTAGTCCTGAATCCTAATAACCGGACTATATTAAAATGTGCACAGGTTATGAATCAAACACAGACTGTCTTCAGTATGATAAGGCCAGTTCATTCATCTAAACCACAAGTAGCTAGTGACTTTGTCGATTTAATCGGGGAAAGCATCATAGTAATTCACCAGTTTATAGCAAAGTCGATTTTTGTGGTAAGCAGTGGAGCAATGGCGATTAATAATTCCACCTAGGACTCAGCCGTTAGCGCAACATTAATAAAGAATTCTCTTAAAAAATTCCAGCAGTCATATGGTGAAGGATTTTGCATTAGTCAAAGTACAATTTTGAACCCTCATTACTGATAGATTATGATATGACTAGAATAAATTTTATTTTTCTACCAAGGCCATCTAGCGCGACAACCGATAATATACATGCATACAAATCCGAAGTAGGAATATGCATTGATTTGTGTGAAACCGCTAAATATAAAAATAGGACTGGTGTAAATTATCCAAAAAGTAAATGCCGGCAATGGCATAGAAGTGCCTGATTTAGGTCAATAATTTCACCTGTATTGATCAACTAGAATATGACTTCATGAGTAATTTCATAATACCGATTGGCTCTACAGGAATTAAAGTTAACAGATGAAAGCGACTAAAGTGAATTAGTTAAAAAAAAAAAAAAAAAAAAAAAAAAAAAAAAAAAAAAAAAAAAAAAAAAAAAAAAAAAAAAAAAAAAAAAAAAAAAAAAAAAAAAAAAAAAAAAAAAAAATGATTTTATAAGAGATGATTAGTATTCACGAAATAAATGGCCTTTATCCACTTTTAATTACCTGATCTGCGTTTTGACTAACGCAGCTTTCATTGTTCCAGTAAATTTCTTTTTTTATAATATTTCGATCTACATTACCGTAGATCTTCATCAGATGCATTTGTTTCGTGAAATGCATCTGATGAAGATCTACGGTAATGTAGATCGAAATATTATAAAAAAAAGAAATTTACTGGAACAATGAAAGCTGCGTTAGTCAAAACGCAGATCAGGTAATTTCAATTAATTCAGTACCGCACAAAAAACATTCCTTCAAGAAACTTGTACTGTTATTTGTGTTCCCTAATTAAGAATACTGTGGTAAATTAAAAGGAATGGACAATAGAAAAGACATATATATATAAAACATGTTAAGATGTTATATTTCGGTATATGTTTATAGGTATAATGAATTATTTTAGTCATATGAGCATATATTCTTATGCAATTATTTCTAAGAGTTGATTAACTTCGCATTGTGCTTACGATTAGTTTTTTGAAAAACGTTAGTTGTCCATACTATCTCTACCTTTCTCTCTTTAATCGTTCACCTAAGCGTCGCTATAACATTCACTCTCCTCCCATCTACGTAACTTGCTGCTCCATATTTGAACTAATTTGTTGCTATGTGCGCAATACCTCATACACCATTGTATAGATTAGAGTTCCCGGCTTTAAATAAAATACAGTATATGACAGTCAAGGTTTTAGTTTTATCATTTTTGAATTTTGATTACCGTGACATAGTAGCAATACAGTTATAACAAATAATAAAAGGTTCGATACTGTCTCTCTCCCCTACAATATTCTGCATACGAGATGAGATTATGTATACCGGGAATTTGAGATAGCTGAGGTAAGGATTGGTCTGCTAATTCCAAATAGTTATATATTGAGTTTAGTTACTGAGACAAATTCTATGATTAAAACTAGTGTTGAGTCAAAAAATATATATAAATAGAATGTTTTCGGAACGAGGTTACCGCATTTGCTTAAATCTGCTATTGTGATTATAGTACTGTGTTGCCTGAGGATGGTGCTGAAAAGTAGGCACCAAAACGTCGCCAGTAAACAAAGATGTGATAAAATCGCATTTCCAGTTGAACGAATAAGAAGTCAACCCAATCAAAGACAAAACAAAATTGGAAGGTAATGATCAATCAGTTGACTTTGCCGTGTATACCCGCGTACGCAAAACGCGGCATTGGAATATATGAAGCTAACACACCGCAAAAACAATTCAAAAAGTACTTACAGATCTTCCGTTTTGTTTCATATTCCAAGTAGATTATTAAAGCATCATTTTATTGACTACCATTTTTTTACTAGTGGAATATTATTAGCGTAAAATTAAAACCATTTTAGTCGTCATGAAATATATCTTTTAATTCAATATAATATCCTTGTCTACCATATCCTGTGATTTAAATAAAATGAGATAATTTAGCAACCGACATATTAAATGTATATTTCCTTACATAGACAGTTATGAATCGTAGTATAACTCGCTATAGACTTCGAAATGATGTAACATATTAAGGTAAATTGAATGAATTTGGAAGTTTTATATTGACTGGAAATTTCGAAAAGTATACCATATTTAACCTTATCAAAATCAGAATCAAATGGTTAAACAACTAATAGGAGGTTCACTTTATTAACATAATGTGCAAATTGAGGTTGACTTTTTTAATATAGTTATTATGTCGTTGACATCTCATTAAAAGGTTGAACAACATTATTAAAAATTGGAAAGTTACGTGTGATGATGTAACATTGTATCACACAGATTCGATTAAAATAATTTGCTTAAAAAAAGTATCGGTATCAATTTCGCGGGCCTGACTTTGTTAGTTTCCTGGCACTAGAGCATATAGGACTGTCATAAAATCTGGATGTTCAGGTCCGTTCTTCTTCGCGTTTATCGTGATTTTAACAGCAGAAGGAAATTTTTTCCGGCAGCTCTCGTCGGCTTAACTAGACGGAGTCAATGACGATTGGAGTAAAGTTTCGCTTCGATGTTTGGTTGAAGTATTATATTCAGATTCACCAACAGATTGTCTCATAGACACGTAAGAATCATCAATAAGTGTAAAGTTTAATGTGTAAAATCAACACAGCAAGCAGCTATCGTGCACAGCCCGACAACCTAGGAATTGCGATGCAATTCGTTGGGTTGCTATTTACGATAACATGCACTTTATCTATTCATCCTTGTGATCAATTAGAATGCATTATTTATTTGAAAATATGATGATAGATTTTGCGAAGTCAAACATGAAATTTGACTTCATGGTATAAGTATATAATTACTTATATTTGTCAGAATAAACTAAGAATTGTATATTGTAGAAAATGAAAATAATCCAGTAGACCGGTTTTATTCTTATTGGGAACTCATCACGTACTGGCCAGAATTTGCATATGTGATGAGTTCCCAAACGATATACTGGATGAATTTTCTCTTCTACAATAAACAATTTGTAGTTTATACTGATAAATGTACGTAATTAATGGGCCATTTGTTTATATCAAGAACGCAACCTTGATTATAATAATTGTTATCACAGCCCACGCAATCAATGTTCGTTTTTGTATGGAATTTCCCTTATTAAAGGTTATTTCAAGCAAATGTATCTCGAGACAGTAACTAAGTAACATAGGAGAAATTTGGCAACTTACTAAGTTTCTGCTTGATGTTCCGACCATGGCTCTATTTAATTCAAGTTACACACACTAGACTGAGTCCAACCTGAATAGTGCTTTTGATCAGATAGTTTTCTGCATGACTATTAGTGATAAACCCGCGGGAAAAGTGAAAGCGATTCATCCATGCAATGAAGAAAGCAATATTGGTTTAGTTGGACGAACGCTTGCGAAAGATAAAGTTGACTGCCGTTTAGCACATATGTCTGCCATTACTAAAATAAACCAGATACCTAGAAATTTATTATGGTCAACAATGCTGATAAGCAAATTTTCTGATGCTTAAGTCATTGACGTTGAATCAGATGTATCCAGGTTGGAGCTCGTTCTAGACAGTACTTGAAGAGTTCCAAATAATGTCGAAATAAGTTGGCTGAATGAACTACATTATATAATGCTCAGTGCTTAATGATAACTGTATTTACACACAGGGATTGATTTCATATAAATTTTGCATCCTTCATTCGAATAATTTTTATCACCGACCCCACAATCAGTAATGGTTTAATTTTAACAATGACACGTTCGAAAAAGAATTACCCAAAAATATTATAAATTTCCCGGATTATATTTATTCGTCTAGTTTGTAGCAGAATTACCAACCCAATGATTATCATTCTGCTTAGGGACTTTTGAGAAAAGCGGACGTCGTGCCTGCGTCCCAGTTTAAGCCTCGTCAGATCATGCAAAAAACGGTTATTTGATGAAGAGATAATGATCTCTGTATTTTGTTGTCGACAAATTATTCGGTTCGTAAACTTAAGGATGATACATTGTACTAGGAATTAGTTATGATGTTGACTACGAGAGGTAAAGTTAACTAAAACGCGCTATCTGGCATTAAAAGCACAAACACAATTGTTTTTTTCCTGCCCATAACATCAGGATGGTCAATTTACATTTGCTAAAACGAAAAAGAAGCTGCTCTCTATGGGAATAAGGAGGTGTTTCGATGCTATCTGCTGAAGAGGCATCGTCCGTAGGGACGCAAAATCTACTGGTATAATACTGACAATATTGTGGGAATGAGTTCCAATTAAATGTTTTACATTTTTATCAACTTATTCAAATGAACCGGATTGGTTTCCAGGGTTTATTTTCCCCTGTCATAGTGTGGTGCCAGTCGTCTACTATAAAATACAACTGGTTACCAGAAAGTGTTCTTAATCTGGTGTGTTAGCATAATTGTATTTTGTTTCGAATTTATGGCCAATAGGCGGAATTTGTCCTCATCTATTGGCCATTAATTTGCGGAGTTATTTATAATTGATTTTTTCCGCCTTAAGTGCCTACAGAAGGGATGCCTTTTCTTTGATGGATTATGAAAGAATTTATGGCTGTACTTGAAGACACACCAGATCTTCTGACTATGTTACCGCCATAAGAAAAAATAGCTTCATGATCTGATATGTCTTCGATGAAAAAGACTAGATTCATTTCGGATAAAAAATCTGCAAAATAATGACGATTGAAGTGGTTTCGAATATTATTATATAACAAATGCTTCTGAGTCAATGCTTTGCTAGACAGGAGAAGATGGTATTTTGACTAAAATTGATTACGTCTTAAAAATGCGTCATGTTCCGTCGATTTGCCAGCATTAGTTGTAGTCTGTAATTGATTGAAAGGTCTGTATAGTGTACTTGATGCCAAAACCAAAGTAAAGATATCCGAATAAGACGAAAATTTTAACAATCAAATTTTTCTCCGTCTTCAGGCACTACCAAAACGTGATGGTCAATTTTTCATCAATCAATATCCGAAAACTTGCTTATAGAACAAAGTTTTTTTCTAAATAGTGAGAATTATATGTTATGTGAATAACCTACATTGTAGTGCTAGAGGTTTCACAAATAGATCTCACAATGCATGTTTCCTCGTTATAAAAATATTTTATATTTAAATTATACAAGAGAAGCCGTGTTGACACGATAGATTGTGCTTTGTTTTGGCAGAATTTGCGAAGCTGATTTCACCCAGGTTTTTCCACATAATTGCTATAAAAACACCTGGCCCATACATACTTTTGTCAGCATAAACTAAACATTATATGGTAAAGAAATGGCAATCCATCCAGTAGACAGGTTTCGTCCTTTTTGGGTCTAAAGGGATGTCATACAAGCTTCATTCTAAAAAATTGGTAATCAAGAAACATTAGCTATTATACAACTGAAAAGTGTGTAGTGTGCAGCAAGGTGGCTCATCAGTTAGAGTACCAGATTCCGAAGCAGATGTGGCCCGGTTCGAGCCCTATCCACGCAAATTCTGGTCAGTACTTGATAGGAAAAAATAACGACGAAACCAGTCTAATAGATGAATCGCCTATTCTACATAAAATGATGATTTGTTTATACTGGAAATATTTTGTACGTAAAGGGTCAGCTATTTATATCAAGATCGCAACCTAGATCATAGTAATTTTATTTCTAAATTCTTCTTGGTATGCTTTTTGGTATGCTCTAACATTTTTGTCTGTAAAGCAGACATCCAAGTCGTTATTGTATGCCTGATAATAACATTGACAATTATTTTGTTTAATGTGTCATTAAAATTTTCAATTTAATTTTATTTAAACTCGTATTTATTTAACGATAATTATTAGGATATAAATAGGTTTTCCAACTTTGAAACATAGCTCTGAGATTTTATATGCAAAACACAATTTATTGTATCCAAATACAGAAATATCATGAACTTCAGAATTTAACTCAGCAAAATGAATATAATGTGAGCTGGTTATGTTCGCAATTCCGCCAAATATCTAAATGGTAAAAGAATCAACTATGCGGCGTTATACTACTTTTGAAGCCGAAAATGCTACAAAAGATCTATATGGGACAGATGAGTGAATAGCTTTTAATAAATGTATCGCCCGGAAATGATTTTTTATTACTGCTAAATACTTCGCGGCCTGAATTATAATCATTAAAGCCAGATTCCACCTGAAAGCCTAACCTGATTTTCCTTGTTAACCATTCTGACTGAAAGTTTATGAAATACATAATAGTTTGTCTTCCTGTATAACAACTAATTACTGATGAGCAAAATTTAAACACTCAAAAATAACTTCATGATGTCAAAGTATATCTAACCAGAAAATAAAATAAAGAGCGTTTATTCCACAAGTGAACCAAGTAAATTGCAATAAACGCTTGAAATCGAAAGTAAAACTAAAACTTCGAGAAACTGAAAAACTGATTCTGATAAACAAAATGACAAAAGAATCAGTCTAAGCAAGCAATTTTCTAAAAACTGTTCTAATTATTCTTTTTATATAAAACATGTTTCGAATACGCAAACGGGTCTTTTAATGACTATAAATCATTGTTTTAAAAGATTATGGCGTGTTATGAACTCCAGCATAATCTGTTAACTCTTATTTAATTGAGATCAGAATATTTTTTAAATAAATATTTATATGTTTTGCTTGATGGTGAATGTTTCTGGTAGAATTGATAGCGTTGTTATTGATCACAATTCGACTCTGAAAATAAAAAGGAAAGTTAGATATAAATTTTAACAAAACAATGCATTCACATTAACGAGAATCAGCCACCTGTACGTTAAACTTCGGTAGATCATCAGGTTATTTGGTAAAAAAGAAAGGAATTTTCACCGTGGTTATCTATTCCTCTTCCACATCAACGACGAATAAGTTTCGCTTGTAGTAGGTGGGTCATTAACATATTTGCCAGTTAAAGCCATCGGCAGACTTGACCGGTGCATCATAAATTGCTTCAAAAACTCAACACGTTTATACATTTAACACCAGCGAGATTCATTGTACCGCTGCCACTACGACTGGCTGTGATCCAATAGTTTTCATTCTGGAAACTTATGTTGCTACTTGTCAAAAATGCAATTCGATTGATCATAGCCTGGTGAAATAGGCAGGAGAATCTTGCGTTGACGGAGCTACTTAATACATATTATAAATGATATTTATTAACATGTCGTACAAAAACAGTTGCTCAACGCAAACTAACAATGCAGCCTTTTATTAGTAGTTGGTAATAGTTTGACTTGCATTCTCGCATGCATTTGTCGAGTTCTCTGCCTTTACTCCAAACTAAAAAAGTTAAATAATAGCCTCTAAAGCTTTAATATTAAGAGTAATGAAACATGATCCAATAAATGGAAAAATATAATGATCGCAGAAACGTTCCAAGCAAAAAATTGAAACAGGCAATTATACTTATCTTGGTCAGGACACAGAGACCAGACAATTATGTTGAACGATTACACGCCAACGATCCCATTTAAAGGTGGATATTGATTAAAATTAAGTTATTAGCATAAAAAATTTAAACGTTTCCTCGAAATAATCGTGGAAATTGTTTCGAGTGTTATTCATAAATATTTGCATCCGATTTATTCAAAATAAAACATTTAAAATAAACGAAACAGGTGAAAGTAGAAAACAGGAAGACTTATGTCACCTCTTTCTAGATATGCCTTCAATTATAAATGGTAAGAGGTTTCTATAAAAATACATTTACACCACTACTTGCTACTTCAGAGAATCAGTTTTTCTTCATTTTGAATATTCATTTGTTACACTTCTTCGTGACTCGGTGCCTCATTGTTCGTTCGTGGCTTTTCTCTTGATTTTTTCACGCATTATAAGGTATAGTAATATAATTATGATGACAATTAGAAAAATTGCGAAGATCAGACCACCAACGAGGATGACAAGTATTTCATTTGGGCCTAAAGGGCCTAAGATATTTTTATCCATTTATATTCCAGGCAACGCCGCTCAGTCAACCTTTGTGTGTTTTCGATGCACAAGAGCACTAAAATGTGATTAAAATACAAAGAATGAGAAAATCAGTTAATCTTTTAAATGGGATGTTGCTATACAGATGAATCGAGGTCAACAACTCACTAATTCATTTTTTCCAAAGTGAGTGTTCGTCAATTCTAATACAAGCTACATTGTTTGCGTCATTAAGATAAAAATTTGAAAATTTCTAATCTCGAGCAACAAGTTATTTCCAAATTGCTTTTTGACACTGATTCTCCTTCCTTTTGTCCTTTATTCCAGGCCCACCTAAGTAAATATGATTGTTCACGAAGTGATATAACTATTACCGAAGGCGAAATCTGATGGGTTGGCTTCACTCGACGTTTTTAATTACGCGTATGTACATATATGAGGACCTCGATTCATTCTTCATTGCATATTAGTAAAAATGAAACAATAAATACCGTTGGAATTTTTTCTGAGCACCAAACCCTTTGCCCAGCATATGGCAGATTATTCCGTAGTTCTTAAATAAACAGTAAAAAAATAAATTGCTTGTTGTTTGAAACATTTTGTCTAATTTTGGCCTAAATTTGCTTTGTAAGGTCAATTTTTGCTGAGCCGTGAAATGGCGGTCTGCTCAACGAATATTCGATTAATTACATAAATGTTGAATTCAATACCGTTTCTCTAAGTAGTGTTGTGTCTGTTTGATAATGAAAGATTAGGGGTGGCTAGTTGGATATTTAATTCTAAACAGATGCCATAAAGGCACAATTTAAACGTAAGGGTTAACAAAGAAAAATTAATTTTTATGTAAATGAATATTGCGTGTAGCGTTCCGCAGAGTGTCACATTGGTTAGAACAACATACATCAAACAGACGTACCCAGGTTTGAGCACTATTCGCATCAAATTCTCGACAGTATGTGAAGAGTTTCCAATAAGGACGAAACCGGTCAACTTGACGAATTACCTTTTCTATATTATAGGATGTTTTGTTCATATTGACACATCTATACATATAATGAGTGTGGTTTTAACAACAAGATCTAAACCTTGATTTAAACAAGTATTTCTATTGCCGACGACTGGTTAAATACATTGGGACTTGTGTTTATTTCAAGCTCGCAAACTTGATTTAAAGAATTGTTACCATCAACCGCGCAATCAATTAATGTTGAATTGTATTGCCTATATATGTATATATGGCGAAAGCTGCAAGCAGTTAAAGTCCGTGACTGCATAGAAATTGTGCAGCCGCCATTTCCCGTCCAGTTCAATGTATGCGAAACTGCTAGAGGTGACAGCCGCATGTCTTATTTCCCGTTTCATATATATTCAATGCGGTTTGATCCTCGCTGATCAGATTTCCGTCGTACTCTGAGTATAATCATGGAAGGTCGAAACGCGTCAGTGCGTTGCGACTGGCGGTAGTTTTGTTATGTTGTCCGACGACTGGTTATAGACAAT
>JAQBSW010000493.1:0-198891 GCA_029291075.1 Eudiplozoon nipponicum
CGTAAAAAATGCAGTGAGAGGAAAATAATATACTTTATACATATATAAATACATTGTCTGCATAAAATAAACATAGCATAAAACACCAAATGCAACTTAGCAACTTAATCGACTACGTCTTTATTGGGCACATACCAAGACTTTGATAAATTCCCGTTGTAGCGATTGAACCAGGAGATATTTACTTTTGATCAATTTATGGTCTGGATAGAAATATACGCCTACGCGCGAATTCAGTGAAGTACCGGATTAGTGGCAGGACTAAATCAAATGGACTATAACTAAAAGCATACACCCGGGAATTCTGGCCATTACTTTACGAGTGCACAATAAGGCCGAAACCTGCCTAGTTGATGGGCTTCATTTTTCTCTTGCAATTAACTTTTTTACTAGAAAGCATACATGAAAATCCTGTCAATATATATATAGCCTGTGTGTGCATCGCGATTTATTTAGAACTAGTATTATATTTACTAAACTATTTCTATAATATTATAATTTACTACCATTTTTAAGTGGTATGATGTCCGTTCTATAATGGTAGATCTGGAGGTGGCCAATTGGACTTCAGTTTGAAAGTGATACAAAATTAGCTCCATTTAAAGAGAAGAATAAACAAGCAACATAAATTGGCATAGGAAGAAAAAGTGCCTAGAGTACGCGGCTTGAAAGGCACAGTGGTCAGGCTAAGTAATGATTAACGCCTGCTGAACCACCGAAAATTGCTTCATCATCCTATAGCTCAGTCGTCCATTTAGTTTATCTTCTCTACTATAGGCCCATTCCCGTCTTCCAAATCCGGTTTGAAAGATTTCCTTAGTCCCATTGAAGGAAAAGACCCTGTAACAGATTTAATATGATTTAACACACAAATAATTAAAAAACGCAAACTCACTCTTTCTTCTTGATTTCCAATAAGGCAAACTGATTTCAAGGAAGGAACCCACTTCTTGAACTCATTCATCCAATTTGACAAAGTTGACTTTGGAACAATAACGATGTGTGGTCCTGGTTTGTTTTGATAGTGCTTCATGAATCCTAATAACGAGATTGTCTGCAAGGTTTTACCCAGACCCATTTCGTCTGCAAGAATACCGTTTGTTTTATCCAAGTTTAATTGGATCATCCAGTTGAGACCGCGAATTTGATAGTCTCTCATTTCGCCCCCTTTAACATACCATGGTGAAACATCAAATCGTGATATAGTCGATACTAGTTCCTTGTTTTCAGCCATTAGTTCATCATCTTCCTCTTGTTCATTATGACGATGTCGATGACTAGAATTTATTATAAATGCAAAACTTACTCTCCAGGATCGAAGTCAGATTTTGAACTTTTGGTTGGAGACTGAAATACTGATCCAATGCTCTTAGCTTTACTGTAACTTTCGCATTTCGATAATAGACTGTTAAGCATACTATCTTTATCCTAAAAAATATAATAATGAAATAAAAAGTTTAAATGTTAGAGAAATTTATAGACTGACTTTATATAAATAAATAGTCACAGAATATCAAAAAATGTATGCAATATATTTTAATGCCCTACATTGATCGTAATGGAGGATAACTGAAATGCTTAATTGAAATCACTGCAAATCCTAAGCGTAAATTTTATTAAAAAAGTGCAACGGTGAAGAAAGACTGCTAATATCGCTAATACAAGCGAATGAATTAATGTAATAGACTTCTACAATATGAAAGATTTTTGCAATAACACTAATATTAAGCATGGCATCCTAAAAGAGCAGACGAAAACTGTGTTTTATTTGTAGTTACGTACTCCAGCATTTAATGATTTCTAGAATTTGATAAACAGTGATCTCCTCTGGTGTAAAAAGAGAAAATTAGTTGACTGAGACACTTGTTATTTCATGAATGAGTTCAAAACAGCGCAGTATCAACTTATTCGAGCAGAGTTTTTTCACCAAATTATGGCAATAAGCTCCTGTGTGCTTTTGAGCATTCAAACAGTATCCAAGATGGACCGTAAATTTCAGACGCCACGTAATTCCCATTAGGACGAAATTTCTCTGATGCATTATAAACAGTACGAGGTTCAGAATTAAACTTGTAACATGATCGAGTAGCCATCTATTCGCTAACAATGCCGAGTGCGGTGAGGCGAGCTGCGCTTAAATACAGGAGGCGACCGTAAACTAATGGCAGCAGGAGTACTGCTATTTATGCAGGATTTGAGCACACAATTCGAGAGGTTGTTATTCGTCAATGCTATTTATAGCTTACTAGCAACATTAAACCAGTATTAATTCTTATATGCCGTGTGGCTAGAGGCAAATAGCAGAGATAACTCACGAGCTATTATTTCACGTCTTGGTTCCTCAGAAACAAAATGTGTTGAGTTTGGAAACTATTACAGATTTTCATTAGGCGTCAATGCTTGATTGTCAAGAGACAGATCAATGCCAGTTCAAACTTTTTCATATTACAATAAATATAAGATATTATATTTAATGAAATTAATAATCTAACCTTCATATTTTGCTGCATGTATACCGAAATATTATGCACATTTAATGGGTTTGTCTCAAAGCGCTGAGAAGTACGAAAATTTAAAATGTAATAATTCTACAGAAGAGATAAATGAATCGAAAACGCGATCATTTGTTTACATTTATATGTATGTAAACACAAACGAACAAGACAGGAATTTGTTTACATTTCATTAAAACCTTGATAAATGTGTTTACCTGTTGACAGTTTCAATTTAAATTATATTTTACCAAACACTTTGTCCACAAATAACGAATCAGCCACAACCCCTCCATATCCTCTCATTTCAGTTCACTTTTAATCGTTACTATTTTTTTTCAACAAATATGGAGGAAATTTTTTAAAATGATCCGCCTGGTTGACATAAAACATGTAAAGATATGAAATACAATTTAGCAACACTAACGGAGATTTTTCCGAAGCAAATTATGTGCAAGAAGAAGCTTGGGATTTTAGTCTTAAAAAACTAATACTACTTGAATATTGAACAAAAAGTAAACCAATAAACGTAACGAACACGAGTTTGTTGCTTCAGACATCTGAACATCAACATACATAGTTTTACACCATTACATGTTCATGCTTCATTGTATCAGAGTCACGAATCTAGACATCAATTGGAAAAGCAAGTCGGCCATAGTTTCCGCTCAGATATAAATAAATATTTGATTACAGAAGCGTTTGATCAGGCGTAGAGGTAAATATATACATGAAAAATAGAAAAACCGAGCTACACGGGTCTCCTTGTAAAATTCAAGCTAAAACACGCAAAATAAATGACAATGCGACTTTATCAATACAGCTACCGAGCGGAGTGACGAAGTAGTCCAATTACTATGGACCCCTGTTCAGAATTTTATATATTAGGAAATGATACAAAAAAATAGAACGCGAAGAAAATGTATTGTGTGCACAAATTATTTCTAAATCAAACCGATGAAAACAAAAATTGCAGAAAACACGAATTTTAAAATATTAAAGCTGGCAAACTACTACTACTACTACACAGCATTACAACAACACAATGCACTGATGCTTTACTGTCGCAAAACTATGACATTCGGAGTTATGTGCGGGCTGTAAATGAATAGTGTATCATCCAATCATTGTGAATTTATTCTTAATTAATCACTAGATTCTAGACATCAGATTTAATTGGTTAAATAGCTCCAGATGAAAACTGTTTATTAGTTGTAGTAAGGTAATCCAGAATTTAACGATTTCTCGAATTTGATAAACAGTTACGTCCTCTGATGTAAAAACTGAAAATTAGAGTACTGAGAAACTAGTTATTTCGTGAATGAGTTCAAAACAGCGCAAAATCCATATATTCGTGCAGAGTCGTCTCACAAATTTATGGTAATAAGATCCTGTGTGCTTTTGAGCATTCAAAGAGTATCCAAGACATTTATATAATTAAACGAACATTGGTTGCGCGTGTGGTAATAACAATTATTATAATGAAGGTTGCGGCCTTGATATAAACACCTGACCCATTAATTACTTAAATATGTCAGTATAAACTAAGAATTGTATAGTGTAGAAAAGGCAATTCATCCAGTAGACCAGATTTGTCCTTATTGGGAACTCATCATGTACTGGCCAGACTTTGCCGCGGACAGGACTCACACCTGGGAACGTCTGATTCGGAATCTGGTGCTCTAACCACTGAGCCATCCTGCCGCACACAACACTAAACACAATTTTCAGTTATATACTAACAAATGTAACTTGGTTAGTCAATTTTTCCTTTAGGTGGAGCTCATCCGGCATACATTTAGACACAAAGTTCCAACTAACCATCCCCAATCTGTCAGTACAGAACATACACCACACAATATGGGGAAGTGGTATTGAAATGAACATTTATATAAGTAAACGAACTGTGGTTGCGCGGGTGGTGATAACAATTACTATTAATAAGGTTTCAATCTGGATATGAACACCTGACCCATTATTATAATCAAGGTTGCGCTTTTTGATATAAACTTCTGACCCATTTATTATTTATATATGTCAGTATAAACTGAGAATTGTATAGTGTAGATAAGGCAATTCATGCAGTAAAACGATTTCGTCCTTATTGGGAACTCACTATATACTGGCCAGAATTTGCCGCGGACAGGACTCGAACCTGGCACGTCTGCTTCGGAATCTGGTGTTCTAACGACTGAGCCATCCTGCCGCACACTACACTTTACACAATTTTCAGTTATATACTAACTAATGTAACTTGGTTAGTCTATTTTTCCTTTAGGTGGAGCTCATTCGGCATCCATTTAGACCCAAAGTTCCAACTAACCATGCCCAATCTGTCATTACTGAACAGACACCACACTATATGGGGAAGTGGTATTGAAATGAACATTTATATAATTAAACGAACATTGGTTGCGCGGGTGGTGATAACAATTATTATTAATCAACGGTTGCGGTCTTGATATAAACACCTGACCCATTTATTACTTACATATGTCAGTATAAACTAAGAATTGTATAGTGTAGAAAAGGCAATTCATCCAGTAGAACGGTTTCGTCCTTATTGGGAACTCATCATGTACTGGCCAGAATTTGCCGCGGACAGGACTCGAACCTGGGCACGTCTGCTTCGGAATCTGGTGCTCTAACCACTGAGCCATCCTGCCGCACACTACACTACACACAATTTTCAGTTATATACTAACTAATGTAACTTGGTTAGTCTATTTTTCCTTTAGGTGGAGCTCATACGGCATCCATTTAGACCCAAAGTTCCAACTAACCATCCCCAATCTGTCATTACTGAACAGACACCACACTACATGGGGAAGTGGTATTGAAATGAACATTTATATAATTAAACGAACATTGGTTGCGCGGGTGGTGATAACAATTATTATAATCAAGGTTGCGGTCTTGATATAAACACCTGACCCATTAATTACTTACATATGTCAGTATAAACTAAGAATTGTATAGTGTAGAAAAGGCAATTCATCCAGTAGACCGGTTTCGTCCTTATTGGGAACTCATCATGTACTGGCCAGAATTTGCCGCGGACAGGATACGAACCTGGGCACGTCTGCTTCGGAATCTGGTGCTCTAACCACTGAGCTATCCTGCCGCACACTACACTACACACAATTTTCAGTTATATACTAACTAATGTAACTTGGTTAGTCAATTTTTCCTTTAGGTGGAGCTCATATGGCATCCATTTAGACCCAAAGTTCCAACTAACCATGCCCAATCTGTCATTACTGAACAGACACCACATTACATGGGGAAGTGGTATTGAAATGAACATTTATATAATTAAACGAACATTGGTTGCGCGGGTGGTGATAACAATTATTATAATCAAGGTTGCGGTCTTGATATAAACACCTGACCCATTAATTACTTACATATGTCAGTATAAACTAAGAATTGTATAGTGTAGAAAAGGCAATTCATCCAGTAGACCGGTTTCGTCCTTATTGGGAACTCATCATGTACTGGCCAGAATTTGCCGCGGACAGGACTACGAACCTGGGCACGTCTGCTTCGGAATCTGGTGCTCTAACCACTGAGCCATCCTGCCGCACACTACACTGCACACAATTTTCAGTTATATACTAACTAATGTAACTTGGTTAGTCAATTTTTCCTTTAGGTGGAGCTCATATGGCATCCATTTAGACCCAAAGTTCCAACTAACCATGCCCAATCTGTCATTACTGAACAGACACCACATTACATGGGGAAGTGGTATTGAAATGAACATTTATATAATTAAACGAACATTGGTTGCGCGGGTGGTGATAACAATTATTATAATCAAGGTTGCGGTCTTGATATAAACACCTGACCCATTAATTACTTACATATGTCAGTATAAACTAAGAATTGTATAGTGTAGAAAAGGCAATTCATCCAGTAGACCGGTTTCGTCCTTATTGGGAACTCATCATGTACTGGCCAGAATTTGCCGCGGACAGGACTACGAACCTGGGCACGTCTGCTTCGGAATCTGGTGCTCTAACCACTGAGCCATCCTGCCGCACACTACACTACACACAATTTTCAGTTATATACTAACTAATGTAACTTGGTTAGTCAATTTTTCCTTTAGGTGGAGCTCATATGGCATCCATTTAGACCCAAAGTTCCAACTAACCATGCCCAATCTGTCATTACTGAACAGACACCACATTACATGGGGAAGTGGTATTGAAATGAACATTTATATAATTAAACGAACATTGGTTGCGCGGGTGGTGATAACAATTATTATAATCAAGGTTGCGGTCTTGATATAAACACCTGACCCATTAATTACTTACATATGTCAGTATAAACTAAGAATTGTATAGTGTAGAAAAGGCAATTCATCCAGTAGACCGGTTTCGTCCTTATTGGGAACTCATCAAGTACTGGCCAGAATTTGCCGCGGACAGGACTACGAACCTGGGCACGTCTGCTTCGGAATCTGGTGCTCTAACCACTGAGCCATCCTGCCGCACACTACACTACACACAATTTTCAGTTATATACTAACTAATGTAACTTGGTTAGTCAATTTTTCCTTTAGGTGGAGCTCATATGGCATCCATTTAGACCCAAAGTTCCAACTAACCATGCCCAATCTGTCATTACTGAACAGACACCACATTACATGGGGAAGTGGTATTGAAATGAACATTTATATAATTAAACGAACATTGGTTGCGCGGGTGGTGATAACAATTATTATAATCAAGGTTGCGGTCTTGATATAAACACCTGACCCATTAATTACTTACATATGTCAGTATAAACTAAGAATTGTATAGTGTAGAAAAGGCAATTCATCCAGTAGACCGGTTTCGTCCTTATTGGGAACTCATCATGTACTGGCCAGAATTTGCCGCGGACAGGACTACGAACCTGGGCACGTCTGCTTCGGAATCTGGTGCTCTAACCACTGAGCCATCCTGCCGCACACTACACTACACACAATTTTCAGTTATATACTAACTAATGTAACTTGGTTAGTCTATTTTTCCTTTAGGTGGAGCTCATATGGCATCCATTTAGACCCAAAGTTCCAACTAACCATGCCCAATCTGTCATTACTGAACAGACACCACACTACATGGGGAAGTGGTATTGAAATGAACATTTATATAATTAAACGAACATTGGTTGCGCGGGTGGTGATAACAATTATTATAATCAAGGTTGCGGTCTTGATATAAACACCTGACCCATTAATTACTTACATATGTCAGTATAAACTAAGAATTGTATAGTGTAGAAAAGGCAATTCATCCAGTAGACCGGTTTCGTCCTTATTGGGAACTCATCATGTACTGGCCAGAATTTGCCGCGGACAGGATTCGAACCTGGGCACGTCTGCTTCGGAATCTGGTGCTCTAACCACTGAGCTATCCTGCCGCACACTACACTACACACAATTTTCAGTTATATACTAACTAATGTAACTTGGTTAGTCATTTTTCCTTTAGGTGGAGCTCATACGGCATCCATTTAGACCCAAAGTTCCAACTAACCATCCCCAATCTGTCATTACTGAACAGACACCACACTACATGGGGAAGTGGTATTGAAATGAACATTTATATAATTAAACGAACATTGGTTGCGCGGGTGGTGATAACAATTATTATAATCAAGGTTGCGGTCTTGATATAAACACCTGACCCATTAATTACTTACATATGTCAGTATAAACTAAGAATTGTATAGTGTAGAAAAGGCAATTCATCCAGTAGACCGGTTTCGTCCTTATTGGGAACTCATCAAGTACTGGCCAGAATTTGCCGCGGACAGGATACGAACCTGGGCACGTCTGCTTCGGAATCTGGTGCTCTAACCACTGAGCTATCCTGCCGCACACTACACTACACACAATTTTCAGTTATATACTAACTAATGTAACTTGGTTAGTCAATTTTTCCTTTAGGTGGAGCTCATATGGCATCCATTTAGACCCAAAGTTCCAACTAACCATGCCCAATCTGTCATTACTGAACAGACACCACACTACATGGGGAAGTGGTATTGAAATGAACATTTATATAATTAAACGAACATTGGTTGCGCGGGTGGTGATAACAATTATTATAATCAAGGTTGCGGTCTTGATATAAACACCTGACCCATTAATTACTTACATATGTCAGTATAAACTAAGAATTGTATAGTGTAGAAAAGGCCATGCAGCTGTGGAGCTGCGGGTGAACGAAGACTAGACGAGGAGCATGTCTCGGCTGCTGTTCAAACATGTTACCGAAACGAAGTCGGAGGCGGGTAGCTTTGTCTTGTGGATCATCCTGTGCGGGTAATGGACGTGGAGGCTGACTAGATAGGCGTAGATCCATGCTATACAAGAGTTGTGACGCAGACGTTTTAATAGATTCACGAGTACGGGAACGCATGGCAAGTAGAACTAAAGGTAGTGCATCGACCCATTTGCCATTAATGGACGTAGATGTTAAAGCAGCTTTGAGTTCCCTATGCATTTGCTCAACCATACCTTTAGATTGGCAATGGTAGGCAGTCGTCTGGTGTAAGGTACATCCCATTTACCGCAAGGTGGTTTTGAAACAATCCTATGAGAAGCAAATTCCTCTATCAATGATGACCTCATTGGGAATACCATAATGGGATATACATGCAGAGATAAAACCGTTAGTGACTTCGTCTGTGAAATGGTGCTAAGAGGTAATGCCGCAGGCCGTCGTGTAAATCTATCAATCATAGTTGGAAGGTAGCTATACATTGAACCGTTGTCAGATGAACTATGTTGATGTGGACGATGGCTAGGCGTGACGTAGTTCGGTAGTGTTGCAACTTAGAACGAGTGTGCCGTTAAATCTTGTTTTTTGGCAAATGGCACACTCAGAGAACCATCGTTTAGCGTTTTGCCTGAGCCTGTGACCCCAGAAACGATCTGTAAGAAGTCGAACAGTCACCTTGCTTCCTGGGTGAGAAATTGAGTGAATTGAGTCGAAAAGTTTTCTCCGAAGGCAGGTCGGCAGAACTGGCTTGTTGAGCTGTGTACCCGTAAAATAAATAACAGGTAAGCCTTCTCAGAGACGACATACGAACTTGGTGAGGTGACGAGCAACTGATCTTTAAATGTGAGTGTCACCGCGCTGTTATGTTCGCATGAGGGATGGCGTTAGTGCAGGATACTTGAGGGTCACGGAGTTGGCTGTGAATGGCGAAGGCGAAGGTAGCATTCCCTAACGAGTTGATGGTGAGCCGAAGTAATTTCTCGTCTTCAGATGACCAAGTAATGATGGAGTTCTTGCTAAACCCTTTTGATTCTGTAGATGCCTACACAACGGATAAACTTGTTTTTTAAGGCCATGAAGGAACTTGCGATAGAATTAAACGAACATTGGTTGCGCGGGTGGTGATAACAATTATTATAATCAAGGTTGCGGACTTGATATAAACACCTGACCCATAAATTACTTACATATGTCAGTATAAAATAAGAATTGTATAGTGTATAAAAGTCAATTCATCCAGTAGACCGGTTTCGTCCTTATTGGGAACTCATTATGTACTGGCCAGAATTTGCCGCGGACAGGACTCGAACCTGGGCACGTCTGTTTCGGAATCTGGTGCTCTATCCACTGAGCTCTCCTGCCGCACACTACACTGCACACAATTTTCAGTTATATAATAACTAATGTAACTTGGTTAGTCTATTTTTCTTTAGGTGGAGCTCATAGGGCATCCATTTAGACCCAAAGTTCCAACTAACCATCCCCAATCTGTCATTACTGAACAGACACCACACTACATGGGGAAGTGGTATTGAAATGAACATTTATATAATTAAACGAACATTGGTTGCGCGGGACGTGATAACAATTATTATAATCAAGGTTGCGCTCTTGATATAAACACCTGACCCATTAATTACTTACATATGTCAGTATAAACTAAGAATTGTATAGTGTAGAAAAGGCAATTCATCCAGTAGACCGGTTTCGTCCTTATTGGGAACTCACCATGTACTGGCCAGAATTTGCCGCGGACAGGACTCGAACCTGGGCACGTCTGCTTCGGAATCTGGTGCTCTAACCGCTGAGCCATCCTGCCGCACACTACACTGCACACAATTTTCAGTTATATACTAACTAATGCAACTTGGTTAGTCTATTTTTCTTTAGGTGGAGCTCATATGGCATCCATTTAGATCCAAAGTTCCAACTAACCATCCCCAATCTGTCATTACTGAACAGACACCACACTACATGGGGAAGTGGTATTGAAATGAACATTTATATAATTAAACGAACATTGGTTGCGCGAGTGGTGATAACAATTATTATAATCGGCAGGATGGCTCAGTGGTTAGAGCACCAGATTTCAAAGCAGATGTGCCCAGGTTCGAGCCCTGTCCGCGGCAATTTCTGGCCAGTACATGATGAGTTCCCAATAAAGACAAAACCGGTCTACTGAATGAATTGCCTTTTCTACACTATACAATTCTTAGTTTATACTGACATATGTAAGTAATTAATGGGTCAGGTGTTTGTATCAAGTCCGCAACCTTGATTATAACACTTGCGATAGAATTTTAGGACTTCCAAAATATTCTGCAGCTCACTAACAATCTTTGGTGACTTGATATTCTTGATTGAATTCGCCTTCGAGGACAAAGGTTGAATATCTTTTGACGTGATATAATGACCGGGGATTTCCACGGATGTGGTTGCAATCTGCGTCTTGTCACAATTTATCTTGAGTCCGTAGTTCAATAAGTTTGAGAGGATATTTCGTAAATGTTTTTCATGAGATTCCAAGTCTTGACGGAAAACCATTTTCATCGAGATATGACATACAGTAAGCGGCGTCGTCGCAAAGTATGTTGTCCATGAAACTTTGAAATGTCTGTGTAGCACACTTTAGCCCAAAAGGCATGTAAAGATATTCGAAAAAGCCAAATAGATTGATGACCGCAGACTTTTCTATATCTTCTGGCGCTAACTGGATGTGTTGGTAGGCTTTTCCAAGGTCAATCACTGAGAAGTAATTGTTGCCGCTGAGATTTTCAAGAAAGGTGTTAATATTTGGAATAGGATATGCATCAGATTATGGCACTGAATTTAACTTGCGATAATCTCCGCAGGCTCTGTACGATCCGTTTGATTTGGAGACAAAGTGCAGTAGTGACGCCCATGAACTTTTCGATGGTCTGAAGATTCCCTCTTCCAATAGCTTTGAAAATTCCTCTTGGGCAGCTTTCATTATAACAGGGACCAACGGTCGCTTATTGAGTGCAATAGGTTGTCCTTCTGTGGCGATATGGTGCATCGTGTTGGAGACTCGTAGCTCTGACTTACTGAGATTGAAAAGCGACTTGTGAATGGGTCGATGATATTTTGATTGGCATGATCAACAACGAGCCGAAATTTCAACAGGAAATCAAGGCCTATTATGTTGTGTGAAACCTTGGTGACGATGAAGTTTGAGTAAATTTGCGCCGCAAACCTATGTTGAGTGCGCGATGTCGGCAAACATAAGTAGGTATGGGCTCCCCTGTAGCTGTTACGATTAAAACGCCTAGAGACATCTCGGTCATTGAATCACCCTTGAAAACTGAGACTGCTGCACCTGTGTCTACGATGAATTATTTTCTAGTTCTGAAATCAATAAGACGCAGAAGTTCGTTGGGCTGTTTGACTGTTTATTGGGTCATAAAAACAAGTGGGCTGGGCATTTCGAATGACATTGTCAGTTTGACTGTCTATGTGGCATATTCGGCGTGGACAAAAAGAGTCAATAGGAATGTCAGACTGTAAACGATTGCTTCCTTGTGGCGCTGTTGATGACGTTGATGCGCAGAAAGTAAGGTCTTCTACTTTCTGCGCCATACGTTTCCCGATCCTGATGCTCCACTGCGCCTGTTTTCTGTGGCTTTTCCAGTCAACTTTGGAATTTGACATTCATTCGGGACATTCTTCCAAACGGCAGAGACAGATTTGGCATGAATAAAAACTTCTGGCAATTATAGCACCAGTTATTTGAGGCATATCTATTATAAGATTGTGGGGATCTAGATCGCCGCCTACTGTTATTTCGAGTTTTGGATGAAAAAATGGGTCTTGCGTTGATCTGATTCAGCTTGGATTTCCCTATGGCTAATCCTTCTAGAACTTTAGCCATGTTCGCTTTTGTCCTCTCTAAAGAGGTGATCCTATCATCCTGGTGGGGGAAGGACAAAAGGATGACGAATTTAACTTTGGTTCCAAAACCCTAAATTCTAACTCGCATCTCTCTGATAAGTCATCTATTGAGAGAGATTTGGGAAGCTGTCTGGCGAACAATTTTAATGACTGCGGAGGATTGATAATGAAAACAAACTTAGCCTTCGTGATCAGAAATATTGGTTTAATACTGACGTTTCCGCAATTCCCTTAAAATATCAATGTAGCCAAGGGTTGGCTTGTCTAACTGCACATATTTATTTATTATCTGCTCAGTTTCAGTGAGACCCAGCATAATTATACTTAATTTTGGAGGCCCAAAATGGGATTGGGTAGTTTCCTAATGGCCTCAAGCTTCGGATAAATCCGTTACTGCAATTCTGAAGGTAGTTTAGTAAAAAGCTATGAAGTTTTTAATGACTGTCATAATCTGGAAACCGCTCCAGTTTCAAGTAAATTCCGTGCGAAGTTACAAACAAGTTAGGTGCCATAAAGGCTGGAAATAAGTACTGTTTGTGACCCTTATTAGAGCCGGAAATGAGTTCTCCATCAAATGCCGAGAAAGTTAGGAAAGGTAGCATTGTCTAGGAGTACTCCTAGACACTTGATACCGGCTCTGATTGATTGGATGGTATTCCTTCTGTTGTGGTGTCGAAACCAGAGGGCGAGATTCTGTGTGAAGTCTCAGAATTTCCTTGTTGAAATCTATGACAAACTGTTGAGACTGGCACACTAGAGGTCCAATAAATAGATGTTGCTCCGTCTAACTAGTTGTGCAGCAACACGATTGGCGTGATTAGGTGACTCTGTTTGTAAAGCAAGTCCACAAGTCAGCGTAGGTTAACAGTCAGTATGATATGAGACAGCACGTACATGTTGCGCGCAGCAGAAATCAAACCTGATTATGGCAAGCATGATAAATGCACCGTGCTTATATAGCGTTGAAAATAAAGGCTCGCACGCCATTGGTTAACGGAAAATTTCGCTTCTTTAAATTGGTGTCGCGTAAAGTAAATTTGAATTTCATTTAGGCAATATTTCGGCAAATTGTTCTTGAGCCGTTATATATTCATGTTCATCCAAAACCGATCGGAACGTATCAATACAAAGAATATCATCAGTTAAGCCTGCATATTTTGGTTTATAAGCTGTTCTTATAATCAAATTGTTAATTTTTGTAGCTATATAACCATTAAGTGTTAGCACTACTAGTGTGAAGTATTTGTCATTGAAATGTAAATTTGCCAAAAATGAGGACACGGCCACCGAAGTAGTTAACCGATCTGTCTTTATGAAATAAGTAATTTATTACCCTCATTGTCCGTATTGAGCCAGGTTTTGGCCAAATATATAAATAAAAATTATTGAACTTAATAAATTACACAGCATAAAGTTTTTATTCATAACATTTTTCACATTTGCATAATCATGTACTGTCCAGGTAAAATTATTTAAAAAACGATAAGTCCCAGTTTTGAAGACAGAGATTCTATTGAGTAGCAGCCTCCGCTAGTTCTAACATCGTTGTCACTTCCGTCTTCTAAGCAAGATTAATTCTGTGGTGATTTTACTTTTAAGCCTACGTGCTGCTTCGATATTCATTGGTAGTGTGCGTAGTAAACAAATAATTCAAATTTAGAAGGTCATTTGTTGAAAATAATGTGATTGGTCTTTACTTCAAGATATCAAACTTGATTTAACGAATTGTCACCACCACCCGCGCAAAAAATTATTTCTTAACAGCTATTAATTTTTGTGGTAAATATAAACAAATTCCTGTATTGCCCGTATTTTTTACATTTACGTAAATAAATAAATCTTTAAGACGTCAATATTTATTTCATTTTCCAGTCTGCGCATAATTGTTTACTATTTATACCGAACTTATTTATTAAATACGTGTCCTATTTTAGTCCACTTGCAGCAAATAATATGGTTAGATAAATAATTGCATTACATGAAAGAATTATTCAATTTGAAATTTTTTATAAGCATGACATAGAAGATATCAAATGGTTATTTTATCTATAAAATAGATAGTTTCAGTTATAATATGGTATGTAACGACACAAATCAATCGCCGACATATTGCGTAAATTAAATTCAAATTTATTTACGTTGCACCAATGAAAAAAAAGCAAAATTGCCGTTTAACCACGTTTAACCACGTTTAACCAATAGTGTGCAAGTAGACATATTGCATGCTATTTAAGCACGGTAATTTACCATGCAAGTCAGTTGGTCGTATCTGCGTTCTGCCTCGTGTTACACATGTGCGTGCTGTCGGCTGTCAATAACTACGCTGGATATTGATTTGTTTCACCAACAATTGGCAACATTCGTGACTCACCGTGTTACTCTTCAACCAGCAAGACGAGCCAATTAATGCAGAACTTCAACCAAGTTGTCCACTCGTGATAACAACAGCAGGAACCACAACCAGAGTCCACCCAAGGAACAGAACATCAACTTACATATATATAACTTACGAGAACGCCGCCAAGGCCCTGTTAAGGGCCCCCATATCAGTAACTAATCTCTATTCAGAGCACCTTAACCGAGTTTGTAACGTCGTACGGCATTTACTTGAAGCCGGGGCGTTTACAAAATTGGCGACCGCGCCAGGATATTGATTATTGTTCTGATTTTTTTGGTATAAATAAAATTGACTTCCTTTTTCATCTATTTGGGATAAAAATCGATTAAGATTTGCGTTTTATCTACCGTGATCGTGGTCTTCTGTGAATTTTGTTGGGTATATATATATATTCGTGGTTTTGTGTTGAACTTTTTTTTGGGGGATATAATAATAATACATCGGCATCAAAGGCCAACGGGGCCTCTGTTCATCTTTTCTACGTACAAAACGGTACCGTACGTACTCGACAGGATCAATTACGGATTTTTGGAAGCAATTCAACTGTGGAAGCCTGTTTTTGTGTAAGCGTTTCGTTAAAGTATATTTATATATTTTCATATTTCTTATAAATTTATTTCTTATAAATAAGATCCTGTAAGATTGTTAAAATGACGGGTCCAATTTTAGATATTGATGTTCCTGTTTGGGATGGAGATAGTGAGCTATTCTTTATGCGCGTAGACTCCGCTTTCTCCCCGTTTCCTGATTATGACAGTCATCAAAAACTGTCGAAGGTTTTTGCTAAACTACCTTCTGAATTGCAGCGACGGATTTATCCTAAGCTTGAGGCCATTAGGAAGCTACCTAATCCCATTTTGGGCCTACAAAACGAGGTAGAATCCTTGCTTGGACCCACGGAAACTGAGCAGATAATAAACAAATATGCGCAGTTAGATATGCCAAATCTTGGCCCCATAGAAATACTGAGGGAATTACGGAAACGTTGGTATAAAACCAACATTTCTGACCATGAGGCTAAGGTTGTTTTTATTAACAATCTTCCCCAAACATTAAAACTCTTTGCCAGACAGCTCCCCAACACTCTCTCTATAGATGACTTATCTGAGAGATGTGAGTTAGAATATAGGGTTTTGGAACCCAAAGTGAATCCATCATCCTTTTCTTCACCCCCGCAAGATGATAGAATCTCCTCTTTAGAGAGAACAGTGGCGAACATGGCCAAAGTTCTAGAAGGATTGGCCATTACCAAATCCGAGATAAATCAAGTGAATGCTCGACCAAAATTCGTTTCCAAGTCAAATTATAATGGTAGGCGGCGATCGAGATCTCCGCAATCCTTTAATAAATATGCTCCAAAGAACTGGTGTTATAACCACCAGAAGTTTTTTATGCTTGCCAAGTTTGTCTTTGTCGTTCCGAAGAATTTCCGAATGAGTGTCAATTTCCACAGCTGACGGAGAGGACAACAGACCGCAGGCACAAGGGTGCATCAGTATCGGGAAACGTCTGGCGCAGGAAGTAGAAGACCGTACTTTCTGCACATCAACGGCATCAACGGCGCTACAGGGAAGAAGCCAACTACAATCCGACATCCCTGTCGACTCTTTTCGTCCACGCCGAATTTTTCACATAGAGAACCAAACAGACAATGCCGGTCGCAATCACCAGCCTACTTGTTTGCATGACCCGGCCAAACAGCCCAACGAACTTCTGCACCTTCTTGATTTCAAAACTGGCGAAGAGTTCATCGTAGACACAGGTGCGGCAGTCTCAGTTCTCAAAGGTGATTCAATGGCCGAGATGTCGCTAGGCGTTCTTCTCGCAACAGCTACAGGCGAGCCCATACCAACTTATGGCTGCCAATACCGCACACTCAACATAGGTCTACGACGTGAATTTTCCCACAACTTCATCATTGCCAAGGTCTCACATAATATAATAGGCCTTGATTTCCTTCTAAAATTTCGGCTCATTGTTGATCTTGCCAATCAAAAGATCATCGACCCCTCCACCGGACTTGAACAAAGCTTTTGGACACTTGCCTCCGAGCGTTTGGAGTTACAGGTCATTCAGCCAACCCCAGTGCATCATTCAGCAGAGATATCAGCAGCTCTTCGAAAATACAAATCGCTTTTCGATCTTAACAAGTCAGAGCTACGAGTCTCCAACACGATGCATCATATCGTCACAGAAGGACAACCTATTGCACTCAAGAAGCGACCACTGGCTCCTGCTAAGCTGAAAGCTGCCCAAGAAGAATTCTCAAGGCTTTTGGAAGAGGGAATCATCAGACCATCAAAAAGTTCATGGGCGTCACCACTGCACTTAGTCTCAAAATCAAACGGATCGTACAGAGCCTGTGGAGACTACCGTAAGCTAAATTCAGTGACAAAATCTGATGCATATCCTATTCCAAATATCAACACTTTACTTGAAAAACTCAACGGCAGCAATTTCTTCTCAGTGATTGACCTCAGACAAGCGTACCATCACATACCGGTAGCACCAGAGGATATCGAGAAAACTGCAGTCATCACTCCATTTGGCCTTTTTGAATATCTTTACATGCCTTTTGGACTCAAGTGTGCTACTCAGACATTTCAAAGATTCATAGACAACATACTTCGCGACGACTCTGCTTATTGTATGTCATATCTAGATGACATTATGGTATTCAGTCCAGATCTAGAATCTCATGCGAAACATCTACGAAATGTCCTCTCACGCTTATCCAACCACGGACTCAAGATCAACTGTGACAAGACGCAGATTGCAACTTCATCCGTCGACTTCTTAGGGCATCGTATCACGGCCCAAGGTATTCAACCGTTGCCGTCAAAGACGAATTCAATCAAGAATATCAAGTCACCAAGGACTTTGAGCGATTTGCAGAAAATTCTGGGAGTACTAAACTATTATCGCAAGTTCCTTCCAGGACTTTCAAAACAACTTTATCCTTTGTGCAGGCACCTGCGGAACCGAAAAGGACTTAGCAAGAATTCCATCATTGCTTGGTCATCCGAAGACGAGGAATTACTTCGACTTGCCATCAACTCGTTATCAAATGCCACAATGCTAACGCATCCAGATTTCGAAAAGCCATTTCTACTCACGACAGATGCTTCTGAATTCGCTATTGGAGCCACTTTGGAACAAGAGATCGACGGAGTTCGGAAGCCTATCAGTTTCTACTCGCGTACTCTCCAACCAGTAGAAACGAGGTACGACACTTTCGGCCGAGAACTTCTCGCCATCCACGACGCAGTGCGCCATTTTATCAGCATCATTGGCAGTAGCAGATTTGTTGTTTTCACAGATCATGCACCACCATCTGTGGGAAGGCTTACCAATTGTTTACTTCACGGGTACGCAGCCCAACGAGCCAGTTCTGCCGACCAGCCTTCAGAGAAAAGTTTTTGATTCAATTCACTCAATTTCTCACCCAGGAAGCCAAGCGACTGTCCGACTTCTTACAGATCGTTTCTGGGGTCACAGACTTAGGCAGAATGTTAAACGATGGGTCTCAGAGTGTGCAATTTGTCAGAAAAACAAGATCACACGACACACTCGTTCTAAGTTGCAACATTTTCGGTCTACTTCTCGCCTAGCCATCGTCCACATCGACATAGTTCATCTGACAAAGGTTCAAGGTTTCAGCTACCTTCTAACTATGATCGATAGATTTACACGGTGGCCTGCGGCATTACCTCTTGGCACCATTTCTGCAGACGAAGTAAATAACGGTTTTATCTCTGCATGGATATCCAATTATGGTGTTCCCAATGAGGTCATCACGGACAGAGGCACTTGCTTCTCATCTGATCGTTTCAAAACCACCTTGCGGTACATGGGATGCATCTTACGCCAGACGACTGCCTACCATCCCCAAGCTAATGGCATGGTAGAGAGAATGCATAGGGAACTCAAAGCAGCTTTAGCATCCTCGTCCATTAATGGCAACTGGGTCGATGCACTACCTTTAGTTCTGCTTGCCATGCGTTCCCGTACTCGTGAATCCATTAAAACGTCTGCGTCACAACTCTTGTATGGCATGGATCTACGCCTGCCTAGTCAGCTCCCACGTCTACTACCGGCACAAGATGACCCACAAAACGAAGCTACCCGCCTTCGACTTCATTTCGGTAACATGTCCGAACAGCAGCCGAGACACACGCCTCGTCCAGTCTTCGTTCACTCACAGCTCCACAGCTGCAAGAGAGTACTCGTTCGCAACAATAATGCTGTTGCACCACTACAACCAAAGTATCGCGGTCCTTACCCGATTTTGCTCAAACAACCAAAATACTTCATCATTATGCAAGGCGCTACACCGACATCAGTAAGCATAGACAGGTTGAAACCGTTTATCGAACCACCTGATCCTGAGAGCGTTCAACCTTCTACACACGTCTCAGGCTCCGTCTGCCCACAATCTCAATAACCTGCTTTGTATAACGCGTAATTAATTTTTTTTAAACATTAACATTAACTATAAATTTTTTTTAACCTTTCGTTATTTTTAGTATTTGTCTCACGTGGCATAACCAGCTGTTCTTAGCTAACAATTGTGTAGCATTTTTGAACAGTTCTTTGGTATTATGCCATCTCTGAGGCAATGTTCGTGTACATATTTTTATGCAGTTACCTTTGATTTTAATGTATATATTTTTACATTATGTATTTCTCACACATGACATTACACTGCCTATTTTGGTATGACCAGCTACTTACAGCTAACGCTTTCGTGTAGCAACACTAAGTAGTGATCAGCTTCATATCATGGTACAGGCCACTTTCAATGCATATCTTAACTTTATCAATTGCACAAAGACCACTCTACAAATGTCATGACCACATCGTCGAGCACTCTAGCTCCTTTGGTCGTATACAAACACATTGACAACGATCCAACCTGCTTAGGTTTTAACTTAAACCTGGCAAATTCAGAGGCGATTTACCTCGAAATCTTCACGCTGCGGCTCCAAAAACTTACACTGCTCTATTTTGCCTCACGTGCTATGACCGTCCACTAGAGCTAACAATTTGTGTAGCAATTCCTAGTGGTTACCTGGCATCATATCATTGTTGAAGCAACCAACAAGCATATTTAAGCCCAGCACTTATGGTTCATCATATTTATGCTTAACTTGGTTCGAACTCTGTCATGCATTTCTTATCTAGCCTCGCAGAGAGGAATATTTTTTTCTTTTTTTCAGAGAGGAAAGTGTTGTAACGACACAAATCAATCGCCGACATATTGCGTAAATTAAATTCAAATTTATTTACGTTGCACCAATGAAAAAAGCAAAATTTCCGTTTAACCACGTTTAACCATGTTTAACCAATAGTGTGCAAGTAGACATATTGCATGCTATTTAAGCACGGTAATTTACCATGCAAGTCAGTTGGTCGTATCTGCGCTCTGCCTCGTGTTCCACATGTGCGTGCTGTCGGCTGTCAATAACTACGCTGGATATTGATTTGTTTCACCAACAATTGGCAACATTCGTGACTCACCGTGTTACTCTTCAACCAGCAAGACGAGCCAATTAATGCAGAACTTCAACCAAGTTAGCCACTCGTGAAAACAACAGCAGGAACCACAACCAGAGTCCACCCAAGGAACACAACATCAACTTCCATATATATAACTTACGAGAACGCCGCCAAGGCCCTGTTAAGGGCCCCATATCAGTAACTAATCTCTATTCAGAGCACCTTAACCGAGTTTGTAACGTCGTACGGCATTTACTTGAAGCCGGGGCGTTTACAGGTATTATGCTGACGCTAAATTGATAAGAAATAGGGTGCTAACATTCATTGAATAACACCCATTCGATTTCTAAAAGGCAACTTTCTTTGTCACAAGTATACATTGGAGACGTCGTTTCATACAGCTTTCCTTGAAAAATTGTGAATCTAGTTAGCCAATTTCATCTAGTATTTAGAATCTGGTGATAAATGATGAATAAATTCGCTAGGAATGGGTGACCTAGTGTTAATTTACGGTCCTGACATAACTTTGAATTTGATAGTTTTGTTGCAGTCATGAATTAGTGTAGTGTGCCCATGTAACGCTATTTTCTAGTCTAATTCTAAATTCATTTACATGCATATCCACAGTTTTTTCACAGATCGCTTTTTTGGCTTCGTGACCATGATTATCGGTGCCCCACACTCCGCCACATTTAATAGTAGCGTGTTAACTGTATCCCGTTTTCTGCTGATATCATATGGTGAATATATTGTAGGAGGCTTTTTGGTTATAGTAAAACGTTTTTTGGGGAAGCTGTCTATTTAGTGATGCTATACTATTCCTATATATACCATGTAGCTGATATTGAGATCCGTGCTTATGATTAGTCCCCGACCTTTTTCCGATGAGTGATGTGAGAAGGCTAAGTCGAAGCATCATACTTTTATTGAACAAAATATTGCAAATCAAAATCGAAATAGATTGTTTATTCGAATAGTTCGTGCACTAGTTGGCAACAAAATAATATACTGTCAACACAATTGTTTATTTCGTATAAAACTTGTCAAAACATACACACTAAATAAATCCAAAATGTCTCGATAGAATTGACATTTTTTAATAAATCAGAAATTTTCAAAATATGTAAATCCAGATTTTTTTGGCTCAATCGTTAATCATTTTTATATTAATATTTTAAAGATAAAAGAAGATATAAATCCAAAATGTCTTAGGAGTATAGTTTAGAGTCAGTGATAATTGATGAAGAGCACACAAATTTGACAGCTAAATCACAGTAATCCACTGCATGCTACCGGCGCGCGCGGGTTTTTTTTTAATTTTTAATTGTGGGACGTTCTGGAACAGGTAATTTAATAATTATGTTGTTCACGTCTTGTTTCTTTTCCAGGTTATTTGATCGGGTGTTTTGCTACGTAAGAAGTCCACATTCCGTTTGCCTAGCACTAAGTTATTGAATTAATATTTAAGTAAGATCAACATGGAAGCTAAACTTAAGTTTGAGGACACAAGCAAATTAGCTCAAGATATAGCAGGCATGAATTTAATAGATGTGAATGAGAATTCTAGCTTAGATTCAAATGGGCAAGGGAAGATTGATAATGACTTAGCATCTATGGGGTTCTCATACACTAATAGGTTTGGATCCTCTACAAGTGCTTACAGAACCTCATCATCTCTATCTAAGTTTCTGTATTATAAAAAAATGCAGGCTTGCTGTTAACTGAGATTTAGTTCTATTGTAGGTCGTTATTTCACATCATTCCATTTGTGTAGTGTCTCAAGATCAAACAAAAGCCTTACAATATATTTTTTGATAATTATTTGTTTTAAAATCCAAACATAATGTAAATTTTCAAAAATCGTTTGTTTAAATACGCGTAAAATAGCGCCAGTTTTGTTTTAATTTTAATTTTCTGGTATCAATTAAATGGTATGTTGGTGTGTCTTAATCTTTTAGGCTGGTGGTAAAGCTGGGAAGGATTCTGGGAAAGCCAAGCAGAAGGCAATTTCTCGTTCAAGTAAAGCTGGTCTCCAGGTATGCTTAACTTGTTAGGTTTGCTGTATTTTCGATATTTGCCTGGTTCATGTCTTGCCCATTAATTAAAACCATTTCTATTTCTATTTCTTTCATTTCTTTACGTATTCTTTCCAAGTATTAACATTAGCTACAGTATGTTATATTTACACGGGTAAGGTAATAAATTTGTCTACTGCTTACGCCTTATCCTCAGTGGAGTATTGCTGTAGTATCGGTACTATTGGACCGTTAACTGTATTTCTGGCACAAATTTTCTCAGAATATTATTTTAAGGATTGCTTGTGAATGTTCCTTTATAAGTGATTATTGCATTTTCATGCTACTTTGGGTGCTTAGCTCTGAGCTATCGGCTTCATTTTTTATAATCCAAATTGACTTTCTACAAGAAATGAATTTTTTTATTAAGTCAATCATTAGGAGTCTGCAGTACGTATCTTATACTATGTATCAGTCAGCGATATCAATGATTTACGGTTACCTGTCTCCGTCATGGTATTGAGGCTCGTTGGACTTTGTTGCCAGATAAGAATGTAGTATTAAAATTTTCTGGTGTATCAAATGTGATTTGTTAGTTTCGTAATTTTGACGGAGACGGCATTTGTTTAAAATTGACCTATTTCGAATTGGAATCTGTGTATTTTTATAAACCAAAAGGTAGTTTTATTCATTTAGCAATAACTTCAACCACTTTAAAATCCATTAATGGGGACATTCGTTTTATTTACATTTTAAGTTTCCTGTTGGGCGTATCCATCGTCATTTGAAGACTCGTACAACTAGTCATGGAAGAGTCGGTGCGACAGCGGCTGTGTATTCTGCTGCCATTTTGGAATATCTGACGGCCGAGGTGTTGGAACTTGCTGGTAATGCCAGCAAAGATCTCAAAGTCAAACGTATTACTCCTAGGCACTTACAGTTGGCAATACGCGGTGATGAAGAATTGGATACTCTTATCAAGGCTACAATCGCTGGCGGTGGTGTTATTCCACACATTCATAAATCTTTAATTAGCAAAAAGCTACCACCAGTTAAACCTATTTAATTGAACGTACGTTTTCATAAACGTTAGCTTTTCATCGGTGTTTTATGTAATTCGATATATTGATAAACTGTTGACGCAACTTTAATGTTCATTTAATCTATGGGTTGATCTGGCACTGTCTTCCCTACAAACTTGTGTATACATTTTTTATATAATTTTTTTTATTGATTTCAGATTTTATATTTGTATGAGTTCTTAATATTTATAGGATGAAATATAATCTCGTACAAATAATAGTGCCTTCTTAGATATTTGTCTGATTTTTAATAGTTGGAATCATGGTATTATTTAATGCGGTTGTCTTATTTATAATGTGTCTAGAAACTAATTTCCATGACTTAGTATTAGTGATCGTTGATTTGATCAGCTAGAATAAGGATCATATACACAATTTGTGTTCCAACGAGTTAATTATAGGATTATATTGTGCTTTTTGTACATAGGCTATAATATATAGGTTATTTTTTCAGCTTATAACAGAAGTGACCGTTTTTAATTAAACCTTCCTAAGTAGTTTGCGCGTTACACATATTATAAGATGTTGCACCTTTCTTAATGCGTTCCTTTTGGGACTGGTTATGTATACAGTGATGTGCATAATTGGTGAAACGACATTTCATTATTCGGCAAGTGCGATCGTTTCACTTGGTTTTTATGCTTAATCTGCTCATCTATACATATATTGCAGTTGAATTTGTTCTCATCTTTGATAAGCCTGTAAGCACTTGTTTTGGATTTTTAACATACTATCAGATATATATATATATATATATATATATATATATATATATATATATATATATATATATATATATATATATGGGGCTGTTCCTAGTTTCGCCGTCCCCAATATTCGATCCGGTTTTAATAAAGCATACCTACGTACATGTAGGCGTCGAAGTGTGTGATAACGTAATTTTATTAATGCGTTGATCATAACCTTTTATGTTGCACTGTATTGTGTGTGTCGTCTACGGAGGTCATTCTCCAGCGCAATGGGTTATCATGCCTTTCTCAACGAAGCAGACCTCTCCATTGGAACTGGATTTCCGCTATAACCAATGGAATTTCGCACGATGAAGTTTCACTTGGTTCGTACGACGTATTAGATATTCCGATAGTTCCTGACCAAACTCCGTTCAGACGTCAAGGAACAGTCTTGCAGGACTGGGAAGCTCGTAAACGTTTTTGGTAATATCTACTGATGCCCAGATGTCAATGGTCAAAGTTAAATGGAGTGAATACAGATTTTTGTTAACTCCAGGAGAAACCACCTGACATTAATTGTGATCTTGGAGCGATTTGTACGTTCTCCCGGAAGCTGATCCTACATTATAAATCCTATGAAAATCAAGTTCCTGACGGATGCCAATATGGCGTACTTAATCATCATCTTAGGGTTTCATGCCATTCATAATGGGCATTTCGTAAGGAAGACAAATAGCTCCGGGTTAGTTTTCAATTTGTCTGTCAACTAACATAATCAGACTATTGTATTGAAACAGGAACAATGTTGTACAGGTGGTGGTGATTGATCTAATCACGATTGCAAACTTCATTTAAGCAAGTATGTATTAGGTGTTGCACATTCGTTTCGTGCTTACTGGCGACTCATCAGTAGGAGCCAGTATTACGCCCTTTAACCACTATATATTTTGGTCAAGAATGTGGGATAATAGGATGGTACATTTAAGCAAACCAATTATGTATACTTTTGTCAATATAAAAAAAGCTCTAAATTACGTAGCAAAGGCAATTAAATGGTAGTCCTTTATCGTATTTATTTTGAACGCTTCGGTTAATGCCCAGAATATTTCAATGTACAGAGCTCGGACATGTAGGGACTCTCCGCCGTGCCACCCTGCTAGAATCTTGTTATTTATTAAATTGTTTTCATTAGCCAATCTCTCGAGTGCAGTCTTTTCGCCATCTACTCAGAACTAAATTTCCAACTAGCCACGAGTATCTTTCACAATGCAACAAACACCGCGCTAGCAGAGGTTATGGTATTCGAATTTAAGATCTGTACATGTACGCAATCATTAATGGCGTTGATGAGTTGCAGTCCTTATTGAGAACTTCGGGTACTTAAAACGAACATTAGTTGCGTGGGCGGTGATAAAATTACTATAATCAAAGTCGCTTACTTACATATGTCAGTATAAACTAGGAATTTTATAGTGTAGGAAAGGTAGTTAATCAAGTAGACAGGTTTCGTCCTTATTGGGAACTCCATGTATTGGCCAGAATTTGCCGCATACTGGGCTTGGACCTTGGCATGTCTGCTTCGGAGTCATTTTCTCTATCCACTCGCTCATCCTGCCGCACATTACACAATTGTTAGTTCTTTGCTAAATACTATTCCTTGATTATTCTTTTTAGGTGAAACCTGTGTGGCATTTCCTTTGACCTACAGCTCCAACTAATCACTCAAAATCTTATTATATAACAGAGCCCACGCTACCTGGTTTTGTGGTATTGGTATTAACATTTATATAAAAAAATATTTATAAACCAATATTAAATCAAGATGTAATTACCAGTCCCATGATATCTATGCATTTGTCTGTATAAACTAACCATTTTTTTAATTTGGGTAAGGCAATTAATCCAGTAGAGCGGTTTCGTCCTTGTTGAAAACTTCATGTAATATAGTGAATTTTTCGCGCACAAAGATCGAACCTGGGCACTTCTGGAATCTGCTTCTCTAATCACTAAACCACACTGCTGCACGTCAAGTCCCCAGAGAAAATTTATCATGGACCGTTCTCGAAATTAGAGAAATTTGCTTCAGAGTCTGTGAATATCTAATGTGCCCATATGCAGCATACACTGGATCAATTGCCTTTTCTACACTATACAATTCTTAGTTTATACTGGCATATGTAAGTAATTAATGGGTAAGGTGTTTATATCAAGACCACAACCTTGATTATAATAATTGTTATCACCACCCGCGCAACCAATGTTCGTTTAATTATATAAATGTTCATTTCACTACCACTTACCCATGTAGTCTGGTGTCTGTTCAGTAATGAGAGATTGTGGATGATTAGTTGGAACTTTGGTTCTAAATGGATGCCATATGAGCTCCACCTAAGGAAAAATAGACTAACCAGGTTACATTAGCTAGTATATAACTGAAAATTGTGTGCAGTGTAGTGTGCGGCAGGATGGCTCAGTGGTTAGAGCACCGTGTTCCGAAGCAGACGTGCCCAGGTTCGAGTTCTTTCCGCGACAAATTCTGGCCAGTACATGACGAGTTCCCCATAAGGACGAAACCGGTCTACTGGATGAATTGCCTTTTCTAAACTATACAATTCTTAGTTTATACTGGCATTTGTAAGTAATTAATGGGTCAGGTGTTTATATCAAGACCGCAACCTTGATTATAATAAAATGTTATTGTATTGTCTTTCATTTATATTTAGTCTAAGTAAAATCCTTTTAGAACCAAAATCTATCTATCCACCGCCGATCTTTCATTACTGATCAGACACCAGGCCGACTGTAAAAATGTTATATGAATTGCAGATTTGTATAATTAAACAAGCGCTTACATCGGTGTGTGCGATGATTATTAGTAACAAAAGACGGTGAGGTCTATATAAATCCGATTATATTTACATTTGTCAGTATAAACTAGGGCAACAAAGAGGTCATTCATTAGATCGGCTTCTACCTAATTTTTTGCATATCATTTTTTGCCCAAAATGTTGCTATGGAGAAGAATCAAATCTGGACTGGTTTGCTTCAGAGTCTGTGATTATCTACTGCGCTAACCTGCCCTATTTTACACAGAGTTTTGAGCTAAATGCTAAATTTTGTTTTTGGATTTTCTATCCTTCAGGTAGAGCCTAGGCGGTATCTCTTTATAAGATACGGTCGAACAAGCCAGCTTTGTATTTAAAATGTAAATATAAAGTTTGAAATTCATTAATTGCGTGCGTGAATACTACATTTATTTTAATCACGGTTGCGAGCTTGACTCTGATCTCATATATATATATATGTATATATATATAATTTGCAGGGGCAATTCATCCAGAAGACTGGTTTCCTCCTAATGGGAAACTTGAAGTTTTGTCCTGAGAATTCCGTAGACAGTGCTCGAAATCGGAGATTTGCTTCAATGTTTTGAATATCTAATGCGTTTCCTTGTCCAAAATTGTCCACTATTTTCAGTTACATACTTTTGACATTGGATAGTCTTTCCGTCATGGTAGGCATATTGTGCATCAATTTATAACAAAAGTTTCAACTAGCCACCCCTTCTTTGTCAGTTCAGAACGGACACTGCTACATAGCGAAGTTCGACATTTCTGGAACCTGCCGATCTTTGCAATATGAATAGATGCTGCGACACTGCAGCATTTTACGAGACATTTCCAGCTAATACTTACTTTTGTTTTTGGTTGGCCTTTCCTTGATATGGAGCCTGTGTCATCTATTGTGAATAATTTTTTCCCCAAGCCGCCCTTCAATTTTACATTCATCATAAATCTCACTGCTTGGAGAATGCGGGGTTTGAGTTAAACGTTATTTGAGTTATGGTAACGAGCATGATATAGACAAAAATACGGTTATATATTCATTTGTCCGTATATACTAAGCGCTATTAAGGTAATAAAAATCATTTCATCCGGCAGATCGCCTTCGTTCACTATGAAATTCAACAAACTTTCGGAATTGTAACAATAAATGTTTGCGCGGATGATGGTAACAATTCTTTAAATAAAGTTTGCGAGCTTGAAGTAAACATTGATCCCATTTTATTTAACCAGTCGTCGAACAACAAATAAACTACCGCCAGCCGCAACGCACTTGCGCGTTTCGACCTTCCATGATCATCATCAGAGTACGACGGCAAACTGACTATCGAGGATCAAACCGCATTGAATATATATGAAAATCAAAGTTCGATATGCGGCTCTCAACTCTAACAGTCTCGCATACATTGAACTTGACAGGAAATGTCGGATGCACAATTTCTATGCAGTCACGAAATTTAACTGATTGTAGCTTTCGCTACGATGACTAGTTAACTACAATGGGATTGGTGTTTACTTCAAGCTCGCAAACTTGATTTAAAGAATTATCACCACCCGCACAATCAATTATTGTTAAATTGTGTTGCCTATATATGTATGTGGCGAAAGCTACAATCAGTTAATGTTAATAAATAATCTCGTCAGGTGAAAACGTCACCGTTTGAACGTTGTTCTATATTTAGGCTTGTATGTTTATTTTCATATGCCATTAATCGTACTTTTCTTCTCCTAGAGAATGGAGCCGCATATCTTAATTTGATTTCCATATATATATTCAATGCGGTTTGATCCTCGATAGTCAGTTTGCCGTCGTACTCTGAAGATGATCATGGAAAGTCGAAACGCGTCAGTGCGTTGCGGCTGGTGGTACTTTTGTTATGTTGTTCGACGACTGGTTAAATACGATTGGATTGGTGTTTACTTCAAGCTCGCAAACTTGATTTAAAGAATTGTTACTACCACCCGCGCACTCAATTATTGTTAAATTGTATTGCCTATATATGTATGTTGCGAAAGCTAAAATCAGTTAATGTTCGTGACTGCATAGAAATTGTGCATTCGACATTTTCAGTCAAGTTAAATGTATGCGAGACTGCTAGAGGTGACAGCCGCATATCTAACTTTGATTTCCATATATATTCAATGCGGTTTGATCCTCGATAGTCAGTTTGCCGTCGTACTCTGATGGTCATGGAAGGTCGAAACACGTCAGTTCGTTGCGGCTGGCGGTAGTTTTGTTATGTTCGACGACTGGTTAAATACTTTCGGAATTTTGCCACGGATAACACGTATTTCCACGCGTTTGCTATGAAGATTGTCTATGTAGCAATAGCCATCTATGAGACGGAGAACTCACCAAGTGTCCTATCCAGTGTTGACATGATTTATATAGGAAGTCCTCGCGGAAGTGCACAAAATAGGATGAAGCAGTCAGTAAAATGATGGATGCAGATAATGTGCTCATTTCATGCACACGATTATATATTCATTTGTCAGTATATAATATGCGCTCTTTCAGTAATCATAATAATTTCATCTGGTAGACCGCCTACCATCACTTTAGAAACTTCATTAACTTCTCTGTATTTTCCCACGGATACCATACGCTTTTCCGTGCGTTTGATCGAGAACGCAGCAAGTGTCCTATCTAGAGCTGATATAAATTCAACAGAAAGACCTATAAGTCCAGGAATTGAGATGAAGCAATTAGCAAAATGATGGACAAAGCCGATGTACTGAAAAAATTCTACTGAGTGAGATTTGTCACTTATCAGTCTGCTTATTATATATGTTCTAACCTATGTTATTGGGCTGTCCTTACTTCAGTTGGAGCCTACGTAGCATCTCTTTGGAACAAATGTTTTAGCTAGACACGCTCGGTTTTTCATTTTATAACAGACCAAGCTACCTTTGTATTTTGTTTTTGAATTGATTATTGATATAATTAAAACATTGACTGCGTGTTTGGTGATATGTTAATTAAATAAGGTATACGAGATTGATATAAACTGAACAATGTATAAAGTAGCATCGACAATTCATCAAGTAGAAGGATTTAGTTCTTTTCTGGATCTATTTACGTGCTATCCCGAATTTGGTCATGGACGGCATTGGAATCTGGAGAGATTCACTTCATCGTAGGTGGATATCCAATGCGCCACCATGTCGCGAATTACGTTCAGTATTTGTTACATAACTATGCCCGTTATTGGATAGTCTTTCCTTCAGTTGAAGCCCATATGACATCATATTAGAAAAAAGTCCAACTAGTGATCCCGTTTTGTCACTATAGTGCATAAACCACGCTACATGAATAAAAGCTTTACCTAATGAAAGAAACTGATTGCTTTGGTAGTGATAATTATTTCAATCACGATTATATAAACCAAAAACCCATTGTATATATATTTGTTTGTATAAACTAAACATTGCATAATGTAGCAAATACTTTTCAACCACTATACTGCTTTCGTCTTTATCGTGATCTCTTCATGTACTTTGCAGTATTTTCCTGCTTATGTTTTTAAATTAAGCAGCTTTACTTCTACCTGACTATCCACTGGGAAACCCTGTCACATACTAAGCCCAGTGCTGTATTACATACTAAATTTATATATTGGATAATCTTTTCTTCAGGTGGAGCCACTGCGGCATCACATTAGTGAAGTTCCAGCTTTTCATCCGTACTTCGTCATTATAGCAAACACTACGTTATCCGCAGATGTGTTATTTGAATTGAAAATTTATATAATTCAGCAATCATTGATTGATTGGGAGATGATAACAATGATTTTAATTAAGTTTTCATGCTTGGTATAATCTTCAAAGCCATTATATATACAATTGTCGGTATAAACGAGTCACTGTATGAAGTAGCAAAGGTAATTTATACAGTAGACCTGTTTCGACCATATCCGGTATACTTTAAGTGTTCTCCACATTTTTATCTGCGCCATCCTGTCGCGTAATACAAGTAATTTTCTGTTCCACACTCACTTTCGTTTTTGACTAGTCTATCCGTCATTTGGAGTCCGTGCAGCATCAATGTAGAACAAAATATTCAAACAGCCAATCCAATTCTGTCATTATAAAACGGACACCATGCATCCTAGGGTATTTGTATTATGATTGAGGATTTATCTTATTTCATAAACTGTGATTGCGCGTCTGATAATATGAATTAATTAAACCAAGGCCGCGAACTTGCTATAAATACAATTACGATTATAAATACATGTTAGCATATACTAAACATCGTGTAAGTTAGATAAGTTTGTGCTTCCAGTTAACCGCTTTCATTCTTATCAGGAGTTCTTCAACTAGCGTCCAGAATTTTGCCATGAACAGTGCATTGAACTTGAAGAGGTTTGATTCAGAGTCTGTGACCATTCAATGTGCCATACTACACACAACATTCTGTTACATACTAACTTATGTAGTTCGAAAGTTGTTCCTGCAGTTGAAGCCTATGTGGCATTCCTTTGGAACAAATTTATAAATTAGCCATCTCCTCATTGTCTTTCTTGAACTGACACCATACTACATGGAGAAGTGGTATTTTGATTGATGAATTAGATAATTAAAAATTCCCTGATTGCTTGGCTGCATGCCTGATATAACATGATACACATTATATATATATATATACATTTGCCAGTATAAACTAAGAATTGTACAATTTAGAATAGTCAATTTATCCAGTAGACTGGTTTCGTCCTTATGGGGACTTAAATAATTATTCTGCAGAATATTTTCGTGCACAGGACTAGAGAGGTCTGAAATTAACCACTGTGGCGCCCATCCGCATATTTCACACTATTTTAAGATACGCGAAAATCTTTTATTCGCCTGTCCTTCAGGTGTAGCCTATGTTAAATCTGTTTTGAACAATAGTTCCAAATGGCCACCCGAGCATTGTCATTATATACCAGAGGACGCGCTACCTGGTTAAGTGGTATATGAATCGACGATTTGGTTAGATGATAATAAAAAATATTTTGTCCGAAATATTTGCAAAAATCATGATGACAGTGGATTCAAATATTTCGGTACGCAATCCGAAAATCAGGTAAATTGTTTATTTCCTGTCGCGCAACATGTTTCTTTTAAATCCATTATATATACTTCTGTCAGTATAAAGTAAGCGTTATATAACTTAGCATAGGCAATTTATACGATGGACCGATTTCCTATTGGGAACTCTTTATGACCTACGCAAAATGTTGCTGCCGACATCGCAAGAACCTGCGCACGTTTGCTTTTGAGTCCGCCTGACTATCCATTGTGCAAAATTGCCACATATTATACAATTTTTTATTTAAAAACTAGCTTATATTATTGGATACTCTTGCCTTCAGTTGGAGTCTACGTGGCATCTATTCAGAATAAAAATTCCAAATGTTCCCACCTCCGACTTGTCATTATATTACAGAGTATGATACTGGAGGAAATGATATTTAAAGTAGATTATAAAATTCTGCATTAATTGAATGCGCGAGTGGTCGTAACAATGATTAAAATCAACTTTATGATTTTGATATTAGCACCAATCTGTTTATATGTGCATTTATTATAATCAAGGTTGCGATCTTGATATAGGCACCTGACCCACTAATTACTTACATATATCAGTATAAACTAAGAATTTTATTCATCCAGTAGACCGATTTCTCCTTATTTGGAACTCATCATATACTGGTCAGAAATTGACGCGGACAGGGCTCGAACTTGGGCATGTCTGCTTCGGAATGTGGTGCTCTAACCACTGAGCCATCCTGACACAGGGTGGCAAGTGCAATCAATTATTGTTAAATTGTATAGCCTACATATAGTTTTTTAATTCCAGATTTTTGGATAAATACCATTGTCAACAATGAGATAACAAGCAAACATTAGCGAACATAACAACGACACCGCGTATGGACGGGCAGCACAAAAACCTTTGTCATTATTTACATCAGAATCGACTAATCACATCCCACCACTATCTGAATTTGAGCCTGTTTGTATCATTTGATTTTGACCTGCCAGTGTTTCTCGGACTACTTTGAAGCCTCTCTGCGATCAAAAAAATTTCAACTGTACGAGAGACTAGGAATTAATAGATCGTTCAGTGGCAGAACTTAATCAGAGATTATTGGGATACTTATCTCAGGTCTCAGTAACTGTTTGCGGAATAATAAAGAATTAAAACACTGCCGGATTAGCGAACTTAATATTGTATGGCAAGCCCGAGAATAACTGATTCTATACAGAGCTTGCAACTACACGAGGCCTTCATGTTTATATTGCTTGAACATGGTACTCGGCCGTGCAAGATTCAGCGATGACGGCCATAACGTTGTTGTCAACAGAGTCCGAACAGGCTATCCATTCTGGTAGTTCTTCGCGTCGTACATAATCGATTTGTTAAAAATGGCGGTATCCAGTAAATTAGATACAACCTCATTTTATGACACAGGCAGTTGTGACTAAGAGTACGGTTAAATAATAATTTATTGCGCGGGTGGTGGTAACAATTCTTTAAATAAAGTTTACGAGCTTGAAGTAAACCATTATATTTAACCAGTTGTCGAACAACATACCAAAAGTACCGCCAACTGCAACGCAATGACGCGTTTCGACCTTCCATGACCATCATCAGAGCACGATGGCAAACTGTCTAGCGAGAATCAAACCGCATTGCATATATATGGAAAGCAAAATCACCAATGCATATGTTGTACGTGATTGGAAATGTCGGCTGCACAATTTCTATGCAGTCACGAACAATAGCTGTTATTAGCTTTCGCCATATATATATATATATATATATATATATATATATATATATATATATTGCGCAAGTGGTGGTTACAATTCTTTAAATCAAGTTTGCGAGCTTGGAGCAAACACCAATCCCATATATTTGACCAGTCGTCAAACAACATAACAAAACTACCGCCAGCCAGAACGCACTGACGCGTTCCGACTTGTATAGAAATTGTGCAGCCGACATTTCCAGTTAAGTTCAATGTATGCGAGACTGCTAGAGGTGAGAGCCGCATATCTAACTTTGATTTACATATATATTCAATGCGGTTTGATCCTCGATAGTCAGTTTGCCATCGTACTCTGATAATGATCATGGAAGGTCGAAACGCGTCAAAGCGTTGAGGCTGGTGGTAGTTTAGATACCCTGAAGTATTATTCAACTCATTTATTCATCTTATGTATGGTCTGATTTTTCCATTATAAGAAGGCTGTTGCTTCTATCAGCGCATGGTATTTCTGTGTGTGCATTTCTGCTATCTTTAGGCGCATATAAATGTTTACAAATGAAGGCTGTTCTGTGTATTTGAATGCATTTGGATATGGAGCCTGATCAACTAAAGTAACTTTAAACCAGTTTCTCTGATCAATGCTTGTAGAATTTAAGTAGGTTGTTTGTTAAAAAAGCAATTACAGTGCAGTCTAAAAATGAAATACTGTATTATTTGATATATTACAGTTAAATACTGTTTGTTGCGAAGAACTAATATATATGGAAGTATGTATTAGGTTTTGCGAACCTAGAAACAAATTAGTTCAGTTGTGACCAGAAGGATAAACCAAAGGCAGCATGAACGGTAAGTATAATCTCATTCACACACTTATTTGATGAGTCGCCAGTAAGCACAAACAGATGTGCATGAGATTATACTTTCATTCACTCTCCTCTAGTCTAACTAATTAGTACTAGGCCACAAAGCCTACATACTAATATATTGATAAGTTAGAATTCCATAGTTTCGTCCCACCGGTAGTAAATCCACTGTAAGCTGATGGATTTGTCTTTGAGACAGGTTAAACACCAGTATGTATTAGGTGTTGTGAACCTAGTAACAAATTGGTTCAGTTGTGACCAGAAAGATAAACCAAAGGCAACATGAACGGAAAGTATAATCTCATGCACATTCGTTTCGTGCTTACTGGCGACTCATAAGTAGGAGCCGGTATTATGCCCTTTAACCAGTATATATTTGGTCAAAGAATGTGGAATAATAGGACGGTACAATTTCCTAGACTAATGTGTAAACCTACAATAGTGAAGCTAACATCATATAAGGTCTACGACAATGCGACTTCAACGCTAAATCACACTATATAACATATATACCAAGTCTGTAAATGATACTAACACTATGGCTATTGTGTTATTAACCGATACCAACATTATTGTACCGAAAAGGCACATGGTACTAACACTATGGTTTCCGAGTCGGTACATGATACCAACCTGATGGATATCAATTTATACTAAATTGAGAATTACAACAATTTCCGAACACCTGTTACTCCAGTTAAACCATACACCCTGGCCTTGATCGATATCAGTTATCACATATCAGTTATGACATCATTCAACTCAATATATTACAGTTAAATACTGTTTGTTGCGAAGACCTAATATATATGCAATTATGTATTAGGTGCTGCGCATCTGGAAACAAATTAGTTAAATTAGGACAAGGATAAACCAACGACAGCATGAACGGAAAGTATAATATCGTGCACATTCGTTTCGTGCTTACTAGCGACTCATCAGTAGGAGCCGGTATTACACACTTTATCCACTATATATTTTGGTGAGGAAAATAGGACACTACAATCTCTTAGACGGCTGTGTATACTTACAGTAGTGAAATCTCCATATACTATTGATATTAATTTAACATAGCATAAGAAAGCAAATGAAATCTATAGAACATTTATGACTTTTTTGAATTTTTATTATATGCTACTGATGAGTCGCCAGTAAGCACGAAACGAATGTGAATGAGATTATACTTTCCGTTCATGCTGCCTTTGGTTTGTCCTTCTGGTCACAACTGAACTAATTTGTTACTAGGTTCGCAAAACCTAATACATACTTGCATATATATTAGATCTTCGCAACAAACAGTATTTAAAGGTTAAACACAAGTTTATCAATGTCATTCTGTATTAAATCTCACAAGACTCCAGGATTATATCATATTTTAATTTTATCAGTATTCTTAAAAAAGACATCTTATGTTCTTTTCACAATAATTTCCACTCTAAATTTTAACGTCATTAGTTCATCTAGAGAAGCATCCGTTAATGCCGACCTCAAGAATTATTTTCTAATATACAAGTTATCGATCATCATACGTAGGCTGATCGACAAAACGGTTAATTGCTCGAATGATGATTGCAACCTAAACGAAATTCAAATGAAATGAAATGAACTCATTGAAACCTCAAACGTATGTTTTTGCATACATCTATTAAATGTAAAATAATATAGTCTTCACTAATAACAATATTATTCAATATATGTTGTTTGAAACGACTAAAATACTACAGGTAGGATTCATATAAAGTCACTAAACTTAAATCTGAGTACAATCATCCGTATAAATTCACAATAGTTATCTTATAATCCTTGAAGACACAGTATTAATTAATTAAATTAAACAAAATATGGTTGAAGGGGTCGTGCAGAATATTTTATAAAAAATACAAGAGGCTATCAATATTTTTGTATAATAATTACATACGGTAAGCCGAATAAACGAAATATGACTGTCAGATTATATTTATTTCGGCCTCTCTCCTTTAGCAGGGAAGTAAAACATCGCCGTATAAAAAAGACGTACGTTAAGTTGTCTACTATTAATTAAAACGTTGGGATTTGACTCCCTTAAAATAAAAGAAGTATATGAATTCTGAAGCATCTTTTTTAATATGTAATAAATGATAAATACAAGCTCTTTGTATTTCTAAAATTTAAATCGAATTTTAAAGTTAATTAGTCGTAGTATACTTTAAAATATTGACAATGAGCTTAAGATAGGGATAAAAAATACTTTGCCATAAATTTCTGTTAATTAATTATTGTCTAACAATCACAAAAAAAGTGAGCGAATTAGTATTCTATTACAGCCCACAGATAACTTCGTAGGTTTATAAGAATAAAAATAGTGAAACTGGACTTATCACAATTGCCTTTATTTGTGTATTGATTACCAGATACTTCTTCAGTTCACCCATCACCACAAGTTAATAAAACAATATATAGGAGCAAGCACGATATCTCTCTAGCCATATTATTTATAATTCACATTGGCTGGTTTGGCTTGTATGTTATTTTAACAAAGAATTCACGAATTCAAAGTCATCATTAATTGTAATCTGACAAATTACAGTTGCCAGCATAAATGCACATAATGTGGAACTAGATGTAGTACACCGATTATTCCCGAGCACACAATTTCTGCTTAATGACGTAAATAACAAAACCCGCTTTAACGATAAATGCCAAAAGCTTGTCTTCAGCAAATCCATTTATTAAATATGTATGCAAGTACGCATACAACCGGCAAAAAATAACTCATTTTCGCGTTCGGACGTTTCTCTTGGATATATACGAATCTACAGTAGAACAGTTCGATTTTCGAAATTTAATCAAAAGTAGAACTTGAATAGCTTGAGTGAAATTTAGCATGTGCGTGGTTCGAGTTTTCTAAATTTTATCAGTGAACAAGGTTTCTAACAGTTCCCGAATTAAGGATGAGATTATACTTTCTGTTCATGCTGACTTCTGGTTAATAATGAGCTAATCTGTTACTAGGTTCGCAACACCTAATACATACTTGCATATATATCCGGAGGCCGAAATATATGGAGAAAATCGGTACGCAATCCGAAAATCGGGTAAATAATCTATTCCCTGTCGCGCAACATGTTTCTTTTAATATTTGCATATATATTAGTTCTCCGCAAAAAAACAGTATTTAATGGTTATAAATGGAAAATAATACAAAGGCTAATCAGCCAACAAGAGGAAGAACGAATTAAATGTATACAAATATTAAGCAAACGGAAATTTCCTTTAGGAATTTTTTAAAAATGATTAAGAATACGGGATATTAGAAAATTCGTTTGACGCCTAGCATGAATGTTATAAATATGAAAAGAGCTTGAACGTGTGCTTTAATATGGAGATAGATAAATTCAGGTGTTTATGCAAAAGTGATTAACTACTGTGGTAATGTATTTTTTCAATGTTAGACCATCGAGCTATAGAAAGAGACTACATGTTAAATATAGCGTATCTACAAAAGAGTTAGTTTAAAAAGACCAAAATACGTCAAAATCAGCATGAACAGAGGCTAGAATATCATCCACACATGCGTTTTCTGCTTATTCATTTGCAGGAGCTGATAATACGCAACAATCCAACTATATATTTGGTCAAAAATATTCGATAATAGGTATGTTCAATCTCCTTTACTTTTCCGTTTTAATTCCTTAGTATATTCATCTCCTTATAACGTCTAGCAATGCAAATTGACAGTCAAGTTTGTATATATAATTAGCTGGAAACCTGCAAAGGTACCAACAAACTGGTTTTGGATATTAGCTAAATTTGAAAGTGTAAATGAATATCAACGCTATCTTAAGTACCGCAACTACAACGTTTTTGTTGAATACATCTATATAAGCGGGTGTTATATCAGATCCATTGCATTCTAAAGCCATAAAGAGCAATCTTCTGAACCTTATCGGTGCTAACAGAATACAACCATTCTATCGTATATGAAATCTATAATCAGTAAATATTTTGCTTAATGTGTCTTGATGATTTTATATTTGGTTTGGGCACAGTGCCGGCTCCAACTAGTAAGTCGTCAGAAAACACCAAATCATGGCTTCCATACACATGTGTCTAAGGGACTCCACCGTTCAACTATCTAACTGTCCCACATTTCATAGAGGATACATAGTGTGTTTGAAGCGTAGTGCCAGCTACTGTTGATGAGTCCTCAAAAACACTAAAAGCATATGCACGTGAGTTTACAAATACTTCTAATGCTGTTTATGATAAATCCTGCAAGCTCTAATTGAGCTAAATTTTTACTATTTAGGCCATATCTAATTATGCGCAATTTTCAAAGGTAGCTAGAAGTGATAACTTTGCCCATTTTTATGTGAACCAAATAGACCTGGTTTTTATTGATCCAAATAATAATAATATTTGTATGAAAAATATATGTTGAATTAAAAATATAACATAAGCCCACAAGAACAGGTTATTTACCACAATGAATATAAATGTTTTAATAGAACTAATAATATATATATATATATATATGTATCATAAACATTATAAAAGTGTTTTCATTGTTGTACAAAATTTGAATGTACCAGATTATAATAGAATAAAGGTAAACTCAATATTAAGCATTAATGAAATAATAAATAATAACCATCAAACCCCAGAATTATATAAATAAATAAAGCTCATTAGAGCAAATGAAGAGTGAACTATAGAATACAATCATTTTGAAATGTGTTTACAGAGACAAGAAAGAATTTATAAATTGAAATCACAAAATGGTACTCGAAAATATGGGCCGATTGTCATTTTTCAATATTAAGATTATGCATTTACGTCAATATATATATATATATATATATATATATATATATATATATATATATATATATATATATATATATATATATATATATATATATATATAACTAAATAAATAGTTCAAATGTGTGCAGAAAAATTAATAAACGAAATATTATGCATTCGTAGTCAAGATAACTTGACAGATAACAATAACCAAATAAAAGTATTTAAATGAACATAAAAGATAACATTTGACCGAAGACGATAGAGTAAGCCGGAACAGTTATTAAAGGTTTTAAAATGTTATCACGGGAAACATCCAAAAAGGAACGAGGAAAATTATATCAAGTGGAATGTTCATATGAAATTTAGTAAGGCTCCAAAAATCTACTGAAAGCTGCTACAGATCTTCCAAATTCCTGAAACCCGTCGTGATTTCATCATTCAATTCGTCATAATCACGAAGAATTTTTTCCTAAATCGACAAAATGGAAGTATAAATTAATTTTATGTTAACAGCAGAATTTCACCGCATAAATTCGTTTGTGGTTAATTCTGAATGCTGAGATAAAGAACGATAGCATCACGAAAAAGCTTCAATCTGACTATACTGAGTATCACATACAACAAATGGCATGAAATTTTTAATTTAAAGCATGCAGATTTGCATCATTTAGTAACGAAAAACCGCCATTTGCTATTTTCGGAAAGGATAAAAAATCTGCTTCATTACAATCGATACACAATTCCAGGTCACTAGAGAAGTAGGCTTCAGTTTAGCCCAATCAAACAAAGTAGAATAAAATTAAACAATAATTGATTGTGCAATTCTTTCAATCAAATTTTCGAGCTTGAAGTAAACACCAATACAATTGTATTTAACCAGTCGTCGAAAACTGGCGGTAGTTTTGTTGTTTTTCGACAATTGGTTAAATACAATGGGATTGGTGTTAACTTCAAGCTCGCAAACTTGATTTTAAAAAAGCAGAACAAGCCTGGCCTTTCATTGGGCAACTGCGGCCTATAATTGCAACTTTTCCAGAATATGCAATCGTTTTTGAACGTGTCTGACAAGGTGTGACGATGTCCGGGCAACACTATGGAGTTGAGATCGGTAACGTTGAACAGCCTGCATACCCTTATATCAAGTGGTAACCATCACTGGCGACAGGAACTTACAATTGTTTGATTTTTTATGTGCCTTTATGACTTGCCGGGAAAAAGAGATAGCGCATATGCACTGTTAGATCTTTTAATAACAAACAATCTCGATCCTCAACAGTAACTAGTATTCAATCACATATCATACTTAACTGTGAATTACATGGATAAGCAGCAGTGCAGCATAATCAAATAATTCTGGTGTTATGCTGTAGTAATAGAAGTGATGCAGGGGATACATGGCAAATCTCGAAACCAATTGCTCCTAAGTTACATCATAAGCTCAGAACCCCGGGCTGCTATTATTAGGTGCACAATAAGAACGGAACGGGTATAAACGAATAATTGAATTATTCATTTTATACAGTGTTTAGTTTTAGCGATAACAAATATAAGCAAATCTTGCCATTAAACTTTAATTTAATACCATTTCTCCTCAGGAGACGTGGCTCCAGTCTTATAGTGACCGATCGTGTTTGACAATCTAGAAATTTAGGTCAAATGCGACATTAAAAACAATTCACCTGACGGAAGAAAAATAAATAACATGTTGCTATAATATTTAAAATTTACAAGCACGATCAGCTGCCCCACTTCCATTCGAAACTGTTACGGCCAGTCAAACAAGCCTTTCTAAATCACATCCTTACGTCACAAAATCTTGTTCGAAGGCGTCGAATGCACTTCGGGTTCTTTACTGCGTAATGACATTACGCATTGACCTCAACAGCATCAACGAATCTCGCCTCTTTTACATTCATCAACGTAAACGCATATTAAACCCCGCAAATTGGAAAAGCAAAAATTAGTCTAAATGGCGACAAAGAAGTCTCGAGATGCGACTTCAATCTGGCCTTATATTTGAACGCTTTATTAGAACATACTGCACAGGAACAACGATTTTCGCTAAATAATACAGTATTGTTGCTAACCGAATCTTGTTACTTTGACAAAAGGTTATTTCAAAAACACTAGAAATTTTAATAACCTTAACAAGCAGCCGAAAATTATCTTTAGCGTTTACTATGATTTGTATCGTATCACTACACCACTTTTATACATTCTAAGTCATCTGCGTAGTAGTACGATATGTTACTAGAGATAGGATGTTCTAGAAATGTTTCATTATTTTATAAAATTTACACATGTTGGATCATACCCCTAGAGAAAGCGATGTCTATTGAAATAATACTAAAAACAAAAATTGACTAATTTTCTCGTAAAAACATTATACGACATTAAAATATAACTGAAAATCATACCTGCCCATCTGTTTTCGGATTTTTGTATTTCATACTGGAAATTTTGTATATAGTTTCACCAAGAGCCTCTCTAATCATTGCCCATGTAACACGACGATCGGATTGAGCTGTTACTTCTACAGCGTGCCTAGCCTGATCGTAAAAGTGTATAATGTTTCTCATCATACCAACTGTCTTGTAGAATGGACAAAATCTGTTTAATAAAAACCAAAAAAAGAAGCACACATGTAAAAATATTTTAATTTTAATTCAATGCCGCGTTTTGCGTACGCGGGTAATAGTTGTACACGGACAGTTACACAAAGATCCGATTCTTCACACTTTCCGATATTGTTTTGTCTTTGATCGGGTTGAATTCTTTTTTTTCAACTAGAAATACGGTTGTATCACATCTTTGTTTACTGGCGACGTTTCGGTGCCTACTTTCCAGCACCATCCTTAGGCAACTCAACACAGTACAAACTTCACAATAGCAGATTTAAGCAAATGTGGTAACCTCGTTCCAAAACCATTCTTTTTATATATAATTGACTCAACACTATTTTTAATCATAGAATTTGTCTCAGTAACTAAACTCAATATATAACTATTTATAATTAGCAGACCAATCATTACCTCACCTATCTCAAATTCCCGGTATACGTAATCTCATCTCGTATGCAGAATATTGTAGGGGAGAGAGACAGTATCGAACCTTTTGTTATTTGTTATAACTGTATTGCTACTATGTCACGGTAATCAAAATTCAAAAATGATAAAAACTAAAACCTTGAATGTCATATATTGTATTTTATTTAAAGCCGGGAACTCTAATGTATACAATGGTGTATGAGGTATTGCGCACATAGCAACAAATTAGTTCAAATATGGAGCAGCAAGTTACGTAGATGGATGGAGAGTGAATGTCATAACGACGCTTAGGTGAAAGATTAAAGAGAGAAAGATAGAGATAGTATGGACAACTAACGTTTTCAAAAAAACTAATCGTAACACAATGCAGAAGTTAATCAACTCATAAATAATTGCATAAGACTATTTGCTCATATGACTAAAATAATTCATTACTCTCTATATACATATATATCTAAATATAATATCGTAACACCTTTATATATATATATATATATATATATATATATATATATATATATATATAAGAAGGACCATTGTTAATCGTTAAACATGAATATTTTCTATTCTTACTATATATTTATTACGTTAGTCACACCTTATATCAATATATAAAATACATGTCAATATGTATAAAAACACATATATATGGATATAAGCAACAGTATAAAGTCCAGCATCCATAATCTATATATATATATATATATATATATATATATATATATATATATATATACATTAGTAATATTTCTTAGGTTCTGCACACCTTATATTAATATATAAAATACATATCAATATGTATAAAACAAATATATATATAAGCAACAGTGTGGATCAATATATTTAATCATGCATTTATATATAAGGTGTGAATAAATAAATATACAATTTGATTAATTGGTCAAAAAAACAGGAAGAAAAGAGAAAAATAATAATTTATTAGAAATATGAAAACGTATATATATATATATATATATATATATATATATATATATATATATATATATAATAGGACGGTACAATCTCCTAATCCCACATTCTTGACCAAAATATATAGTGGTTAAAGGGCGTCATACCGGCTCCTACTGATGAGTTGCCAGTAAGCACGAAACGAATGTGCATGAGATTATACTTTCCGTTCCTGCCGCCTTTGGTTTATCCTTCTGGTCACAACTGAACTAATTTGTTACTAGGTTCGCAACACCTAATACATACTTGCATATATGTATCTATGTTTGTATGCATGATCATACGCTCGTACGAATATTGGCGCAGTACCTTGTAAATGTAGCATGTGTACGTAGGTCAAATCAATTTTTCTACTTACAATAAAAGTTTGTTAAAATCATATATCAAATTTCATTTTGCGTCGGAATTGTACATTAAATAAAGATTAACAAGATCCAAAGTGTTTGTACGTGTCGAAAGTCCAATTAAATTCTATTACAAGTTCAGTTAAGTGATAGATGGACTAAGATAAGTAAACAAATAAGATGAATAAATCAACGTTAAAAATATTCGTATAATTACAAGAAACAATAAAATAATGAAAGAATTTGACCTGAACTGTTTATAATATATAACTTTAAATGGATTCATGAGTAACAGTAAAACTGCAGTTGTTAATAAGAGCAATAACACAAATATAATGTCAATACTAATAAGACGGAATTAAGAGACAAATGGCAACTAAGCCCAATGTGCTCACGATATGGATCCTTTTTAGTATGTTACTATGTATTAGTAGAAGGAACAGGATAGAATAAACAATAGAATGCATGACGCAAAACCAAAGCTAAGAAAGCCAGCATATCACTAAAAGAAAAAGAAAATAATACTATGCTAAATAAATAAACACAGTTTAAATATGCTACCATGACTAGATGACGCAATTAAAATAAAAACGCAAAAACAAGCAAAACCACGTACTTAATGAATCACTATATAAACTAACTTTTTTAGTTGTCCTGCCAAATGACACTACATACGTGTCAAAATCTTCAAACTCGACGAAAGAATACACGAAAAATATCACCGCCTTGAAATTAATACACAATACTTATGAAGAGATTATTAATAGATAATTTGTAACCAAACAATCTATGAATTAATGTATCAATCAGAGCAAATACAAATAAGACTTATCTGTTAAACGAAGAGATTAATCAAATTTAGTCATGAACCATCTAGAAATACATATATATAATCTATATCAAACAAAATATTTCAATTCAGCTCTAAAACAACTTGAAAAACGCTGTCAATAAGACTAATTATTAACACGCTAAAAATATAAATCAGTAATTTATAAATGGAAACATGCGTATATATATATATATATATATATATATATATATATATATACATTCTGGCAATATAAACTGAATATTGTAGAAGCAGATTATTCATTTACTAGTAATTGATTATATTTGAAATAACTTATGAATATATATATATATATATATATATATATATATATATATATATATATATATATATATATTAATTCGTTGATTTGATGGTGAATAACGTGTAGAAAAATAAACACACCATTAACCAATTATGTGTGTGCGTGCAAATGCAGTAGCCGACTAAAAAACAAAACTATTTAAGTGTAATCTTTGACTAGCGAAGTTTAATTATTTTTAAAGCACACTTAGTTTAAGCGCAGTCTGGTTTACTAGTATCATAATCAAACAATATCTGATTTCGCAGTTGGTGATAATAACCCATTGCTAAATTACTGTCAGTCACACTGCCATACTATATGACAGTGAAACATTAGTCAATTTTGACTTTGGTTTGGCTGGACATGATGACATTATCAGAGCACATAAAAAACTGACTGGCAAGAATCAAACTGCAATACATATATTAGGCAAGGAAAATTCCAACGTTTGTGGTTGCATAGAAATTTTGCAACCGACATTTCTATTCAAGTACGAGATATGAGACTACTAGAAGCGAGAGCCACATAGCTTATATTGCTATCCTTAGTCGATTCTCATATCTGATAATCTCGCATATATTATAATTGATTTTAAATATCGATGGCACACTGTCGATCCATATTCCGAATTCTTTATGTCATTTTTGTACACACATTCATAATCGTAGATTTTTCGTAGCCAGTCATATCTTTTCTAATGTGGCAATGCGTACTTCTCTTTTTTCGTAAAGCTACATGACGTGTCATCGCATTCAAACTGAATATGTCCAAAGAATTGAATGTGAAAGAAATTTTTGACATGTTACTTTCAAGCTTTAATGGTGATATTTCTAATTTAATCTAGTTTGAATTTCTTTTCGCGATAGATTGCTATCACGGAATAAATATCAGCCGAGATTTTTGCATTTGATTTTAGTAAATCGCAGAGCTTACTCAGGTAAATAGCTACACTAAAGGTGGCAGAATATGTGACACTAGTAACACATGATCTTGTCCAGTCTACAACTACGTGTACATTTGATCTACTATTTTCAAAATATATTTATTAATCAGTCTGTCTTTTATATAAACCAAGTTGCGTTCATGAAGTAAACACCAATCCATTGTATTTAACCAATCGTCGAACAACATAGCAAGACTACCGTCAGTTACACGTACTTATTACTGCCATCATCGCAATCCGTGATTGTTTAATTAATTGGTCTGTTCAAGTACACGCATACAAAACCGGAAATCGCATTTGCTCGTTCCGTGATGCAATCCTAAACATTAAACGTGTCATTGAAGTTCGATCCTAGTTGGTCAGTTTCGCATCATGTTCTAATGATAATCACAGGTCAAAACGCGTGAGTATATGAGACTAACGATAATTTTGCTATTTTGGGACTGGTTAGTATTACCAAAGTTATAAGATAACCTGAACAATAAAATAGTAAAATTTTACCCACAGCTACGTAACTTGGATTATGCCCAAATATTTAGACAACTATTTAATATAAATTCAAAGCGGTTAATATTAATCATACTCAACCAACTATTAGTCATGACTGAAAAAAGGCGTTTGCTCAAGATTGGATCCCTATATAAAAAGCAACTGCAGTCCAGCAGTTGGCTCGGAAATCCAAGAAAATGACGCTGCTTACATATGAACCGTGTTGACACAATACAGTTCGGCTTCTGGAACTATTATCCTGCTGTAGCAGCCAATTATAAATATTTTAAAGCACTCTAGAATAATTCATGCATGCCATTAAGAACGAATTCTAAGGTCTTCAAGTCAAGCACATCGTCGATCCTCTTCTAAGCTGCGGACGACGCATTCACTCGATGGCATCTTTTGAGAAAGCCAAATTAACATCTGGCATTCCAGGCCGGATACTATCATTGACAAAATTGGTCACTTTTTCAGACCGCACCATATGCATACTGACTAAGGTACACTTAAAAAACGAATTTTTTGTTATTCTAGCGAGAAAGATCGAACTCTTTTATAAAGAATGATTTGGAAACTCATCACGGTAAAACATTTAGAATGACACAAGAATTAATCCGAACGGTATTCCTTTTTCATTTGTAATCTAAGACATTCGAGAAAAGCTGTTAAATCAGGATCTAATATACTGAATGAGATGTAAACTAAAATTTTTTAGAATCAAAGCCATTGAAACAAAAACTGTAAACATGCCGTTGGCCGAGGGAAGCATTAAAAAGAGCCACGGATTCTTTTGATAATCAGTTGCTTGTTTCAGATTATAAACTGCTGGTTAACTTTCATAAAATTAATAATACAATGAGATTTAGTACGGAAAATGCCAATGTTGCGAAACTTCAAAGATCAATGTATGAACGACCATTATTTTAAGCAAACTGACGTTCGCGAAAGAACAAACAAGGTAACTGGGTTTAAAGTATTTTGAAAAACCACATGAAATTAGTAATTTGCATATTTAGCGAAAAAAAATTCAATTTGCAAACATGTCAACATGTGAATTATGCAGCATAAACCAGAAATTTATACAAACTATCCATTTTAATGAATATTTACACTTTCAATGTTCAAAATCACGAGTCACTCAATGAAGAGTATTTGAGCTTCGCACTTCAAACGGTATCGACAACTTTTAATTAACATGAATCCATTAAACGCATTCAAATTTAACTAGGTGAACCTTATCGGTTGACTAAAACACAAAAAAATTGAAAGTACAATTCCACAGAACATTTATGGCTTAAAAATTATCAGTTTAATCAAATTTGTTGGTGATAAAGTTGTAATGTTATGCACACACTTGCATCGATAAGCCAGCACATTGTATAAATAAAAGATTGCTAACTTTAAATGAATTTACTCATGCAATGTTTTACAAGACCAAACTTGTTAGATGTTTAAATTTTAATCGTTTCTATTAAACCGTATATTGAATCATTCTCTAAATAAATTATAAACTGCGGCTATCTTGGCCAGCATTTTTTGCTATTTGGAAGTCTTTAAATCATATAAATAAAGTGTTGATTGGTTGTCTTCTTAATTTGAGTTGAGCAGTCGTTCTAGCCGAATTGGGTAGACGGTAATGAGTCTTCAGTATAGAATACTGAATTTGGGTCGATTATAGCTTGATGCAGCAATTTTTTGTGGTTCAACAGGCATTGACCACATCAAATCGCCTTATTTTAATATATTCAGTTTTTTAGATTTGGACGAATTCAGATGAGAAACCCGAATCAACTAAAGAAGCCTACTAGAATTCATACTTCAGATAAACACAAAAATGATTTTGACGAAGCATTTGAATCGATATTTGAACAAACAGCCTTTAACCAGTCACTATACTCGATATCGGCTATTCGTTTAAATCCATTTTGCCGTTATCTGAAGCATGAATTCTAGAAAGCTATTTACTTTATTAGGCTTCAAATCTGAAATCGTTTCAATGCGCAGAACAAAATGCATTAACAAAATAACATCAACAGAAATAGGCAATGAAATCGTAATAACAGACAAAACAGACCATATAGAAAGACTGAGAACGTAGTGAGTGATAAAACAAAATATTTGTGTCTGGAGGTTACATCATATGGAATAGAAAGTTTGAGCAAAGTTAATAAACGATATTGAAACCTTGACTGATACCGGATTAATTGATAAGGCCCATGCACAAACGCAGTCCAGTTAGATCCTCTACACCAACAAGACACAAAAAGAGATTGTCAGATGAAATTATTATATGATAAACGGCCGATTCTTCGTTCCGTTCATTGGGTGAATGGTTAGCTCGTACACTGGAAGCCCTGCACAAACTACTAGATAATTACTGTTGACAAATCCCGCGTTTTTAATACAATAATGTAAAAAGAAGTTTATGATGTCTGCTGATGTCATGCCTTTATGTAGAAAATGTTCCAATTCAATAAACAATTGACATTAAAGTCCATAAATTAGAGAACATTATATCACGTTTCCTTGTTCCAGATCATGCTCTCCACGAACTTATTTTGCTAAACACGATTTTTCTAGTTTTGTTTTAATGGAAGTGTCCATAAAAAGGCTGATGGTGTGGCAATGAGCTCCTTATCATCTTATTTAGTGTAGATTTTTCTAAGCCATCTTGATTACACATTAAATAGGGATATAAGTAAATATTCTCAATACATAAGGTATATTAAAAGCCGGTCGCAGTAACAAATTTGGAAAAAACGCACATTACTGACAGCTTCAAGTCAGAGGATAAGAAATACAATTATCTAGCTTCCATGAATGAACTACTAAAGAGAGAAATTAATGGAAAATTAAATGGAACTATTTACCATAAGCGAAATCTGATCTGCACAGTAAATGCATTTTACCAGTTCAGTGTCATAACCTATGCTGCATTTTATTCTTATCTTTTCTCATCTTAATCTAACAAAAACACTAAGATAGTATAAACATGGTAGTTGTTGATAATATCGCTAAGCCCACTGTCAGATTGCCAAATATAGAAAATATGTAAAAACCATTTATTATAGTTATGTTGTTTTAATGTCAGTGAATTTAATGTGCAAACATCGACAGAAATTGAACAACAAGATGCTCTAACGAATGCCATTCATAAATTCTCAGTTGATATGTGTATTTAAAACTCAAGTGAAGGATCACGCAACCATTACGGATTAGGGTGTATTATCCTTATTTACGCGTTATTGTCATTGACCAACCGGTACTACGGAGTTTTTGCAAGCCGGACAATGTCCCTATCCCACGAACTGTATGATTACCTGCAAACAGCCGACTTATTGTGGCACACTTCAAAATGTTTATTAAAAACAATGTCATAAACGTATATTAACGTTCATTTTATCTATATATGTTTCCAGGCATTAAAACACAAATGACATCACAGACACTTGTTACTCTGATCTTAGTTTTATAACAAGTAGAGCGCAAAGTTAACATGGATGCACAAGATGGGCGCTCAAGCAACTCAGAAGTTAACCTAAGGGACAAATACACTCTAAGCTCAACGCTCAACAAAAACGTTGAACGACATCTGGATAGCTGTGCGGAAAATAAGTTATACTTAAGTAGAACAAAGTTCAGACGTAGTGTAAGGCGTTGCATGGCGTGGCATTTTTTATAATTACTAAATAAATTTGCCAAATATGAAGCTCGGTGAATAAACGAACAGAAAACAACATTCAGACATTATATCACAACCTCTCTACGTTTAAATGTCTGTATTTGCGCTTCGATTCGTAGATAATTTTGGAGAAGAAAGAAAAGCACTTATTTTATCTAATTAAATTTATATACTATTGTAAATAAAAATTTACGATATAAAAAAACTCACCGATCATATTTTGAATATCCATCTTGTTGCAAAAAGTCGTCTTTTATTATACGAGCAACTTCAAGAGTTATTTTATCATTTTCTGCAAGAGAGGCCTACACGATAAAGTAACAAAAATATATTTTAAGCGAGTAAGCAAGTATTACATGTATTTATGTATTAGACGTGAATTGTATTTGCTCTTGCTAGTTTCCTCGGTTCAAGCTTTTTTAGTAGAGGATACTCATTAGAATCTAGTAAGCTTAAACATGCATTACAATAAAAAAAATTACATCTATATGCTAAACTAACACTTTACTGCTAAAAATGATGAAATTCATTCAAGTCAGCTGAAGCATAAACAACAAGCCATTCATTTCTAGTAGGAAACAACTATATGATTGTCAGATTAATATAGCATAAGTGTGTTCGAATTTACAAATTCATTGTGATTATACCGTAATTGAGGTTAAATCAAACCAAAGTGAAAGTCATTTGCTGTCGCGGCAGCTAATAGACAAGCACATGTTCTTGTATGGCCCAGATGGCAGATATATCCTTCTAGGCTTACAGACAAAATCATAATAAAATTTCCTTACATCAGCATAAGAAAATAATGTGTCAGATACCGATGAAATTAAATTGTGTGGCCTGAAAGTTGAACAATCCGACGGCCATTCATAATAAGAGACAATAACGTGAGTTGGCGTTGAATGAGAAAACAATGGTAATTACTTCAACAATACATAAATGTTTTTACAACCTTTCATAGCCAAGACATTTGACTGAACGCTCCCAAATTTAGACCTTTTATGTTTGAAGACTGCTAGATTGTAATACAAATACATCTTCACAAAAGCTAACACGTTAATGAGTGAAGCGAAACAAAATAAAATACGGACCAGAACAACTCATCCAAATTTATTGATTAAAATTGCTAGCATATAGCACAGCATAACAGTGTTTAAAATAATCATTTTTTAAAAATTTTCATGTGAATGGTCCAATTTCAATACTATCGACTATTGATATTAAGCACATGAGGAGAAACCTGAGATGGTTGAGCATTGTTTTTTTTAATGGAAAACTAGTTTACTGAAGTGATTTCCGAATTCCATATTACGCGACCGACTGTGTTCAGTTTGACTGCGAGTGAAACTTGTCCTGCAGACATGTACAATAACTAAAATCGTATCTGGTATTACACTGCATCTAACAGTAATTGTCACCATACCGGTTTTCTGCCTACACCGTATCAATGTATAAATTAGAATGAATAAAATACGCAATATAGTGCAACATAATGCCACACATTGCACCTGTATAGTATGAAATGCTGAAACAACAATTCTCATCAGATAGTGCTCTACAAATTTAATCTTACTAAACTAAAATTATCATATTACAATATAATTAAATATGCAAAAATTGATAACATACATACCTTGCCGACCAACTGAACGATTTCAGAAAGTTCTTCTTCTTCCTGAAGAATTTCTTGCATTTTAGTACGCAGAGCTACAAATTCTGGGAAATTTTTGTCGTAGTAGTCATCTAGTGCCCGAACATACTTAGAGTACGAAATCAACCAGTTAACACTTGGAAAATGCTTACGCTGTGCCAGTTTTTTATCTAAACCCCAAAATACCTGAAAAAGAAAAGACGTATGCATTAAAGCATTAGCAATGCACCCACAACCATAAGAATAACAGAATGACACAACGTTCTAAAGTTGAAATTTTCTATCTGACGCTGTTTCACCCATACTCATATATTTATAAAATGATATCCTGCCAAAATACCAAGTTCCATAAATGGCACGGTATCGGTTGTATACTGGCATCTGTACGCGCGATTTTAAAATATTGATGTAGTCGTTATTATTATAACTATTATATACATTAAAATTTTTTGTAATGGTGGAGTAATGAATTCTCAGTCGTGTTACTGCCGAAATAAAGCCTAATTACACTATTTGATTAAAAGTTCCAAAATATAGAAAACGAAATGAATTAACTAAAGCTAGAGTATCCTTCTCAAAACTTCGCCATTAATGGGGAAACGCAAGTATATCTCTCTGGCTTAAAGGTTGTGCTTACAATTCAGATGCACACGCAGTTTTATAATACGCTAGTGAGACTTAGCCTCATATATTTGTTAATTATAGACGCTTACATGCATTCGAACATCGGTGTTTGAGAAGCAGAGCACATATAGGTTGTCCATAACGAAAAAAACAACACTTGTAGACGATGACTAACTAGTGCTCCTCATTAGAAAAACAAATAAGGATATAGCAACTACGTTGGCTTGGACACGTTTTGGGTATGATCTCGATTTGATTAACCAGCAGAGCACTGTTCTCTCACACAGAGCCAGATTGGATTAAGAAACAAAGTGGGTATATTTTGACATGTCAGTCAACTATATTCAAATTGGGTAGTATAGAACCCACTAGTCTGCCAAGATGGAGTCCACGTGCACATCATATTCCTTGTTTGGAGATCCTGCACGAAATGGTGATTTTATCTCAGATTTTTGGCGGAATCATATTCGGAAATTTTTTTACTAAGTTGGAAATAGTTAGCTGCGAGGTTTGTTTGTGTTCATGACGTGATGCAGTGAAAACCGCAAGGAAACCATATTGCCGATTTTACCTTGCTTTAAAGCTTACTTGGCTTTAATGGTGTTGTGTAGAGATTAAGCTTGTTTCATTTCCACGTGGGGTCTAGGTACATATACTCAAACTAACTAGGTCCTCATCCTGATAAATCTGTAATAATTTGTATAAATTATTTTCGTCGTTGGAAGATTTTGCTTTTTTGTGGTACGGAAACATTAGTTACTGATGCTTTATGCATCGATATGTATGATGATGATTAACTAGGCCTTAAAAGCACTCAGCATGTAGTTGTCAAATTTACCATGGCTATGATTTGATATTTGTCAGAAAATCCTGACAAATTTTCATGCAAAATTACTTTGACGGAGGCATCGAACTCTCCAACAGAATGCATCAATATATTTTTTCCATTTTTGCGAGGTGCCAGTTTCATATTCTACAATGCCGCATATGCAATACGCGGCATTGCAGAATGCTTAAATGTTGTTGTTCTTGCGTAGTGCTGACAAGTTGCTATTTGATTCCGCAATTTGCTTGTGCGGGACAAAAGATACCTTTGCATTTGAAGTTGAACAAATTGTGCTTGGCATTGATTGCTAAGTTTTCACATGTCCCGTCACTCTGAAGCCGTACACATGCTGTTTGTCTGAAAATGATGTTAGAACCACGTTCTCCGATTTATTTTCCAATTTTTCTTGACTTCATTTCCAGTCCCACCTTCAGGGTTAACACCATACTCACAGGAAAACTAACTTTTGGCAAATTTGGTATCCTTATTCAAGATATATTTGTATTTATTTTACTTCCTAAAGTATTTTCTATCTACCCTAATATCCGGCTTTAATACTTATTCCTTATACTCACATGTATACACGAAAATATCTAAGTCCACTCTGACGCACACAACGATCTATACTCACCTGTGTATTATAAATTTAAATTTATAAAATAAATACAAGCAAACCAAATGGAACAACATACACTCTGACTCGTGTGTTTCGACTTTTAAAATTACTTTTCCCGACGCGCAAATTAATTAGCATTAAAAAATTTAATCATATTTCAGTAATACTCAAATACCCGGTTTATCCATTCTCTTCCTGTGTGAAATAGGTTAGTAAAACTGTTTGAAGAATATAGTATTATTCTATCGTTAGAACAAGACCGAATACGAAGCTTACATGAACAGATAGCATATCAACAAAATACATATTTATACTCATGTACTATATATATATATATATATATATATATATATATATATATATATATATATATATATATATACCATATGTAATATGTGAGTCCCTCAATTGATAAGTATATCAGTCAAACAAATTAGGGATGAAACTGATAATGTAGATTAATTTAATTTTCTACCTTCTACTCTCTTCAACAAAAAACCATAACTTCCACCACCATTAACAAAATAAAATAAACTGAAGCAGTTACTAATTATTTTGTCCTTAGTTGGCCTACCAACTCATAAATTATTTCAATCAGGGACCTAAATATAAACACATGATGATTTAATCAGTAATTCAGTGTTATTCCTCATCAACAAAATATTTCTAACAGACAAGAATAAATTACTATAATCATCTGATCCTTTATATACAAAAGTTGCCAGTACAAACTAAGAATTGCATAGCTTTATACAATTCTTAGTTTATACTGACAAATGTACATAAAGGGCCAGGTGTTTAAGTCAAGATCGCAACCTTGATTATAATAATTGTTGTCACCGCCCGCGGAACGAATGTTCATTAAATTAGAAAAGCATAAAATCTGTGAATGCTCCAAATTGTAATAATTGTCATTTTATAAACCTCTAGGATAATCTCCTGTTTTAGAGTTGTAGAAACCAACAGCATTGATCACAAAGGTTAATGATAAGCTGAATATGGAAAATAATGCGTAGCTTTTGTGGCGTAGGAGTGAATTGCATATCTCTGAGAATAACTCTCCATGACCGAAACACCAGCTGGAAAATTTTTGGAACTAAGTTAAATTACTCTCTATATATGACTCCGGTCAGATATATGAATTGCTTTTTTCTATTTCACGCTAGGCGTAGTTAAGATAGACCACAAACATAATTAACTCCTGGCCATATTTTACTTTTCATAATAGCTAATAAATCATTTCTAGGAAAATACTATAGGCTGTATGTTAATTTACTGAAGATAATGATGACAAGAGAAGTTAGAAGTAGCTGAACAATTTACATTGTCTTTCTATCAAAAGCAAACACCGGCACAAAATTTGATATTTTATGTTCACAAAGTAGCAAGTTTAAATAGTAATTTACATGGTCTTATTGGCTGAGTGAAGTAAAACAAGATTAGAATCACAAGTCTCCGTTAAAATGTGATTTGCCGGCAATCGCGTTCTGTTATGCGAACTCGAATTATTATTAATAAACTAACCGTTGAAATGAACACGTGTGAGTGATTCACTGACTATATTTTCCTTATTATTTTTAAATAATTCTCTATACAATTTTGTTGGTAACCAAATTGAAAAATACTCTGCACTTTTATGCTTAATAAGCATTATTAAACAGTTTCCATTTATATTATAATTATTACTGCAATATAATCAGTTTTAGACACATTAATGCATTACGCGATCTTCTTTTTATGGATTCCTCGATGTGATCTATGTTGTAACAAAGTTTTCAATAAAAATGGCTCCTCAACTAACCAAGTTAGAAAAACTGTTTTACCTGAAAAATTTAATGTTTAAATAGTTTCTGGCCGTGATATCAATAAGCGCTTTAATGATTTTAAATTGATCAGCGATTAGTCAAAACTTGCTTTAAAGCTTAATAGCATTGGAAATTAAACCGTGAAATTAGCATATCCATATCAAATGTAGCCTTAGCAATTAACAAAACACACCTGAACAATACCGAGCGTGGCCGATGTAACAGGATCTGAAAAGTCACCACCCGGTGGAGAGACAGCGCCTACAATTGTCACTGAGCCATGTCGTCCTTCGGGTCGTCCAATGCATCGTACACGACCTGCTCTCTCATAGAAACTGTACACAAACAAAAATGAGAATGTTGGAGATTAAGCGATCACGTTAACTAATGGCATCCTCCTCATGCCATATAACCATAAATGGAAGAAATACATAAATAATAGCAAAAATAATATTTAATACTAATTGTTAGTGAGATTTACGAGAAAGAAAGAATACCTTGTTGCTAAATTTATCAGGATAACTCACAGAAATGAGGCAAACTAAACCCTTCCACAACACCTTTATCGCCAAGTCAGCATTAGGAAAAGGCAACATCTGCAATACAGCTTCCGTGTGGTTTTCATTGTATCACGTCATTAACAAACTAACGAGTGGGTCCTATACTACCCAATTTGGATGAAAGTAACTTCAACTGTTTCTGCCGTGCCAAAATCTGTCCAACTTGTTTCTTACGCCAATCTGGTGCTGGATGAGCGAACAGAGTTCTATTGGGCAATCGAATTCAAGTCATACTCAAATCGTAACAGAATCAAAGTAGTTGATCTAAAAATACGTCTACGGATGTCAACGTTAGTTATTCGTTTTTGGTAAACAACATGTGCTATACTTTTCAAACAACGATGGTCGAATGCTTGTAGGCGTATAGTAAAACTGCGCCTACAGATGCATTGTAAACACGACAGAGTGAAATACTCGTATTTCTCCATAAATGGCGAAGGTTCGAAAAAGCTACTTTAGCTTTCGCGATTTTCATTCTCAGTTTGTAGGACATATTGCCTAAGTTATTGATAAAGCTCTCAAGATATGTATATTGTAAACTAGTTCTAGGTCTGCATTCTGCAATCGTAGCGTTGAAATGAGTGGTGTGTGATCCTGTAAAAATATCTTACATTTAGGTGCGAATTTCATACCGAGAAACTAGTTTACCGCCCGGGAGAACTTCAACTGTGTTCTGAATTTCTGAAAGAGAGTTATAATAGCATTGATTGCAAAATTAAACAAATATGGGGAATGTGGACAACCTTGATGGACACCACTGCCGGTTGTAAAGTTGTGCGATTATTCGTTATAACCTTAACCCGACCAGGTGTATTTGTGTAAAGAGCGCGTATAATATTAACAAATTTTTCGGGCTCACCACTTTTTGACAAAATATAGAATAAAACATTGCACCCTTGAAGTCTAGAAAGACGGCTATTGTTGGATGGTGATATAAATGTCTCTATTCAAGAAATTGCCTTAACGTAAAAATATTATCTATACAACCTCGTCCAGAGCGGAATCCTGCCTGTTCTTCTCTAGTGTGTAATTCACGTGAGGCGGTAAGATTATGTTGAATAATCGAAGCAAATAACCTAGATACGACTGGAGTCATGCTTAAACCACGAATTACGATTGCCCTTTTTAAAGATAGGAATGGTCGACCCATTCCAATCAAGTGGTACGGTTTCCTCATTCCTTATACTATGAATGGATACCGAAGAAAATTGATCTCTGAAGTGTTCCGCAGGTTAACTAACATGGTAACATATGGCTAAGTTTTCAAAATAGTTTGATCAAAATGAGCAAGAAGCCATGTACACTGAAAATTAGCACGTTTCCAGGCATGATGGAAGGAATCATGCTGCATAAGCACTGAGTCATCCATTTTCTAGAGCTAGTAATATATAACGACAGGCATCAGCAGTATCGAAAGACGCCTATCTTTTTTTCAAAATAGTAATAACTTTAACTAATTTTATCACTTTCATATAATCACATAAGGTGTTCATGGCTATATATGGACTGTAAAAGAATACCAGGTCGCCAATTCCTAGTCATGGTTTGTATTCGGAGTTTTCCTTCTCTTAGATAATCTAACAACCAAGGCTGATGAGCACTATCTGCCCAGATGCATCTGGCATGCTTGCTCTCATTCTTACAGAATACATTTAAAAATAAAAGTTACCACACAGATAGACAAAACTCGAGGCTTCACATGAAAAAAGAAAAAACACATTAATAACAAAGTGGATAATGACCATTTATTTCGAGAATTATAAAATTCACTTTACAATCTTCCATTTATATACATGATTATGCTGGTGACAACAAATCTGACTCGCTTTTACTTCTATTTCTTGTTTTGGCTGATTGTTAAGTGTGTATGCGTTTGTGTTTGTGTGTGTAAACGTCATTCTCGCTGTATTGCAAAGTGATGTCTGAGATCTGGTCATTATTGTATTGATGGCTTGAGAATTAACCATCTGTGCGCATTGTTCGCTGTTACGTTTACGAGCGCTATTTTTACGAGTGTAGTTTTTCGTTTCACCGTGTTGCGCAAATTTGTGTTCTTCACAATCCGCAAATGCGGATTGCAATGTTGAACGCTCATTTTGTTTAGAAATTTCTGTCACTGTATGTGCATCTGTTTTTTCCTCTTCAGCTTGTTGCCAATCCGATTGAATATTTGTTGAGTATAGTCGAGGGCGTGTTCGGTCTTGCCTGCATACTAGTAAATTGTTGTTGAATTTTTTATTTGTAGCCAGTCGATTAGATTATTATGTTGATCAAACTTTTGAATATTTAGGCCAGGTGCTTGTTGTTTTATATAAAGGGCTTCATAAATAAATAATTTTTATGAATTTGCTTTATGTAGAATTGAGAAATTTGTCAAATTGACTGGGTGCCCCGTTTCATCGAGCACTCGTAAAAGTAAAAGCAAGTCATATTTGTTGTCACCAGCATAATCAATTGCAAAACCCAGAATGTATATAAAAGAAGGATTGTAGAGCGATGTTTAATAATCTCGAAATTAATGGCCTTTATCCACTCTGTTATTAATGTGTTTTTCTTCATAATTAATGCTTTACACACACACACACATATATATATATATATATATATATATATATATAAACAAAATCATAGTAATTAGTTTTTACTTGAAATCAATTAACATATAGTTTACAGAGATTCAGCTAAATTAAATTATATAAAAATCCAAATAAATTATCAAATAAAGCTTTACATTTTAATGATATAAATTATATAAAGGCAACGCAGAAAATTTTACTGATCATCAGACAATGTTCACTACTCGTAATCAGTTTACAATACGCATTGTAAGCATTTTATTAATGTAGCCTGAATATTTTACATAAATAATATAAAATGTCTAAAAATATAAATATTTTTGAAAAAAGAACAGATAATCTTTACCTAGCCAAACGAGCACCCAAATACGCTGGATAGCCAGAATCAGCCGGCATTTCTGCTAGACGACCAGAAATTTCACGCAACGCTTCAGCCCACCTACTTGTTGAATCAGCCATCATACTAACATTATAACCCATATCTCTGAAATATTCCGACAGTGTGATACCAGTGTAAATGGATGCCTCACGAGCAGCTACTGGCATGTTTGAGGTGTTAGCCACAAGAGCAGTACGTTTCATAATTGTTTCTTCTTTACCATCCATTTCAACCGTTAACTTTTCGTTAAAAATTATAAAACAAGCAAATGAATTTGGTTAACACGTCAAGTCAAATAAAGCAAAAAATAGTACACAGTATAAAAATTTTAACTTTATATATGAATTTAAGACGATTTGCGACATTCTAAGTTTTAATATTTACGAAAACTATTGAAACATAAGACATGTAAACATATTTACCGTATTGTGAAAACAGGATTTGACAATGAACAATTTTTACAATTAAAGTAAACCGGTTTAAAGTAATTTGAAGACGAAAAATTTTCTCATTTATTAAATTATTGTTATACTCATTTACTTTCAATTTTCTCGGGCCTGTAGCTCGAAAAATAATTGAAAAGAATTCAATATGAAATTTCAGACTACTGCAGTTGGGATCAAATAGTGTTATTATAAACCGAGCTAACGGGAATTTGAGACTTAGTTTTTAGAATCACAACAGACCCACTAAATTCTTCTACTTTCGACAATGCCACGTACGGATGTACCTACAATGTGCATAGCTTAACTTATTTGACGACTATTTTCTTACCAAATTGGAATACTGAAAATAGATATTTCAACGAAAGTTTAATTTTTTTACATTTTCTCGCGGCCAATTATGCATGCAAAGTAATAAGTTGCATCTGCAAATAATGAAATATGATGTGAGCATATTTAATACATTATATATATATATATATATTGAGGCCGTATTAGTCCCATATATAATGTTGGTAAATGTTAAGCAGTTTCATCACATATAGCAATGACCATCAGCGGGAATGGAGCACACACTCGTTTGATTAATAGTAGTACGTCCTTTCCATCGGTGTTGAAGATATAAATATAGCTATAAATAAAAACTACGCTGGTAATCTGATTAAGTCAGTATTCACTTGGCATAATGACCACTTTTAATTCGTTGCATCTGAATGTTTATACGTGTTTATGCTTGAACGCTGTTTGATCAACATTAATTCAGTAACTTCTACATTCTCTGAGCGCCTGGCAGAAAAATTATTGCAAAGCTAAAGATTCAGAATAACATTATTCCTAATTTCACAGCAGATTCAATTTAGGAAAAGCTTTGATGCTATTTTAGATAGAAAACCTGTTATCAGGATTAAACATAGTACGGCACGCCTAGGTAGGCTTAAGCTTTTTCTTCGAAGTGCTCTTTTGGGTGTATCCACTGGTGACCCAGAATAAGTATAGGTTCCCTGAAACCAATCTGCATAATCGTAGAAAAAAGGAGGCTGCATTTCAATCTTATTTTGTCGATGTGAACAGTTTTAAGATCCATTGATTGAACCAGTAGAAACCTGAACAAAAGGAAACAACTTTCTGTTAACCAACATGTCGGCGATGAACGATGAAATATAACAGATGAAATTCCATAAGTTACATCGCCACGCATTGTAAAAATGTGTGCATGTGCTGGAAAAGAGTGTTCACAACGGCTATATTAATGGTAGCGCAAGCTTGAAGTGCTTCACAGCTATCTTCGGTCGAGGTAAATCCGTCAACGGATCTGTTTCCGCGCAGATTAAAAGTAGTGTTTATATCATCGAAATTCATAGGACGACTGTAATTCATTACATAGCAGAGTCAAATCTGGGTTTTTTAAATCAAAGTGCCACATAAAACGTTGCAAAATGCTGGAATATCCTCATTCAGTAAAAAAACGGTTGATCGAATATCAAATTTAAGGCCATATTAACCAGAGCTCTCCACTGGATATTTTATGCGACTAGAATTTCGTGTTAATCAATTAGGATACAGTGCAACGTAGAAAAATGAGCAATAAAGTAATAACATTTTCTGACTACGAGATTGCTGGTCAAGCCGTTCTGCTCCACCAGAATTGCCTCAATAGCCTGATGAGCAGGATGTCCATGTGAATTTTATAAGGCGTACACAAGAAAACACCATAGGTGGTCTAGAGCAAGGCTTCCCACCGATAGCGCGGCAAAGAATGCCAAAATAGAAACAGCCTGCTGGTAAATATCGCCCCTAGTTAATGCTACCAAGCACCAAATGACCTAAAAGAAACAGCGAATACAGAGATATAAAAAGCGGTTTAGGTGCTTGCGTCTGTACTCGGTGTAGTGTTATGAGGTGACTGAAATTTCGAATTAGATTATAAGGCTACGTGGTTTTTTGGCTGAATCTAGCGATTGCAGTCATTAACCGTAGTAGCCTCGGTATCCTGATGAGAAGCATGTGTAAACGATTTTTATATATCAGAAAGCTTATAGAAAATAAGAATATCTTTATGCTTTTTCATTTCAAACAGTAGAATTCCCTGTTTGTATTAACATTCAGCATAAAAGTTAAGAAAAACTCTATACCATGAACAAATTCGGTTGAAAACAGGAAACATTGAGATCGGTCCAGCTGAAAAATCCACCCGATAAAATAATAGACGATAACACGCGTAACACAAAAATAATGTTTTATAATCAAAATTATTTAAAGAATTACCTCTGGGAAATCACGCAGTACCTCTGACATCTCGTTACCGCGTTCTCCACAACCGACATATATAATTACATTCGAGTTTGAATATTTCGATAGGGATTGGGAAATGACAGTTTTGCCACAACCGAAGGCACCTGGTATGGCAGTTGTGCCACCTTGTACACAGCTGTTATAATAAAAATAAAATAAATTTTAGTCGTGTAAAATCAAAACATTAGCACAAATTTATGTGAATCAATTTATGTATGATAGATATCATATATGAAATTTTAATTTTTACCAGGCAAAAATGTCTATTATCCGATTATAAGGGAATTTAATAGTAAAATGTGCATTAAAAAATATTTAAGAAGGCTAACATATTAAAGCACCTAATATTACATAAATTTATTCATTTATGCGATGCTTTTCATGATTTGATTGACGTGACATAAAATCCCAGTGACTAGGTGACACAGCGTAAATAATACTAGTCCAGAAGTCAGCGTAGGTAAACAGTCACTATGACGCGAAACAGCAAGCACACCTAGTGCAGAGCAGAAGACAAACGTGCCAATGACAAGCATAGTAAATTCATCGTGCTTAAATAGTTTGAAAAACGGAAGCTCGCACGCCATTGGTTAACGGCAAATTTCGCTTGTATTAATTGGTGTCGCGTAAATGAAATATGAATTTCATTTAGGCAATATGTCAGAGAATCGTTCTGAGCCGCTACATCACTTTCCTTTCTGAAAAAAGAAAAAAATCTTCTCGACGAGGCTTGATAGGTAATGAAGGGCGGAGTTCGAACCCAGTTAAGGAACTAGTTATTATACTGCCCATAGCTATTTTTTAAATGTACCGTAAATGCTGGGCTGGAGCATGCATGTTAGTTGCTTCAACAATGATATGATGCCATATAACCACTATGAATTGCTACACAAATTGTTAGCTGTAGTGGCCGGACATATTGCGTGATGCAAAATAGAGCAGTGTGGGGTTCGAGAGTCGCAGCGTGAGGATTGCAAGGCCGATGACAACTGAAGTTGCCAGGTTTCAGTTGGAACCTGGGAAGGCTGGATCGCCGTCAATGTGTTTGAATACGACTAAAGCAGCTAGTTTGTGCTCGATGTTGTGGTTATGATATTCGTAGAGTGGTCACTGTGCAAATGATGAAGTTGAGATATGCATTGAAAGTGGCCTGTACCATGATATGAAGCCGATAACTACTTAGTGTTGCTACACAAGACGTTAGCTCTAAGTAGCTGGTCATACCAAAATAAGCAGTGTGAGCTCAGGTGTGAGCCATGCGTTACAATGTAAAAATATATACATGAAAATCAAATGGTAACGACAAAAAGTGTACTCGAACATTGTCGCAGAAACGGCATAATACCGAAGAACTGTTCAAAAATGCTACACAATTGTTTGCTAAAAACAGTTGATTAATATCACGTGAGACGAATGTGAGAACAGTAAATGAATCATGTGGATCCATAGAGGTCACGTCGCGTGACATAGGGCGCAAGTGGTGCGCATATATTTAAACATTTGAAACGAAGAATAACGGAAAATGAATGTTAAAAAATTATTAGTAATGCGTTATGCAAAGCAATTTATTGCTAGGTTGAGATTGTAGGCAGATAGAGCCTAAGTCGAGTGTAGAAGGTTGTATGTTTCCAGGGTCAGGCGGCTCGATTAGCGGCTTCAACCTGTCTATGCTTACCGATGTAGGTGTTGCATCATGAAGTATTTCGTCTGTCTGAGAAAAATCGGGCAAGGACCTCGTTACTTTGGCTGTAGTGGTGCGACAGCAGTGTCGCAACGAACGAGTACTCTCTTGCATCTGTGGAGATGAGGGTGGGTCATCCTGTATGGATAATAGACGTGGGAGCTAACTAGTCAGGCCATACAATAGTTATGACTCAGACGTTTTAATAGATTCACGTGTGGGAACGAATGACAAGCAGAACTAAAGGTAGTGCATCGACCCAGTTGCCATTAAAGGACGAGAATGCTAATGCAGCTTTGAGTTCCATATGCATTCTCTCTACCATACCGTTAGATTGTGGATGGTATGGCAGTCGTATGGCGTAAGGTACATCCCATGAACCGCAAGGTGGTTTTGAAACGATCCGATGGGGAATCAAGTACCTATATCAGTGATGACCTCATTAGGAACACCATAATTGGATATCCATGCAGACATAAAACCGTTAGTTACTTCATCTGCAGAAATGGTGCAAGTAGGTAATGTCGCAGGCCACCGTGTAAATTATCAATCATAGTTAGAATGTAGCTGAAACCTTGAACCTTTGTCAGATGAACTATGTCGATGTGGAAGACGTGATCTTGTTTTTCTGGCAAATGGCACACTCGGAGACCCATCGTTTAGCGTTCTGTCTAAGCCTGTGACCCCAGAAACTATTCTTGAGAAGTCGGACAGTCGCTTTGCTTCCTGGGTGAGAAATTGAGTGAATTGAGTCGAAAACTTTTCTCTGAAGGCTGGTCGGCAGAACTGGCGGCATACTCGTAACGTAAACAATGGGTAAGCCGTCCCAGAATCGGCATACGAATTAATATATATGCAAGTGTTTATTAGGTGTTGCGAACCTAGTAACAAGTTCAGTTGTGACCAGAAGGATAAACCAAAGACAGCATGAACAGAAAGAATGTGTAGTGAAGCTAACATCATTCCATTCTAACTCACTCTATATAATAAATATACCGAGTCTGTAAAGGATACTAACACTATGGCTATTATGTCAGTAACCGATACCAACATTATAGTACCGAAAAGGTACATTGTACTAACAATACGGTTGCCGAATTGGTACATGGTACCAACATGATGAATATCAATGGATGCTATAGTTCACGAAATTGAAAATTAAAACTATTTCTGAACACCTGCTACTCCAGTAAACCCATACACTCCGGCCTTGATCGATATCAGTTATCACATTTCGCGGTAAGCATGGCATTATTGAATTCAATATATAACAGTTAAATACTGTTTGTTGCGGTGAACTAACATGTATGCAAGTATGTATTAGGTGTTGCGAACCTAGTAAAAAACTAATTCAGTTATGACCAGAAGGATAAACCAAAGATAATATAATCTCATGCAGATTCGTTTCGTGCTTACTGGCGAGTCATCAGTAGGAGTCGGTATTACGCCTTTTAACCACTATATATTTGGGTGAGGTTTGTGCGATAATTAGACGGAACAATCTCCTAGACGAGATGCGTAAACCTACAGTATTGAAGCACTATTATATGAAGTCTCGAAAATGCGACTTCCATGCTAACTCACTCTATAATATATATATATATATATATATATATATATATATATATATATATATATATGAGGGTCACAGAGTTGACTGTGAATGGCGACCGGCAGAAGTTGGTTGTAGCGAGACGTCTGGCCTGGAAAGTGCGTCTGCAATGAAATTGTGTTCGCCCTTGACATGAAAGATGTCGAATTGCCATACGCTCAGACGTGGCAGCTGTCTTTCCACTCTGGCAAGGCATTTGGCGATAGTTAAAGTCGCGTTTCGAAGTGCGCTAACTAATGGACATCGACAGTTTAGCTTTCATGGTTTTTACTGCATCGTTTCATAAACAAGGCTAAACCTCTTAGTTAACTCTGCCTAATTAAAAAAATTTAAGATGACTCCATCATAAATCTTCATCAAGATCGCTACTGTGCACATTTAGATGTCATATTGCGTAAGCTTTCTATTCATGAAACATTATGCCTATGTGTACAACATTGTTGTCGAGGAACAAGTCCTGTACTGGCTAATTTGAATAAAATTGATTTTAGCTGTTTCTGTAATATCGAAATCTGTCTATCTAGTTTTTTATCTCAATCTGAGCCGGCTGATAGAGTAATGCTCTATTGAGCAATCGAATTCAAAGCATAGTAAAATGTTTTCTAGCCAGTGCAATTGATAGTATCCTTTTTGATTTTCTAATGTTATCGTTACCAAAAAACTATTTAAAAAATAAGTTTCAATGATTCACAAATAATATTTGACAGTAAACACCAATTAACTTACGGGAACAAAGCATCCAAGATACGCTGACCTGTTAAAAGTGGATAGTTGGCAGGTAACTTCTCAGCAACTGGTCGTGGTACACGAACAGGCCAAATCTGCATCATTGAGTGGTTTGTCACTTCACCGTCAAACTCGGTGGTTAGCACAGTATCCTTAAATTAAAACACAATTTAATTTCTTTAATAAGGCGAGATAAAATATTTATAAGATGCCTTAATTATGCAGTCAACTAAGATATTTGGCCTACGAAGTATTTTACACAAAAGAAAAGTAGCGATTACAGTATCATACCCTTAGTTTTCATTGAAAACTAAATTATTTTAAACAAATACATGCTTAATTGGCCAGTTGAAATCAGAGTAAATTGCACCAATGTAAATTTCATTTCACCCAGTAAAAATAAATTGAAAAGCAGACCGTATTACAGATAGGAGATCAATAATTAATGCAGAAGCCAAATATGCCATAATTAGCCAATTAGTATTAAAGGAAAATTATACCTAAAAAAGAAGCGTTAAGTAAACTAAGATGATTATAGAGAAATATTGTTCTGACAATCCAAACACATCTGGTATGGCTGTCTCTATAAAAATAAATAGATGTTATACGTGACAAAAATAAAGATAGTATTTCAAAGTTATACTAAAGATATCTTACATAAATAATTCAAATGTAACCTTTTTAGATATCGTTCAACTCACAGTGACGCGATAGTTTCCTTCCGGCGCAATCCAAGTAATAGTGCCTTGTGCTTTTGGTGACAGCATCAAATGATGCTGGACAAGGTTGTTTTCATGAACAGCACCGAAAATATCACCACCGGTAATGTGCATACCAGGCTGAAACATCCTCACGGGACTGAATTCCCATTCGTGAACTCGATTCAACCCAGGTGTATCAATACCTTTTGGTATGTAGATAGACTGTGTCAAGTCAGCGATGCTACGTAACGGTCTTTGAATACCTTACAATGAGAAAAAATATAGTTACAATCAAACGCCTCAAGCACATTCACACTTTAAGCATTTGCAATTGACATTAATGAAAGAAATATTCCATTGATACCCTGACCACTTCCGCACCGGCAGTTCAACATGCACAAATAATGAGCTACAAACGAATGTAGTTAAATTGCAAAAATATAGTAAACCTGGATAAGATACAAAATATACTTAATTCACTAACTAGATAAACCAACCATTTACAAACTCAAAAACAAACTAATACCACAGAGAATACAAAGGAAAATAATATAACCAACTTCACAATTAGGCAGCTTATTCAATTTTCCCGAGTAATCATAAAGCAACATAGGTTCAATTAGACTAGTGTTGCCGACCATCGATAAAAAGGCAAATGTCCTACTCAAAGCCTAAACCAAAACAACAAAATACTTACAAAAATAACACCTAAAACATATCAATTTGAACAAGTAGAACTGGAAAACTCATCCATGAGTATTTTAATAAGGCGCAATTATCACTCAAATAAGGGCTTTCTCGTTAGAGATTAAAATCTAAGAAAAGCTAGTAATTCTACATTAAACAACAGAACACGATTGAGATAACTAACCAAATTAGCAATTTTAAAAACAATGGAATTGTTTAGGGATGAAACCGGGGTTCAGAAAACAGCCACAGAATACTAAACTCATCAAGCATTAAGCTGGAATACACAAAGTTAACATTAGCTCTAAATCTAGAATTACTCAAACTACTCCTATTGAATCTCAAATCTAGGTTGTAAATGAACAAATGAAGGTCTCTTCGCACGGTCACAATAAGAGGAATACTTTACTTTACTTTACTGCGGCTGACTCCTTTTGGAGGAATACCAGACATATTTCCATTTGTGAAACATGGTTAACCACCGAACAATTTTTTTGAACGTAAAATTTTAACAGTACACTGTAACCTACACGGAGAGAAATTCAACGAAATAAGTTGCAGCAGTTATTAATCTTAATTATTTAGTTAACAAATTAACATTGTGCGCAACGAGTATCTGATAAATGAATATTTTCGCGCAAAACATTTAAATAATTAACCTTTAGCTATGTAAAACAACCATCTAGAGTTTTTCCTTAGCCAAATTAAACTTCAATGAATATAACCCTTTGATTCATATATTTTAAATGTATAACCGTCCCATAAAAATTGTTTTATAACAACGTGGAGATTGCAATAAATGATAGTCGATTTACTTACTGAATTCTATAAGTTAAATTCAGCTATAAAGCTTAATGACGTCTGTTACCTCAGACATCAACGTTGTTGATACACAGGATTCAAAATTATAAATTATCTTCACAATCATTGTCTTTAGCTTGATAAAAAAAAACAATGAAACAAAGCACAATTAACAAACCTGAAGATGAATGCGCCAAAGACGTAAATCATCATACAGTAGTCTTACGAAGATTATATCATTTCCCAATGCGACGAAGACACGCCGTGGTAGAAATACAAAACGATTTGGCATTGACACATTTAGCTTTTTACAAATAAACAGATATTTATTGCGCTGGCAGTGATAACAAATTTTTAAATGAAATTTTCCACCTTCAAATAAACTCCAAACCCATTTCATCGAACCAGCAGCACAGCATACTGGTGCAGTGCAGCATAGTAAAACAGTTACTCAGACGTACTAACGCATCTCGAGCTTCCACGAATATCATCAGAGCAAGGCAGCAAATACAAATAACGCAAACTTGATTTAAAGAATTGATACCACCACCCGCGCAATCAATTATTGTTTAATAAAACACAATATTTGACATTCAATTTTTTCGTTTTATCAGTTTTGAATTTTGATTACCGTGACATAGTAGCAGTACAGTTATAAAAAAACGTTCGATAATTTCTATCTCCCATATAATATCCTGCACACGAGATGAGATTAAGTATACCGGGAATTTGGGATATCTGCAATTATATTGAGGTAAGGAATGGTCTGCTAATTGCAAATAGATTGGGATATATATATATATATATATAATTATGTAATAGTGAGAAAGTCTGCTGGCCTCTGCGGCAATGCGCTCGAAGATATCATTAACGAAGGAGTTCATTATTGACATAGCCTTGGAGGAGATACCAGTATCCGGGTGCACCTGACGTAGCACCTTGTAGATATAGATGGCATAAGATTCCTTCCTCCTCCTGCGCTTATTTTTCTTGTCAGTCTTCGGCCGCTTAATCTTGGCAGCCTTCTTCGCAGCTTTACCAGAAACAACCTTTGGTGGCATGACTATAATATATATATATATATATATATATATATATATATATATATATATATATATATATATATATAAATATATTCCACAGTTCAGTAATAGAATCTGCGCCTTTTATCTGTAATATAATATTACCGTCTATACCTTTTTCCGTGTATCTTCTCGCCAAATGTTGCAATTAATTGCACCGCTCAACTTTACTGATCTGAACACAGTAAGAAATGAAGTATTTTTCCTTTTTTAACTAATCAAAAGAATTAAAAGTAATAATTTGTGAAGAGACGAGAAATGTTTCTGACTATGATATATATATATATATATATATATATATATATATATATATATATAGTGAGTATACACCACTTGTACCAAATTCCCAAGAAACTGCATGAAATGTGGAGCCGGCTTATCCTCCAAAAGGAGTCAGCCGCAGTAAAGTTGTTGAGTAAGAGTTTTCATGCGCGCTAGACAAATTCTATGTTTAAAACCATTGGTGAGTCAAAAAAATTAAATATAAATAGAACGGTTTCGGAACGAGGTTACCACATTTGCTTAAATCTGCTATTTTGAGTATTGTGCTGTGTAGTTGCCTGAGGATATATATATATATATATATATATATATATATATTGCTTTTGTTTAAATCAAATTAAATTCACCGATGCACAGGACCGATTTCATAATTAGCTCAACCGGCTAAAAAAATTCCACAATATGGGTGCGTCCACAAAAGGGGTAGAAACAAACATTAGTGATCGGGCATATTTATCTGCAATTTTGATCATTCAGATATACTTTACTCTCACTAACAAAGATGGCTGAGCGTGTAATTAGCAGTACGTAGAGCCCTGTGTATTCAAGCTATTCTAGCACACGCTATTCGGAAAATAACTGTACGGTAGATTTCGATCTCATTTGATATTTTTATGTAATGTTGAATAAATTACACGACGTAAGGAAAACGTAAATCCGTCCACTTGATATTAATACCACGGCAATGCACATAATTTACAAATACGCAGCATGGATAAGGGGAACAAATTTTAAGTACCGATATTGCTACAAACAATTTGAAAGCTTGATTTACGTGAACTCAACTGACTAAAAATTATAGAAATTTCAAGGTTTACCACAGGAGTGGTGGAGCCACCTCCCATTAAACTAATGAAATAGCAGTCATTTTTTCTACGAAAATTTGTGGTTGTATATAATAGGCCATTTGGCATTATTGTAGGAATGAAAGCACCATCCATTACCTTCAGGTGCTTCATTTTCACATAAACATGAATATTCATTTTGAAGTATTGGTTGATATGTAACACCATGTAAACTATTATTAGTGGCAAGTTTTGTATTAATCAATTATCTGAAATGTATAGAAAAAGATAATCAATTACAAAATTATTAAAGAATGTATTTCATGAGATTATATGAAAGCAAAATACTTACCATCATAAATGCTCTCCATTATACCTGGACCGAGCTCAACAGACAGAGGGTTACCAGTCTTTAAGACAGGATCACCAACAGTAACTCCAGCTAAAATTCAAACTAGTTAAGGATACGTTAACATAACTAATGTAGAATAAGTAAGATACAATCTGAAGTTCAATTCTTAGTTCTAAAAAATCGTTTTCAATACTTTTCAAAATTGCTAATATAACTAATTCTTAAACATAAAAGAAGAAAAATCGCAAAACCGAAATATTTAGCGCATTATAAAGGAATCTATGAATTAATATTTTATTTATTCGATGAAGTAAAATCAAATGGCTGAAATTAGAAAAAGTGCGGAAAAACAATCCGCAATTTTATCGAGAAGTTTTCAAGTTATATTTGTTACAAACAACTATTTATTAGCTCTCCATTTCTTCGTACGCAAAAAAATTAAGCAGCCACACGAATCATAATAAACTGTACTACACTGATTTTGTAATATCGCATAATCAAAATTGGTATGAATGACAGCCTGGATGGGCACGTTCTCAGCAAACCAAAACCTGCCTGGAGTTTATTAGCCTTCTCCGCTAGTAGATAACAATGAAGAATTAACTGATTTGCATTAATTCAATGGAAACCTGTAGTCATTATAGCAGAAAGCGTACTTTTGACATTTAAGACTTTCGAAATATTCTTTTTTACAAATCATCCAAAATTGAATTTATCTGTCAATTGTGATCATGGATTTCACTATAAGCGAAAAAGGAAAAATGATGAATATATATAAAGAATAGAAAAAAAAACATTTAATTACACAGAAAATGTTCAGTGTGGAAAATGGACGATGTATTTCGAGAATACACAATCTGACATTTATGTACGTTCTTGGTTTCCATTTTATTTAACAGATGACAACTGATCTAATTTTCAATCTTTTACTCCTATTGTTTGTTGGTGGTCTTTAGCGAGTTGGTTTGTGATTTTATATGCGTATGTGTGTATAATTGAGTCATTCATATTTTATTATAAAGTGAAAGTGGAGAACTGGTTATTCTTGCACGAATGGATAGTTTTGACCAATTGTTCGCTTTGCTGGTTATTATGTGTACGATAGTTTCCCCACAATAACCAACAATGCGAACAGTTGGACAAGATCAATTTACCACTACAAGAATCAACAAATCTCAAGCATCAATACGCAATGCAATAAGAATGACTCTTACACACACACACACACACACATCATTAAGACGTGACACAGTGGAAACCACAAGGAAACTGTAATGCTGATACTGACTTGACCTAAAGCTGATTTGGAAATAATGGCTTTGTGCAGTTTTCTTTTAAAGTTTGCCTCATTTCCGTGTGTTATCTAGACAAATTTATTCAAACTAACTAGATCCTCTCCCTCATCTCTCCTTTAATAATTGGTGTGCATAAATTATAATTTTTGACATTATTATCACTGATTCGAAATTTTGTTATTTGTATTATGGTTATGTAACACTAAAATATTAGTTACTAAAGCCTTTTGAATTGCTGTGCAAGACGACGATGACGCACACCTCAACACAATCGCACGCGTACTCACAAATAAACCCTCGATTAGTCACCAGTAAGAAATAAAGTAAAGTTGAAATCATACTAGTTCACTCCATTTAATGACTAAATATAAATGAAAAATTTTAATATGTAGCTGAGTATTCTCGAAATAAATCGGATAATATTCATGGACAATTGCTCACAAATATGATTCTACTCAAGAGGAATACCCCCACTGGAACTGGCAGACTGCGATAATGAATTTTCATACTATAAATGTTTCGCTACTGCCTGTATTGGCCGTTAAACAAGGTACGCTCTACAGGAACAAAATTATGGATAAAACGATCAATGCAGACGCAGCATTTACAATCCTTTTTATACATTGGAGTACATATGAAATACAGTGTCACCTTTAAAAAGTATCTTTTTCATCAGAAAGTACTTTTGATAAACAGTGGAGACTTAGTAATTTTTATTAAGCATGGCGCACAATTAAAATTATTCAGGATTAGTAAATTAAGCGAAATAATAACTTTAGCAATCTATATAAATAAACGCATCCGAAAATCATTACATGTTTTTTTCCACAAATGTTAAAAATAGAGCAAAATTTTCATTAAATTTTTCATTTAAGGATACAAGTATCTTCGTATACTTGAATTGTAGCAAAATCGTCTTCAAGACGAATCACTTCACCGACCAACTTTTCATGCCCAACGCGGACTAGCTCGTACATGGCAGATCCTGCCATAGAAGATGCAGTAACGACTAAAATAACAAACACATAAGCGAAATCGTTAAATGAAATAAGTATCCGAAGAGCAAGAACCACAAAATCAGGGAAACTCATGAGAGATTCATAAAAATATAAAAATAAAATATATATCATGTTTACTGGATATATATACCATTTGTAAATCATGAATGATTAATCGTAAGCTGAGTTACAAATTGAATTTTCCCTATAATTTAGTTCATTACTTGGTAACAAACAGCTGTAAAAATTATTGAGCACAATATATGTTGTTCCAAACTTTTAAATAACATTTGAGTTGTGGTAAGAATTAGATGCTAGATTTCATTTGTATCTGTCTACAGCATTGTGCGGCAGGATGACTCAGTGGTTAGAGCACCAGATTCCGAAGCAGACGTGCCCAGGTTCGAGTCCTGTCCGCGGCAAATTCTGGCCAGTACATGATGAGTTCCCAATAAGGACGAAACCGGTCTACTGGATGAATTGCTTTTCTACACTATACAATTCTTAGTTTATACTGACATATGTAAGTAATTAAAGGATCCTCGTCTGTCTATGAGGAATTTCCTCAAGCTAAAAGGAAAGGCAAAGGCCGCTGTACCGAGCAGACTGTGCACGTAAAACTGGTGGCGGAAATTCTAAAATGAGGTATTTTGAATTTAAGCATAATGGTACTTTTAGCCTATATGCAACTATATTTTTTTGTGATTTTGCAGAAAAAGAAAGCTTTAAAATGATAATGTATTTTTTGATTTTGATGATTTGTTATATGCATATAATTCAGAAATATAAACCATTAACTAGGTTGTTCTACGTAAATCTTTTATTATGTGCACAAAGCGTGTGTACTTTTAAGTGATTCTTCGCTTATTGGGTCAATTGCATTGTTGAAAGAGAAAGGGCGAGTTGCGTAGAAGCTATTTTATAATGTTCTTATATTCGAACTGTTGTTTTTAATATACCGTTCATTGAATTATTTTGTGACGAACTGTACAGAGAGGCTGTTAAGATCCACTGTGTTTCGCCATTACCAGTCTAAATCCTATAATAAAGATTATTACATGTCTGTGTGGACTTCTCAGGAACTGGGACAGTGGTTCTAGCCCTATTCAGTTAATGGTATTTACGATAGACGTGAATCGGCCTGCACTAAATGTCATAGTTATTAAACAATAAAGCACTAAATCTTGAATTCTGTATTATTGGTTTTCGGTGTAGATGAACCCTGGCGCAACAAGCGGATCAGTTTCTGACCGATTAGTAGACGATTCAAAGTTGTTGTAACTGCCTTTGGAAAGTTATCCAAACTACTCAGTAATTACCCTATCTTAATCAACATTAGAGATTAGGTCCAAGATTAATGTATACTATCGTTTCTTTTTTTGTCCTTGAGACCTGCGAAATGACTGAATTTTACTATTTGTTACTATGATTTAATAGCATAGGCCCTTTTGAAAGACGCCATGCGAATGATCTCCATTTTATTACGTGACCTCACTAATCAAATTGTTTGAATCGACGAAAATATTTTCGACAAGCGGCAAACAGGGTTCAATGTAAAGATAAGTTAATAATATTCAACCAGAATAGGCTCTTGATGTCAATGTTAAAGAGACCAAACTCTTGTATTAATGAATAACTGTTAGCACGATTAAAAACGGTAAAAGTAGGAGTAGAAATTTATCTAAAGTATTTATTAAGGCGAAATCTAGACAGTGCTCAAGAAATATATATGATTAATGACTCAAGAAATAGTGATAGGGCAATAAGTATCGAAAAGGAAATGACTTCATACGAGATGAAAAATTATATGCATTTAAATATAACCGCGGAAGAATTAACAATGCAAATTTAATGTAATTAATGACGAGAGCATTAAAAGATAATAAAGAGTCATACCGACAAGAATGTACAGCGGCAGAACTAAATGAAACAGAATTCCTAGCCCTGATAAATGGACTATCAAGCGCAAGTTTTCCTAGTACGTTAATAAATCAATTATTTATTGAAAGGAAGATAAGCTGCGCAATTTGAAAATATAGACATAGACTTATTCAAAGCACAAAATTTCAATTTTTTCTGTGCAATTCGCTAAAAAACAAATCAATCGAGATAACATGTTATTAAAAATTTAAATGGCCATCGGAGCAGGTCGGTTGCTGTATATATTTGCGGCTTAGTGCAATGGATTTACGAATGATGTAAAACCGGAAATTATATGAACTTTGAGGCAAATAGAAACAATTCTTTTTAAAGCATTTATAACATTCCTGCATTCTAGCATATCTAACTGATACATATATTAAGTAAAATAATAAAACAGAAAATCAAAGTGGTAAAATATAAGTACATAAATTGGCCTAGTTAAATATTACTAAACTAGAAGAATAAAAAGAAATACTTTTAGAAAATAGAAAGATAATCATCGAAATTGATCATAGATATATAATGAAAATAAATCTCAATATATTCTTTGAATTTTTGCGGTGCCAGCTTCGTATTTTGCATTGCCGCGTTTTGCGTACGCGGGTTGTAGCTTTGCACTAACAGTCTTACAAAGATTCGATCTGTTTTGTCTTCGATCAGGCTGGGTGCGTATTCGTCCCTTTCTTCCAAAGGCTTCAACATCGTTCATACTCACCATTGGAAATGCGGTTCTATACAATCTTTGTTTACAGGCCACGTTTCGATGCATTATATCCAGCACCATCCTCAGCACAATACTCACAATAGCAGATTTGAACAAATGGTTTGGAAAATGTGGTTTCCTCATTCAAGACATCTATTTATATTTATTTTAATTCCTAAAGTAATTATTTACTGTTGGCCTTAATATCCGGTCTTTATACCTATTCTCTTATCATCATCATTTCCAGCCATACAAAAGTCAAAATTGACTTATGTTTTACTACCATATAACCATAAGGAGTGAAAAAAGTATATAAGTGAATTTAGACAAATTATTAGTGAGATTTACGAGAGAGAGGCAGAGAGAAGGAATACCTTGCTACTATGAGTAAATTTATCAGGATAACTCACAGAAATGAGGCAAACTAAAGCTCCCCACTACACAATTATGGCCAAATTAGCATTCGGGCAAGGCGACATCAGCAATATAGCTTCCTTGCGGATTTCATTGTATCACGTCATAAACAAACAAAACCTCGCAGCTAACTTTTCCCTACTAAGAAAAGAAAGTTACGAAGATGATTCTACTAGACATATGCAACAAGATCGCCACTGAGCTCAATTCGATGCCATACCGTCAAGGGCTTTTAACCAAGAACTATGAAGCGCACGAGGACCCCATCCTGGCAGACAAGTGGGTCCTATACTACCCAATTTGGATGTAAGTGACTTCAATTGTTTCTGACATGTCAAAATGAGAGAACAGAGCTCTACTGGGCAATCGAAATGAGTGCATACGCAAAACGTGACCGAGCCAACGAAGTTGATGGAGCCTTATATGTTTTTATAACTACGAGTACTTATTGGCAGATCCAAAAGTACGTCTACGGATGTATACACAAACTTATCCACGTCACCCCCTTACGCACACCACAACCTATATACACATGTGTATTCTACTAAAGTGACATTTATAGAATAACTATAAGCAAACCCTATTGATTGACATACACCCCTATTCGTGATCTCTAGATTTTTTAAATTACTCTTCCGGACACGTAGAAGGATCAACAGTTTAAAATTTTTTTAATCATATGCCAGTAATCATCAAATTTCCGGTTTACCTAATCTCGTCCTGTGTGCAATAGGTTATAGAGAGAGAGGTTAATAAAGCTGTTGAAAGAATAGTATTATTCCACTGTTTGGAACAAGTTCTTTATAGTGCGTTAGACAATAATTCAATAGGCAAAACAAGCTTTTTTTATTTCGGATTATCTTGAAGATCTAGGCTACTGACCTCATAAAGAGACATTCAATATGACCGGCTTTCGTTCAAAACATTGCATTATTTAGTCAAATATGCACAATATAACATCAAACAAATTATATTTCGGCTAATAGGTAGTTGAAAGAAACCACAATGAACCGTAGAGGCGTTAAGCGCCTAAATGAGTAATTAACCAACGAACAATGTTTGTTGTAGCATCAAATGGTATCGTATATAGATAATGAAACGTTATCTACCTTTCTTTTTGCCACACATTAAGTTTTAGCTTGAAACTAGCCATACCGTGATTTTATCATAAACCCTATTTTATTCAACCTTCGAAGACAACGTATTGACTAGCAAGACAAGGATTCATGAGCATAACGTTTATTAAATGTAATTTACTTTGGAAAATTTGTATTTAATACCTTATAAACTTATCACATTTACAGTTAAAAACTTGCACAGATGTCGCTAAAAGTTATTGGTTATAAGCTCACAGGCAAACCAGTATGGGGTGTAATTTAGTTATACGTCTAAATTTCGCATTTTATGAGACTGTGATACACTGATGACTTCGACAGTTTACACCAATGAGCAATTTCTAACAAGTTGTGCTAGAAATAACTAAGTTGCAGTTGAATTAAAATCAAAGTTAGCTAAGCACCAATATCATAATCCGTTAATAGGTGCGAATATTCAATAGGCACTTAAAATAGCGAACTTGGCCTGATGCATAGATTAGTGATTTACGCTCGTCACAGAACTTTGTAAAATGAACCCATACGAAGAAATCTATATTCTGCATGATCGAGCTCGGTTTATCATACATAAACTTTTCCTATTTATAGTCATTGATATGTACCCATGTTTAACTTTAATATACCCATACTATTCCAAGAACCAGATGACCTTCAACAAAAAACGTCACTGCCCTTATTACTAAAAAGTTCAATTATCCATATCTTGCGCTTAAATACCGCAAAGAAATCAGTAAGAAATATGCAATCAAAAATATATAAGGTAGACAAATTAATTTATAAATTTCAATTATAGAGATGCGTCATGAAGCTTAAATCTTTTGTAAAATGATGTAAAAAAATTCTTGACATAAAAATGTTAGTTTCAACAACTTAAGCAACACTACAAATGACATACCAGGACCGGAGACAGCAAAGACATATCCATAGTTAGCCTCTTTATCGTCGTCAATATTCAAATTTTTAAGGGAGTTTTCGACGAAGGTCATCTTACTAAAAAAATTTAAGGACATAAAAGTTAGGCATAACAAAAATAACGACGAATAGTTGGGAGGAAGATGTAAAACAACAAACAAATTTACCGCGATCTAAGGCCACGAATGTTATCTCTTGCAGTTGCAATGCATAAATGAACTATAAAAACAAAACAAAACAAAACAAAAACATAAATAATAAAAGAATTGAGTAAAGGTATAATTCCACTTATAAGTCAAACAAACATAACAAAATATAATCAGTTTATTTTCTGACCTTAAACAGCGTCATGTGAACGGCTATAATTCCATAGAGAATTTGGGGAAATTGAAACCCATATTACCTGTGAATAAAACTGGGTATGAATTACTCTAAGAATTCGAGGAATTATTTGGTAAATTGATATGCAATCCAAAACATGAAAATACTAATATTGTGTAAACGCCCCGGCTTCGAGTAAATGTCGTACGACGTTACAAACTCGGTTAAGGTGCTCTGAATAGAGATTTGTTACTGATAAAGGGGCCCTTAAGAGGGCCTGGTAATGCGTTCTCCTGAAGTGTTCAAAGTGTGAAGATGTTGTAGAGCCTTGGGTGGACTCTGGTTGAGTTGTCGCTCCCGTGGTTGAGCTGTAATCACGATGTGGATAACGTCGTTCAGGTTCTGCAATGAATTGGCTCGTCTCGCTGGTTATACCGCAACAAGATGAGTCACGGATGTAGCCAATTGTTGGTGAAACTATCAAATCACCAGCGTAGGTATTGACAGCCGACAGAACGCACACGCGTGACGTAAGGTAGAATGCAATTGCCACAACTGACTTGCATGGTAAATTGCCGTGCTTAAATAGCATGCCATGCCTACTTGCACACTATTGGTTAAACGGCAAGTTTCGCTTTTTTCTCATTGGTGCAACGTAAATAAAATTTAATTTAATTTACGCAATATGTCGGCCATTAATTTGTGTCGTTACAACACTTTCCTCTCTGAAAAAAAAGGAAAAAAATTCCTCTCTGCGAGGCTAGATAAGAAATGCATGACAGAGTTCGAACCAAGTTAAGCAAAAATATGATGAACCATAAGTGCTGGGCTTAAATATGCTTGTTGGTTGCTTCAACAATGATATGATGCCAGGTAACCACTAGGAATTGCTACACAAATTGTTAGCTCTAGTGGTCTGTCATTGCACGTGAGGCAAAATAGAGCAGTGTAAGTTTTGGGAGCCGCAGCGTGAAGATTTCGAGGTAATTCGCCTCTGAATTTGCCAGGTTTTATTTAAAACCTAAGCAGGTTGGATCGTTGTCAATGTGTTTGTATTCGACCAAAGGAGCTACAGTGCTCGACGTTGTGGTCATGACATTTGTAGAGTGGTCTTTGTGCAATTGATAAAGTTGAGATATGCATTTGAAAGTGGCCTGTACCATGATATGAAGCTGATCACTACTTAGTGTTGCTACACGAAAGCGTTAGCTGTAAGTAGCTGGTCATACCAAAATAGGCAGTGTAATGTCATGTGTGAGAAATACATAATGTAAAAATATATACATTAAAATCAAAGGTAACTGCATAAAAATATGTACACGAACATTCCCTCAGAGATGGCATAATACCAAAGAACTGTTCAAAATACTACACAATTGTTAGCTAAGAACAGCTGGTTATGCCACGTGAGACAAATACGAAAAATAACGTAAGGTTTAAAAAATTTTGATAGATAATGTAAATGTTTAAAAAAAATCAATTACGCGTTATACAAAGCAGGACATTGAGATTGTGGGCAGACGGAGCCTGAGACGTGTGTAGAAGGTTGAACGCTCTCAGGATCAGGCGGTTCGATAAACGGTTTCAACCTGTCTATGCTTACTGATGTCGGTATAGCGCCTTGCATAATAATGAAGTATTTTGGCTGTCTGAGTAAAATCGGGTAAGGACCGCGATACTTGGGTTGTAGTGGTGCAACAGCATTATTGTTGCGAACGAGTACTCTCTTGCAGCTGTGGAGCTGTGGGTGAACGAAGACTGGACGAGGCGTATGTCTCGGCTGCTGTTCAGACATGTTACCGAAATGAAGTCGAAGGCGGGTAGCTTCGTCTTGTGGGTCATCTTGTGCCGGTAGTAGACGTGGGAGCTGACTAGGCAGGCGTAGATCCATGCCATACAAGAGTTGTGACGCAGATGTTTTAATGGATTCACGAGTACGGGAACGCATGGCAAGCAGAACTAAAGGTAGTGCATCGACCCAGTTGCCATTAATGGACGAGGATGCTAAAGCAGCTTTGAGTTCCCTATGCATTCTCTCTACCATGCCATTAGCTTGGGGATGGTAGGCAGTCGTCTGGCGTAAGATGCATCCCATGTACCGCAAGGTGGTTTTGAAACGATCAGATGAGAAGCAAGTGCCTCTGTCCGTGATGACCTCATTGGGAACACCGTAATTGGATATCCATGCAGAGATAAAACCGTTAGTTACTTCGTCTGCAGAAATGGTGCCAAGAGGTAATGCCGCAGGCCACCGTGTAAATCTATCGATCATAGTTAGAAGGTAGCTGAAACCTTGAACCATTGTCAGGTGAACTATGTCGATGTGGACGATGGCTAGGCGAGAAGTAGATCGAAAATGTTGCAACTTAGAACGAGTGTGTCGTGTGATCTTGTTTTTCTGACAAATAGCACACTCTGAGACCCATCGTTTAACATTCTGCCTAAGTCTGTGACCCCAGAAACGATCTGTAAGAAGTCGGACAGTCGCTTGGCTTCCTGGGTGAGAAATTGAGTGAATTGAATCGAAAACTTTTCTCTGAAGGCTGGTCGGCAGAACTGGCTTGTTGGGCTGCGTACCCGTGAAGTAAACAATTGGTAAGCCTTCCCACAGACGGCATATGAACTTGGTTGGGTGACGGGCTATTGATCTTTGAATGTGAATGTCACCGCGTTGTTCAGTTCGCAGGAGAGTTGGCGTTAGTGCAGGTTCACTGAGTGCCACGGAGTTGACAGTGAATGGTGACGGCGAAGGTGGTTGTAGAGAGACGTCTGGCCTGGACAGGGCATCTGCAATGAAGTTCTGTTTGCCCTTGATGTGAAAGACGTTAAATTGCCATTCATTAGACGAGAAAGCTGTCTTTCCACTCTGGCAGGCTACTTGGCGATAGATGAAGTTGCCTTTCGAAGTGCGCTAACAAATGGTGCATGATCTGTGAAAACAACAAATCTGCTACTGCCAATGATGCTGAAAAATGGCGCACTGCGTCGTGGATGGCGAGAAGTTCTCGGCCGAAAGTGTCGTACCTCGTTTCTACTGGCTGGAGAGTACGCGAGTAGAAACTGATAGGCTTCCGAACTCCGTCGATCTCTTGTTCCAAAGTGGCTCCAATAGCGAATTCAGAAGCATCTGTCGTGAGTAGAAATGGCTTTTCGAAATCTGGATGCGTTAGCATTGTGGCATTTGCTAACGAGTTGATGGCAAGTCGAAGTAATTCCTCGTCTTCGGATGACCAAGCAATGATGGAATTCTTGCTAAGTCCTTTTCGGTTCCGCAGGTGCCTGCACAAAGGATAAAGTTGTTTTGAAAGGCCCGGTAGGAACTTGCGATAATAGTTTAGTACTCCCAGGATTTTCTGCAAATCGCTCACAGCCCTTGGTGACTTGATATTCTTGATTGAATAAGTCTTTGACGGCAACGGTTGAATACCTTGGGCCGTGATACGATGCCCTAAGAAGTCGACGGATGAAGTTGCAATCTGCGTCTTGTCACAGTTGATCTTGAGTCCGTGGTTGGATAAGTGTGAGAGGACATTTCGTATATGTTTCGCATGAGATTCTAGATCTGGACTGAATAACATAATGTCATCGAGATATGACATACAATAAGCAGAGTCGTCGCGAAGTATGTTGTCTATGAATCTTTGAAATGTCTGAGTAGCACACTTAAGTTCAAAAGGCATGTAAAGATATTCAAAAAGGCCAAATGGATTGATGACTGCAGTTTTCTCGATATACTCTGGTGCTACCGGGATGTGAAGGTAGGCTTGTCTGAGGTCAATCACTGAGAAGAAATTGCTGCCGTTGAGTTTTTCAAGTAAAGTGTTGATATTTGGAATAGGATATGCATCAGATTTTGTCACTGAATTTAGCTTACGGTAGTCTCCACAGGCTCTGTACGATCCGTTTGATTTAGAGACTAAGTGCAGTGGTGACGCCCATGAACTTTTCGATGGTCTGATGATTCCCTCTTCCAAAAGCCTTGAGAATTCTTCTTGGGCAGCTTTCAGCTTAGCAGGAGCCAGTGGTCGCTTCTTGAGTGCAATAGGTTGTCCTTCTGTGACGATATGATGCATCGTGTTGGAGACTGCGTAGCTCTGACTTGTTAAGATCGAAAAGCGATTTGTATTTTCGAAGAGCTGCTGATATCTCTGCTGAATGATGCACTGGGGTTGGCTGAATGACCTGTAACTCCAAACGCTCGGAGGCAAGTGTCCAAAAGCTTTGTTCAAGTCCGGTGGAGGGGTCGATGATCTTTTGATTGGCAAGATCAACAATGAGCCGAAATTTTAGAAGGAAATCAAGGCCTATTATATTATGTGAGACCTTGGCAATGATGAAGTTGTGGGAAAATTCACGTCGTAGACCTATGTTGAGTGTGCGGTACCGGCAGCTATATGTTGGTATGGGCTCGCTTGTAGCTGTTGCGAGAAGAACGCCTAGCGACATATCGGCCATTAAATCACCTTTGAGAACTGAGACTGCCGCACTCATTCGGAAATTCTTCGGAACGACAAAGAAAAACTTGGCAATCATAAAAAACTTCTGGTGGTTATAACACCAGTTCTTTGGGGCATATTTATTAAATGATTGCGGAGATCTCGATCGCCGCCTACCATTATAATTTGACTTGGAAACGAATTTTGGTCGAGCATTCACTTGATTTAGCTCGGATTTGGTAATGGCCAATCCTTCTAGAACTTTAGCCATGTTCGCCACTGTCCTCTCTAAAGAGGAGAGTCTATCATCTTGCGGGGGTGAAGAAAAGGATGATGGATTCACTTTGGGTTCCAAAACCCTATATTCTAACTCACATCTCTCAGATAAGTCATCTATAGAGAGAGTGTTGGGGAGCTGTCTGGCAAAGAGTTTTAATGTTTGGGGAAGATTGTTAATAAAAACAACCTTAGCCTCATGGTCAGAAATGTTGGTTTTATACCAACGTTTCCGTAATTCCCTCAATATTTCGATGGGGCCAAGATTTGGCATATCTAACTGCGCATATTTGTTTATTATCTGCTCAGTTTCAGTGGGCCCAAGCAAGGATTCTACCTCGTTTTGTAGGCCCAAAATGGGATTAGGTAGCTTCCTAATGGCCTCAAGCTTAGGATAAATCCGTCGCTGCAATTCAGAAGGTAGTTTAGCAAAAACCTTTGACAGTTTTTGATGACTGTCATAATCAGGAAACGAGGAGAAAGCGGAGTCTACGCGCATAAAGAATAGCTCACTATCTCCATCCCAAACAGGAACATCAATATCTAAAATTGGACCTGACATTTTAACAATCTTACGGGATCTTAAAAGCATAAATTTATAAGCAATATGAAAATGTATAAATATACTTTAACGAAACGCTTACCCACAAACAGCTTCCACAGTTGAATGAGCGCAGAACAAAAGCACGTCGAAGTAACTTCTTCCAAAAATCCGCAATTGAGCCTGTCGAGTACGTACGGTGCCGTTTTGTACGTAGGAAAGATGAACAGAGGCCCCGTTGGCCTTTGATGCCAATGTATTATTATTTTCCACAGTTGAATGAGCGCAGAACAGTAACTGCTTCTCAAAATTGAAATTATCCGCAATTTAGCCTGTCCAGTACGTACGGTGCCGTTTTGTACGTAGGAAAGACGAACAGAGGCCCCGTATTGTTATGATTATACCCCGCAAAAAAAATTCACCACAAATCCACGAATATATACCCAACGGAATTCCCAGAAGATCACGATCACTGTAGATAAAACGCAAATCTTAATCGATTTTTATCCCAAAAAAATCAGAACAATAATCAATATCCTGGCGCGGTCGCCAATTTTGTAAACGCCCTGGCTTCAAGTAAATGCCGTACGACGTTACAAACTCGGTTAAGGTGCTCTGAATAGAGATTTGTTACTGATAGGGGGCCCTTAAGAGGGCCTGGTCGTGCGTTCTCCTGAATTATTCAGAGTGTGAAGATGTCCTAGAGCCTTGGGTGGACTCTGGTTGAGTTGTCGCTCCCGTGGTTGAGCTGTAATCACGATGTGGATAACGTCGTTCAGGTTCTGCAATTAATTGGCTCGTCTCGCTGGTTATACCGCAACAAGATGAGTCACGGATGTAGTTAGTTGTTGGTGAAACTATCAAATCACCAGCGTAGGTATTGACAGCCGACAGAACGCACACGCGTGAAGCAGGTAGAATGCAAATGCCACAACTGACTTGCATGGTAAATTGCCGTGCTTAAATAGCATGCCATGCCTACTTGCACACTATTGGTTAAAACGGCAAGTTTCGCTTTTTTCTCATTGGTGCAACGTAAATAAAATTGAATTTAATTTAGGCAATATGTCGGCCATTAATTTGTGTCGTTACAATTGATCTAACTGTTCTTTCGTATTATCAGTGTAAACGCCCCTGCTGCAAGTAAATGCCGCGCGACGTTACACAGTAGTAAAGAACCGTAGATAAATGACGAACAGTTTTGTTGGTGGCCCTTTTCGGGGCCAATGTCAAGAAAGTTTGATTGTGTTGATGTGTCTAGAATTACTCCTAAACACTTGAGGCCGGTTCTGGTTGACTGGCAGGCGTTCCTTCGTTGTGGAATTGAAAACAGAGAGGCGTGTTGCTGTGTGAAAACTCAGGATTGTCTTGTTGAAGATCTGCGGCAACACCGTTTTTGCGGGCACACGTAGAAGTCCGATTAATAAATAATCGGTCCGTATGACTAGTTGCGAAACAAAATAAGATTGGAGTGATTGAGATACAAGTGAATAGGTGACACTGCGTAGCTGACATCAGTCCAAAAGTCAGCGTAGGTAAACAGTCAAGTGTGTAGCGCGATAGAAATCACGCGCAGTGCAGAGTAGAAAATGTCAAACGTGTGTGATGAAGCATAGTAAATGCAAATTGCTTACATCATTTGCCAGCATAAGCTCGTAAGCCACTGGTTAACGTTAAATTTCACTTGCTTCATTTGGTACCACGCAAATGAAATTTAAATTTTATTTAGGCAACACGTCGGCAAATAGTTCTGAGCCGCTACATCACTTTCCTTGCTGAAAAAAGAAAAAAATCTTCTCCAGGAGGCTTGATAGGTAATGAAGGGCAGAGTTTGAACCCAGTTAAGGAACTAGTTATTATTCTGCCCATAGCTATTTTTTTAAATGTACCGTAAATGCTGGGCTGGAGCATGCTTGTCGGTTGCTTCAACAATAATATGATGTCATATAACCACTAGGAATTGTTAGCTGTAGTGATTGGTCATATCGCGTAAAGCAAAATAAAGCAGTGTGAGGTTTTAGATTCGCAGAATGAGGAATGCAGGGTAAATTTCTACTGAAATTGTTAGGTTTAAGTTGAAACCTGGGCAGGCTGGATTACTGTCAATGTGTTTAAATACGACCAAAGTAGCTAGTGTGTGCTCAACGATGTTGTTATGATATTCGTAGCGTTGTCACTGTGCAAATGATGAAGTTGAGATATGGATTGAAAGTGGCCTGTACCATGATATGAAGCCGATGACTACTTAGTGTTGCTACACAATGCATTAGCTCTAACTAGCTGGTCATAACAAAATAGGCAGTGTAAGCTCAGGCGTGAGCCATAAGTCGCAACATTATAAAGTAAAAAAATATATATGAAAATGAAATGTTAACGAAAAGAGTGTACTCGAACATTGCCGCAGAGATGGCATAATACCGAAGAACTGTTCAAAAATGCTACACAAATGTTAGCTAAGAACAGCTGGTTATACCACGTGAGACAAGTGAGTGTAAGAACAACAAACGAATCATCTATATTTATAGAGGTAACGTCGCGTGAAATAGGGCGCAATTGGTGCGCATAAAGTTAAACATTTAATACTTAGAATAACGAAAACTTAATGTAAAAATTATCAATTATGCATTATGCAAAGCAATTCATTGTTAAGTTGAGATTGTGGACAGATAGAGCCTGAGACGAGTGTTGATGAATGTTTTTTTGCCAGGATCAGGCGGTTTGATAAACCGCTTCAACCTTTCTATGCTTACCGATGTAGGTATTGCACTTTACATGATAATAAGGTGTTTTGGCTGTCTGAGCAAAATCGGGCAAGAACAGCGATACTTTGTTTGAATTGGTGCAACATCAGTGTCATTGCAAAAGAGTACTCTCGTGAAGCTGTGGAGCTGCGGGTGCACGAAGACTGGGCGAGGTGTATGTCTCGGCTGCTGTTCAGATATGTTACAGAAATGAAGTCGAAAACGGGAAGTTTCGTCTGTTGTGTCATCTTTTGCGGGTAATAGACGTGGGAGCTGATTAGGCTGGTGTAGATCCATTTCATAAAAGAGTTGCGACGCAGACGTTTTAATGAATTCACGAGTACGGGAACGCATGGCAAGCAGAACTAAATGTAGTTCATCGACCCTGTTGCCATTAATGGACGAGGTTGATAAAGCAGCTTTGAGTTCCCTATGCTTTCTCTCTACCAAACCGTTAGATTGAAGATAGTAGGCAGTCGACTGAAGTAAGGTGCATCACATGAACCACAAGGTGGCTTTGAAACGATGCGATGAATACCAAGTGCCTCTATCAGTGATGACCTCATTGGGAACACCATAATGGGTTATCCATGCAGAGATAAAACCGCTAGTTACTTCGTCTGCAGAAATGATGCCAAAAGGTAATGCCTCAGGCCAACGTGTAAATCTATCAATCATAGTTAGAAGGTAACTGAAACCTTGACCCTTTGTCAGATAAGCTTTGTCGCTCTGGACCATGGCTATGTGAAAATTAGTTTGAAAATGTTGCAACTTAGAGCAAGTGTGCCGTGTAATCTTGTTTTTCTGGCAAATGGCACACTCGGAGACCCATTGTTTACCGTTCTGCCTGAGCCTGTGACCCCAGAAACGATTTTTAAGAAGTCGGACAGTCGCTTTGCTTCCTGAGTGAGAAATTGAGTGAATTGAATCAAAAACGTTTCTCTGAAGGCTGGTCGGCAGAACTGGTTTTTTGGGCTGCGTACTCATGAAGTAAACAATTGGTAAGCCTTCCCAGAGACGGCATATGAACTTGATGGAGTGACGGGCTGTTGATCTTTGAATGTGAATGTCACCACGCTGTTCCGTTCGCAGGAGGGATGGAGTTAGCACAGGTTCACTGAATGTCACGAAATTGACAGTGAATGGTGATGACGAATATGGTTTAGCGAGACGTCTGGCCTGGAAAGGGCATCTGTAATGAAGTTTTTTCGTCCATGACATGAAAGATGTCAATTTCCATTCGCTTAAACGTGTAAGCTATCTTTCTACTCTGGCAGAGTACTTGGCTATAGTTGAAGTCGCGGTTCGATGTGCGTTAACTAATGGTGCATGATCTGTGAAAATAACAAATCTGCTGCTACCAATGATGCTGATAAAATAGCGCACTGCGTCGTGGATGACCAGGAGTTCTCGACCGAAAGTTTCGTATTTCGTTACTACTGGTTGGAGAGTACGCGAGTAGAAACTGATAGGTTTCCGAACTCTGTCGATCTCTTGTTCCATCGTGGCTCCAATAGCGAACTCAGAAACATCTGTAGTGAGCAGGATTCATCATTGAAAATCTGGATGCGTTAGCATTGTAGCATTTGCTAACCAGGCGATGGCGAGTCGAAGTAATTCCTCGTCTTCAGATGACCAAGAAAAGGTGGAATTCTGGCTAAGTCCTATTCGATTCCACAAGTCCCTACAGATAGGGGAGGAACTTGCGATAGTAGTTAAGGGCTCCAAAAATTTTCTGCATCCCACTTTCTATCTTTGGTTACTTGATATTCTTGATTGAATTTGCCTTCGACGGTAAAGATTGAATACCTTGTGGTGTGAAACAATGCCCTAGGATATCCACGGATGTAGTTGCAATCTGCGTCTTGTCACAGTTGATCTTGATTTCGTGGTAAGTAAAGTGTGAGAGGACATTTAGTAAATGCTTGGCATGAGATTCGAAGTCTGGACTGAAAATCATTATGTCATCGAGAAATAAAATATAGTAAGCGGCGTCGTCGCGAAGTATGTTGTCCATGAATCTTTGAAATGTCTGATTAGCTCACTTGAGACCAAAAGACATGTAGAGGTATTCGAAAAGGCCAAATGGAGTGATGACCGCAGTCTTTTTAATATATTCTGGCACTACTGGGATGTGATGGTAGGCTTGTCTGAGGACAATCACTAAGAATAAATTGCTACCACTGAGTTTACAAGTATCGGATTTGGTCACCAAATATAACTCGCGATCCGTTTGATTAGGAGACTAAGTGCAGTGGTGACGCACATAAACTTTTTGATGGTCTGATGATTCTCTCTTCCAGTAGTCATGAAAATTCCTCTTGGGAGCTTTTAGCTAAGCAGGGTGGGTGGTCGCTTCTTGAGTGAAATAGGTTGTCCTTCGGTGACAATATGGTGCATCGTGTTGGAGACTCGTATCTCTGACTTGCTGAGTTCGAACAGCGACATGTGTTCTAGAAGAGTAGCTGATATCTCTACTGAATAATGCACTGGGGTTGGCTTAATGACTTATAACTCCGAAGGCTTGGAGGCAAATGTCCAAAAAAGGTTTCTCCATTTCGTAGAAGTCGATGATTTTTGATTGGCAAGATCAACAATGAGCCGATATTTCAACAGGAAATCAAGGCCTATTATGCTGTGTGAAAACATGGCGACGATGAATTCGTGAGTAAATTCACGTCGTTAAACTATGTTTAGTGTGCGATGCTGGCAATCATAACTAGGTATAGGCTTCTCTGTAGCTGTTGCCAGTAAAACGCCTAGAGACATCTCGGCCATGGTTTCACCCTTGAGAACTAAAATTGATGCACCTGTGTCTACGATGAATTCCCCGCCAGTTCTGAAATCGAGAAGATGCAGATGTTCGATGGGTTGTTTAGCCGGGTCATAAAAACAAGTAGGCTGGATATTGCGAATGGCATTATCAGTATTGCTGTCTAAGTGGCATATTTGGCGTGGATGAAAAGAGCCAATGAGTAAGTTCGATTGTAAGAGATTGCTTCCAAGTGGCGCTGTTTATGCCGTTAATGCAGAGAAAATACGGTCTTATACTTTCTGGGTCATTCGTTTCCCGATCCTGACGCTCCACTGCGCCCATTTTCTGAGGACTGGCCCGTCAACTTCGGAAATTGACACTCATTCGGGAATTTTTCCGAACGGTGGAGACAGATTTGACAGGAATGAAAAAAACTTCTGGTGATTATGGCACCAGTTCTTAGAAGCATATTTATTAAAATATTGCGGGTATCTAGATCGCCGCCTACCGTTATTTCGTGTCTTTGTGTGGAAAGTAGGTAGTGCGTTAACATGATTCATCTCAGATTTCCCTATGGCTTATCTTTCCAGAACTTTAGCCATGTTCGCTTTTGTTCACTCTAAGGAAGTGTTCCTATCATCCTGTGGGGAAGGCCAAAACGATGACGAATTTAACTTAGATGTAGCAATACCCACCTTTACGACAAAGAACGAACAAAGGGTCCCATTTAGGGATGGCATTAATTCAACAGAAATTCCTTGCAAAAGCACTCGTATGAAGATGAATCAGTCAGCCCAATGATGAAAGCAGACTTCGAGCTGAAGTGAACATAAATTAATTAATGTTTGTAAATTTGTTTTATTAAATCGATGCTCGTTATGTGAGCAAAATACTATATATACTTGAGTAAAAGTAAAGCATATGTGATCCCTTTACAATATGGATTCCGATGAGTTTAAAACGTTGATTCAAGGACTGACTGCTCAAATAAACAATTTAACTGCAGAATTAGACATAATTAAGTCTCGTCTGGACGATACACTGATAATAAACACCGACGATATGCGCGTGCCTAGTCCAACCAATTAAGGTGGACACAACAATGGCGACCGCGCCGAAGACGAATCAGAAATGAATATGACGGCGTTTTCAGCCGAATCGGAAAGTTTTTTCAGACCGTCATCAGAATTTAAGCTCATGTAAGAGATTGCTTCCAAGTGGCGCTGTTTATGCCGTTAATGCAGAGAAAATACGGTCTTATACTTTCTGGGTCATTCGTTTCCCGATCCTGACGCTCCACTGCGCCCATTTTCTGAGGACTGGCCCGTCAACTTCGGAAATTGACACTCATTCGGGAATTTTTCCGAACGGTGGAGACAGATTTGACAGGAATGAAAAAAACTTCTGGTGATTATGGCACCAGTTCTTAGAAGCATATTTATTAAAATATTGCGGGTATCTAGATCGCTGCCTACCGTTATTTCGTGTCTTTGTGTGGAAAGTAGGTAGTGCGTTAACATGATTCATCTCCAGATTTCACTATGGCTTATCTTTCCAGAACTTTAGCCATGTTCGCTTTTGTTCACTCTAAGGAAGTGTTCCTATCATCCTTTGGGGAAGGCCAAAACGATGACGAATTTAACTTAGATGTAGCAATACCCACCTTTACGACAAAGAACGAACAAAGGGTCCCATTTAGGGATGGCATTAATTCAACAGAAATTCCTTGCAGAAGCACTCGTATGAAGATGAATCAGTCAGCCCAATGATGAAAGCAGACTTCGAGCTGAAGTGAACATAAATTAATTAATGTTTGTAAATTTGTTTTATTAAATCGATGCTCGTTATGCGAGCAAAATACTATATATACTTGAGTAAAAGTAAAGCATATGTGGTCCCTTTATAATATGGATTCCGATGAGTTTAAAACGTTGATTCAAGGACTGACTGCTCAAATAAACAATTTAACTGCAGAATTAGACATAATTAAGTCTCGTCTGGACGATACACTGATAATAAACACCGACGATATGCGCGTGCCTAGTCCAACCAATTAAGGTGGACACAACAATGGCGACCGCGCCGAAGACGAATCAGAAATGAATATGACGGCGTTTTCAGCCGAATCGAAAAGTTTTTTCAGACCGTCATCAGAATTTAAGCTCATGTTGGCACCAATAAAGGTGGAAAAGCCACAGTTGTGGTTCCAAAAATTTGAAGCATCAGTTCGAGCCCAAGAATTTCCATTAGAAGCACCTAATGTTCGTGTCGCTATCCAGGAAATAGTTGATCGGACAGTAAGTAGCAGCACAATTGGATTGCCGGTCGACCTCACGTATGGAGAGTACAAAAGAGGAGTGTTGGATCACTTCCAAGCCTGGCCTCAGGAGGTCTTTGCAGAATTATACAGTCTCAAACAAATACTGTGTGAGATGTCCCTGGATATCATGGTACGCATCAAGCGGTGGTTCTACAGGCTAACTGAGTCTTTACCTGGGTTGCAACTGCATGAGGCCATCATGTTTATGCTGCTGGATCCTACCAGATACGGTGCAAAATACAGCGCCTATGGAGGCCTGGAAGAACAACATTAGGCTATTCAAAGTACGGCCATGATGACAAACAAAGTGGCAGCTGCAACTCCACGCATGGGTCCAGTTACAACATCTGGCAGGAGCGACATACCGTATTGGAATTCTTTGCGGCATAATCATCAAGTCCGCGACAGACGGCAAAAGCAAGTGGTCTGGAAGCAAAGTCAATATATAAGGAGACCAGCTTCGACGAATACGTCATCTAAGCGTCAACAAAACCAGTCTACTGCTCCTAGAGAACGGCCAATTCAATGGTGAAATAGGGTCCACAATCTCACAAATTAAGGTGGTCGAGATCAAGGCACAAATATTAATCCTTCGGAGGCTCCAAGGGGTAAATCGAGTAAAGACCAGTAGAACAACCTAAAAGTGTTCCGAAGCAGATGGCCTTCGAAGGAAAAGAAGTATGGAAACGTTACAAAATGTAAGGATTTCTATTAAAGTTAAATTTTAGAACTCTTCATCGGACAGCCAGTAATAATGCAATTGGATACTGGAGCTCATGGGCCGGTATTTCCACTGACTTGGCCATTAAACGACGTAAAACCCACGCGAGTAAGTTTATGTTAGGTATCGGGCGCATCGATGGTGGCTGCGGATGATTGGAACACGAAATTGTTAACAAATGAAATTAATTACCACATGTCTTTTGTTGTAACGAATACGCAAAAACCCTTATTGGGACTTAATTTTATTATAAAATGGTACTTTCAAAACAAGCGTAAATGTATATCGAGGCCTGACAGCACAAGTTCAATAAAGTCTTTATGTACTCATAAGGGGCAGGAGGAGACCAGTTGTCTGCCTGGATGGTAGGAGAATCTTCAAACAAAATATAACATTATATTCCAACTGCCTGATTGCAGCAAACGACCAGGGCCGACGGTTGACCAGTTTAAACGATGGCTAGAACTAAATGAAGGTTACGAAACACCAGAAGTATATGGTGCTTCTCCAAATAAATTAGCAGCACCGATTCGAGCAACCCAAGAAATGATAGAAGCCGGCGTACTTGAGCCATCTTCATCTGTTTTTCGAGCTTCGATTGTTTACGTTACGAAAAAGGATGGTTCGCTCCACCCGGCGGCTGATTTCCGGCAATTAAACTCAGTGACTAAACATGATCCGTATCCCATGCCAGCTCTGTGTGATCTGCTTCTACAGCTAGCCGTAGCTAATGGTCTTGCAAACAGGGATTTTGGCAAATAAGCGTGCGGCCCGAAGACCGATGGAAGTTAGCGATGCAGGTACCCCAAGGTCATTTCCAATTCACCCCGGATACCATTTGGTCTTAAAAACGCACTAAAAGTGTTCCAAAGAATGATAGACTCCTTCATGTCTGACTTAACTTGTACACCAGTATACGTGAACGATGTTATTACATGGGCCACTACTGAACACAAATTACGTATTAGGCTGCAGAATATGTTGGCCAAAGCTGTAGAATGGCGATTACACTTTAATCCAGATAAAGTTCAGATAGATCGGAAAGTGCGGTATCTGGGCCACTTAGACTCAGCGGAAGGATGTATGCCGTTAGATTCGAATATACAGCCTATCAAGGATTGTCCGGTGTCTACTACTAGAAAACAATTTCGCCGGTTTATTGGTATGGTAAATTTCTATAGACCATATCTCGCAGGGATGGCGGTTATGCAGCAACCCTTGCCTAAGTTACCTAGCGCCAAGATACAGTTTCGTTGGACAAAGGGGGCTCAAGAAGCGTTAATGCTATGCAAGCAGAAATTAATAGACGCAACTATTTTGACTTTCCCAGTAGGTAATATACCAATTGTTACAGACGCGTCAGATATTGGGATAGAAGCGGTGTTACAAGCTGACTGACGTCCTACGCAATATATAAGTCGCCTACCCACTAAGGCGGAACAGAAATATACCGTCACAGAAACGGAATTATTTGTCGTAAATGGGCGCTACGGAAGTTCAGGTATTTTGTCATCGTGGGGCACCTAGACGTCTTTACCGACCACAAAGCACTAGGACGTTGGAGATCGCTGTGTATTGAGAAGAAACGTGTACACCGAGCCATTGAAGAGCTGGAAGAATACGATGTATCAATTCATCATAGAGCCGGGATCGAGAATGCGGCAGCCGATGCGCTCAGCAGAATTTCCGCTGTGCGGATTTCGCCACTTATAAAAGTCTCTGAAGAACAGGGAAAGGATGCCACATGCCAGGAAATAGTCAATCAGTTAAAAACGGCACAGTGGTGTCCGCACCATATAAAACGTTGAGCCTGCAAAACGGCCTGTTGGTGCGGAAAGAAGGACAAACAGTGCAATGGTTTGTGCCAGAGTCTATAAGAACAGAATTGATGGCCTTTTGGCATGAAACTTTGGGACATCCCGGCGCCGGGCGACTCATTGAGACATTGCAGTCACGATTGTATTGGCCTGGCATGTCCAAAGAAATTCGTGGCTATTGTCAACAGTGCATTATATGCCAACGTTGTAAACCACATAAACGAGAAAAAGTCAATCCGATTGCTTTCAATGCCAGTGCACGGAACGAGTTTCTGCATTTCGACCTGGTAGGTCCACCGGCAGTAGCTCGCGGTGGGGCGTCCTATGTGTTTTCCATGGTCGATATCTTTAACCGATGGGTCGAGTTTGTACTAATGAAGAAGATCACAACAGACAAAATTATAACGTGCTTAGAAGAGCGATAGCTCAGTCGATTTGGTGCACCACAAGTTAGTTGTACCGACCAAAGGGCACAGTTTGAGTCTAAAGAATTTAATCAGTGGTGCAAAGACCTTGACGTAAAGCATTCCCGCACAGCTACCTATCACCCGCAGACCATAGCGACAGCTGAGCGCGCACATTGGACGATGAAAGAGGTAATACGATGTTGATACCACGAGGGCCCGGGAACTTGGAGAGACAAATAACATTTGGTCGAGCGGGCCATGCGCTTTACAGTATCAACAGCTACAGGATTCGCTCCAACGACCATACTCTATGGAGGGCATATTAGACTGCCAGATGAACCTGTAATCCAACGATGCCATGAGCGCTGCACCATAAATCTGTTAACTGAATATGTTGGCGCCACACAGCGACAAAACTGTGCAAGGCAACCGACATGAACTAGCCTAAAGTTCGGCGATTATGTCGTGGTCGCAAGGTTGAGCCCATGGTACTGCAGGCTATTAATGTTGGGCTATATCGCGTGGAAAGTGTGAACTCAGAGCATAATACATTTTTTGTTAGCATGCCCGATGGTCCACGAGCTGTCGCACTTGATCGTTTAAGCAGGGTGCCAATGCCGATTCCTGAGAGGGGGGATATGTGGCAATAGCCACCTTTAAGACAACGAACGAACAAAAGGTCGCATCTAGGGTTGGCATTAATTCAACAGAAATTCCTTGTAGAAACACTCTTATAAGAATGAAGCAGTTAGCCCAATGATGGAAGCAGACTTCGAGCTGAAATGGACAAAATTTAATTAATGTTTTTAAATTTGTTTTATTAAATCGATGCTCGTTATGCGAGCAAAATATTATATATACTTGAGTAAAAATAAAGCATATGTGGTAACTTTACAATATGCTTGGTAAAACTGATTCAAGGACTGACTGCTCAGATGAACATCTTAACTGCAGAATTAGGAATAATTAAGTCTCCTCTGGACGATACACTGATAATAAACACCGATGATATCCGCGTGCATGGCCCAACCAATAGATGTGCACACAACATTATGTTCTAATACACTAAAAACTAACTCGCATGTTTCTGATAAGCCATCAATGGAATCGGAGTTGGAGAGCTGTCTGGCGAATAATTTTAATGACTGAGGAAGGTTGTTAATAAAAACAATCTTAGATTTATTATCAGAAATATTGATTTTATTCCAACGTTTTCGCAATTCCCTTAAAATCTCGATTGGGACAATATTTGGTATGTCTAACTGCGCATACTTATTTATCTGCACTGTCTTAGTGGAACCCAGCAAGGATTCCACTTCATCTTTCAGGCCCAAAATTGGATTGGGTAGTGTTCTAATCGCCTCAAGCTTTGGATTAATCAAAATCTGGAAACGGGAATAAAGCAGAGTCTACGCGCATAAAAAATAATTCACAATTTCCGTCCCGTACAGGGACATCAACATCTAAAATTGGACCCGACATTCTAATACTCTTAAAAAGCCTAAATTTATATATCAAACGTAAGAGAAATAATGTGCATGAAGCGACGTGAAAATTTTAAACATACGTTCCCTATAAATAAAAGAAAATAATAAAACGCTTACAAAAATCTGCACCCACAAAATCTGCTTCAGCATCAAAATCAACTTCCACAGTTTGAACCGAGGAAATCTGCTTTCACAAAACCAGAATCAAATCTGCTTCCAATAAATCAGAATCAAAATCTGTTTCCACAATTTGAACAGACAAAAACTGTTTTCGCACAATTAAAATCATATCTGCTTCCACAACAATCTGATTCAAACGTGCTTCCACATGATGAGTTCCCAATAAAGATGAACCGGTCTAATGGATGAATTGCCCTTACGACACTATAAAATTATTATTTTAGACTGACATATGTAAGTAATTAATGGGTCAGATGCTTATATCAAGATCGCAACCATGATTATAATAAATGCTTTCACAAAATCAGAATTAGAATCTGCTTTCATAAACGTAAACAATTTTGAGCGATATACTGACTAAATCTGTTTTCACAAAATCAGAAATAAATCTATTTGAACGACAGAAACCCCTCAAAAATTTGTTTCCCAAAGTATACCTAAAAATACTTTGATTAAGAAATATTTAGAAACAGGGTAAAAAGGATGGTTTAGTGCGCTACTGTTGATTTTACGGTATTCCACCAGGATAATAATAAAAACGAAACACAGTTTATTGTATTTATGCCAAAAGATTTGTGATTTAAAAACAAGTCTAAAAGCAGTACTGTTCTTAGTATCTAGGTGCGGTTGCCAATTTGTAAACGCCCCGGTTGCAAGTAAATACCGTGCAAAGTTGCAAAGTGGTTAAATGCCGTAGATAAACGAGAGACAGTTATTGCTCGTGGCTCTTAGCAGAAACGAAATTGTGTTCTCCGGGAATTGCCGAGAAAGTTTGTTTGTGTTGCTGTGTATAGAAGTACTCCTAGACACTACAGGTAGGTGCGGTTGACTATCGGGTGTTACTTCGTTGTGGAGTCGAAACCAGAGAGGGGAGTTGCTGTGTTAAGACTCAGAATTGTCTTGTTGATAATATCGGCAACGCAGTTGAAGTTGGCACACGTAGAAGTCTGATTAATAAATAAACGATTCGAATGACTAGTTGTGCAGCAATAAGATGATTAGATTGACTGAGATCCAAGTGACTAGGTGAAACAACGTAACTGATGACAGTCCAGAAGTCAGCTTAGATAAAATGTCATGTGTGTAGCGCGACAGCAATCACGCGTTGTGCACAGTAGAAATTGTCAAACGTGTGTGATGAAGCATAGCAAATGCACCGTGCTTACATACATTTGCAGCGTAAGCTCGCACGCTATTAGTTAACGGAAAATTTCTCTTGTTTTAATTGGTACTGCGTAAAAGAAATTTGAATTTTATTTAGGCTACATGTCGGAGAATTGTTCTGAGCCGTTACACCAGAAAAGAAAACTTATTATTTTGACGCACTGATAAAATTTATGATAAAAGTAAAATATAGAAATCAATAAGATCTCCTTTGTATATCGATTGATACTCTACTTAATTTACCCTTAACTTATTATTGCTGGTTTAATAGACTCTTTAACTTTTTACATTAAAGGAATAGAATAGAATAGAATAGAATATCTTTATTTGGATTCAAACCACACATGTTCCATCAAATAGATAAAAATATTGGAAAATGTACAATGGAAAAAAAGATATCACATCACATAAATATGTGCAATTAGTCTCATGTAGATAAGTAAATCTCACTAGTTGTACTGTACAATATATCAACATCAGAAAGTTCTGCTGTAAAGAGTAATAGATTTATTATCAAAAATAGGAAAAATTAAGATATAATTTGAGTGTAACGTTATGCAAAAAATGAGAACATGACTAGCAATTGATTATATGTATTGTTGACTAACATGATGATATAATGCATAACATTTAAATTTTAATAATACAAAACTTAGAGATAAAAATCTCAAGAAGTTATGTTGCTGATAACAATTATCCTTGTCTTTTATTTAACAATGAGGAAGTATTATCATAATCGAAGTTAAAAATATCATCAGGATTCCAGACTTTTTCTAGTTCAGCAGATAAAAATTTAAAAGACATCTTCGATGGAGGTGTTTCTCTAAGCACCTTTGGCAATTGATTATAAATTTTGTAAATTTTCGATAAAGAGAATAACATGCTCGCAACATTTCCAATCAAAGGAGGAGATATTGGCAAATGTCCAGATCTAGTTCCAACTTCAAGACTCTTCCTTATTGGATTTATATAGGCACCAGTCCACTTGTTCAAATGGAAAACTTTTATGCAATAGCACATTCTCCGAAACCATAAAGGATGCAGTGATACAAACTGTAATCTAGTGGCGTATAAAGTGCAGGAGATAGGACTAATTTGTTTCACAACTTTTCTTTGTACAGCTTCTATCTTATTGGATAAACACTTATTTAATGAATTCCAAGTAGCGGCAGCATATTCTAGTATCAGTCTAATCCATATTATATACATTTTAAATTTTATGTCATTCGATAAAATATTTCTATTTATTAGTGCCCATCTGTTCTTGGCACTGCCTACTATCTTTTCAATATGTCTCTCAGCAGAAGCTGTGTATTGAAAGTTTTGGCCGAGCACAGCCGGGATTCAAACCTGGGACCACTCACTATCAATATTCTGTTGGGCTAATCATAAACTAATTTGCTCGTTGAGACATTAGCTTATTTGCTATCTGAATATTTCTCCAAGAGTAAAACAACACCTTAATTTTTTGCACAATTAGTCGATATGGCAGATTTATATATATATATATATATATATATATATATATATATATATATATATATATATATATATATAAACCCTAACATTCTTCCGAAGGGTGAGGTAAGAAGATTTATCTGTTTTCAGACGTTTATTGGAGGTTATGTTGTAAAAGATGAATCAATTCACAGTTAAACAAAATGGACCGTGCTCTAGACGGCAACAAAATTAAATTTTGTCAACACAATTAAATGTCTAATACACAAGTAATTATCATAAACACAATCGGCTGAATCGTGAGAAATTCATGTAAATGGTTGAAGGAGTACGATGATATAAATCCAGACTGATTATCAATTTAGTTTAAAGTCACTGGTAATGTATGAGAAGAAATACAATAAATATTGTCACTGATAATTGCTGGATAAACATCCTGTAAAAACAGTCTTAAAAGACATCATAAATAATTATTCCACTGTTTGCTAGGCTTTGAATGTTTGAATTATAATAATCTATTTAACTATGGAGTTTAGGACAATATATTGAGAAACACCTAAAGTTTGGGTAGTTATAATCATGACTAAACTCTTAGAAATTGTGTAGAAAGTGGTTAATGCACAAAAAGTCAATAAATCCATTGTTTGCACACAGATGTTTAAAGATCCACAGCATGTTACCTGCGTATTGCGCGCATGTGTCTATATTTCTTAAACAAAACCTTATTAATTCCAATTAAATTTGCAGTTCAAGAAATCTCAATTAAAACTACTTGAAACTAACAGAGATTGTTGCTAAAATCACAGTTAAGAGAAATATTGTGCAAAAACGAAGTTACACTATTTGACCTTAAGGAGAACTATATTTGTCAAAATTGACCTTCGTTGGGTTGTTAGGCGGAGCCGCGTGCAACATACATCCCACTGACAATGAAAATTAGTACACAATAAAGGAGGCTAACCTTACAGAAGGTGTTATGGCTCTGCCATAACGAAAAAAAATGTTGGCTCTGTCGTCACTGATTCTGGTTCCTCTATATCTCGCGGCGGCGTGACGACGTCAGTTGGCTCTGTTGCCGGTGAGATGTCGGGCGTCAGCCCGTGGTCAGCAAAACTTTCTGAGGGTGTAATAATCGTTTCTTCGCCGCATAATAGGTCAATATCGCGGAACAGCGGGTATTTTGGATCAACGTCGGCCGAGGATAATCAGTGTTTGAAAAAAGCTACAGCTTTGCCATTAATCTCCAAAATAATGTAATTATGACGTCGATCTAACACACGAAAAGGACCGCGCTTTGGTTTGGCTATAAACCTGTTATCCATGTCGTTGTTGACGAAGTACCCATTTGCAGCTATCTGAGCATTGGGAGTAGAAGAAGGTGGTCGGTGTAGATCTTAAACTTTCGGCCATCCAGAAAGGTGTGGAAGTGTAGGATCGACCGATAGATTGCGAGTAACACTTTCCCTAATGTATCATATCGCGTCTCGCAAGGTTGTAGTTTTTGCGAGTAGAACGCAATAGGTCGGTGTATACCATAGATGGACAGTTGAAGTACTGCGCCTATGACAACGTCGGATGCGTCAGTGATCAATTCAAAATCTTGAGACCAAACAGGAGAATGTAGCACGGTCGTTTTGCATAAGGCCCTTTCGGCATCTTCATAAGCCTGCATGTCGTCCATGTTGAGCTGAATCAGTTGTGATTTCTTGACAAAACGGCTTTCTGGCACGAGATATTTGTGAAGAGGTGCCAGAATCTCGGCAAGGCAGGGTACGAATCGAGAAAAACAGTTCATCTTGCCCAAGAATCGTCGTAATGCTCGTAAGGTGGTTGGAGGCTGTAGATCTTGAATAGCACAAACTTTAGAAGGTATAGGTGTCATGCCTTTTTCGGAAATTTAATGAACGAGGAATTCCATTGATTTTTTTGCAAAGACATATTTGTTGCCATGAAGTCGGATGCCACATTCTGCTAAACGTGTGAGTAGAATGTCAATATGCCGTATATGTTCGGACATTGGGTTGGAGAATATCAGGATTTCGTCTAAGTATGGAATTACAAATAGTAGACCATCTAGTATTTCGTCCATAACGCGTTGAAAACTTTGAGAAGTATTCTTGAGACCGAAACGCATATAATGATATTCGTGAGTGCCACCTCCGGTGAATCTGAGTGCAGTATATGATACGGAGTCTTTGTCCATCGGTACTTGATAGTTGGCTTTCACAAGGTCGAGCTTTGAGTACACAGCATGACCGATAGCGGATCTGAGTAGGTCAGCTGGATTTGGCAGAATTGAGAATAGGATAATTCCCGCACACCCTGAATGTTGCTGGTTCACTCTTTGTTACTACTACCACAGGCAACGCATAATGTGAGCTGGATCGTGTACCTATGCCTTGTTGACGTAGCATGGCAAATTCGTGCTCGGCGGCCTTATGTTTTTTTGTTGCCTATGGACGTGCACTTGGAGGATGAGGGAATGGTTTCGATAAGATGATACGATGAACTGTGAATGCACGCTTCCTCTTGAGAGTGGGCTTAAAGGTAATAGGTTTGAAAATCTCTTCATGTCTCTTTAGAACATCGTCCAGTTGTAGTATATGAGGAACTGGAGGAATTAGCTGTATGGATGAGACTGTTTCGGCGCAAGTCACATGTTTTAACGTTGATGAAAGCAACTGATTGTCGACTGTGCGTATCTGTCGTGTTCTTGGACGAATAGTAAGATCAAATTGTTTGAGAAAGTCACATCCAATTATGTTTCTTGTCATATTGGCAATGATGAAAGGGTAATTGAAACATCATTTTGAGTTGGAGAACGAGATTGTGAGTACCCGTACCCCATACATCGCTATGCTGGAGCCATTGGCGCAGGTAAGACTACTGGTATTGACTGGGTGTGTAGGTTTGAAATCATTAAGAGATAGTAAGCTTACATCTGATCCAGTGTCTATGAGAAATAATTCGCCAGAGTTTGCGTCACGGATGAGAAAGAATGTTGTTAGTGGTAACTAACGATGTGACTGGTTGGTGGCATTAGGTTGTTTGAAGCATGACTTGACTGGAGCCGTCGCTGTAAAGTCAACAGTTTGATTACGCTTAACTGCAAAAGCAATGTGCTTCGAGCCATCAGACGTGGAGCGGCCAACAAACTTGGGGTGATCAGCCTCTACTGCCGCAGAGGAGGCTGACCCAGCAGTTTTCTGAACCTTCCATGGGCGGATCCTCCTGGGTTGTCGAAGGTGACCGCGCCTACTTGAACATCGCGTCTGTGCGCAGGAATGTGCAGCCATTTCTGAGGCAGTTGCGTGTGGAGTGGCAATAGCTGCTGTGATTCGGACACCACTCGCCGGTAACTGTGGAACTGTGGCCCAGCCTCTGGACATCGACCCCCTGGTATTGTTTCGGGACGGTGGACGACGCTGGTCACGCCTGCTCTGGTCGCGTCTATTATGGACGCCATCGACTGAGGCCGAATTGGGCCTGACGGTGAGGTGCTCGAGCAGGCTGATGAGGTGCTCATTGGTGAAATTTGTTCGGGCTGATGATGATGTGGATTGAGACTCGGACAGTCGTGAGGTGATGTAACCTTGCTCTGAGGTAGGTGAGCTGCAGTGGTGTTTCTTCCACTACTTATCTAGACGTGCCGGTAGAACGTCGTCTTGCACTTCAATAGATTCGCGCAGGAACTTGGCCACCTCTTGGAGTGGCAGAGGAAGCTTCTGTATGAATAGTCGCATCAAGATTTCCTTGGGCAGGTTGAATTCAGACGCTTTCTGCTCCATCTCCCTTTATAGCTCGGAAGGCGTGCGGCTATCTAGGGACATCTGGCTCATCAATTCTCTAAGCCTGTCTTACCGATCTGGTGTCAGGCGCTGCTTGACGGCGCGTGGCAGGCTCTGCCAGGGTTGCGCACATGTTCCTCAGGGTTTTGGTGCAGGATGGCTTTTATTCCGCGTCTGAAAGGCATTGGGATTGTCTCCCAAGCCCTAAAAAATATTGAATCCTCGTCTGTTATATTGGACACCTTGGCCAATAAAGTAACATCGTCGACCCACTTGTGAAAGGTAGAGTGGGTCAAATAGGCATATTTTGTAATGTGTCTATGTGCTGGTGCGGCCTGTTGCTGAGCTCACCACCGGGCATCCTGCATTTCCTGAGCTGGACGTCATCTTATGTGTGTGAGTGCTGTCGAGAATTGATGGCAGTGTCACTTCATGTATGAGAAGAAATACAATAAATATTGTCATTGATAATTGATGGATACAAAAACGTGTAAAAACAGACTTTAGAAAACATGACAAATTATTAGACTGTGGTTAATTCACAAAAAGTCCATAAATTCATTGTTTGAACACAGAGCTATAAAAATCCACCGAATGTTACCTGCATATTGCGCGCGGGTGTGTATACTTCTTAAACAAAACCCTATTAATTAAGATTAAATTTGCAGTTCAATAAATCTCAATTAAAACTACGCAAATCTAATAGAGATTGTTGCTAAAATCTAAGATTAAGAGAAATATTGTGTAAAAACAGAGTTAGATTATTTGAACTTAAAGAGAACTATATTTGTCAAAATTGACCTTCTTTGGGTTGTAACGCGGAGCCGCGTGTTTCACAATAATGTTGGTACTAACGCAGTAGCCATAGTGTTAGTATCCTTTGCAGACTTCGTATATAAATTATATAGAGTGTGTTAGCGTGGAAGTCGCATTTTCGAGTCTTCATATGATGTTGGCTTTACTATAGGTTTACACATTCGTCTAGGAGATTGTACCTTCCTATTATCCCACATACCTCACCCAAATATATAGTGGTTAAAAGGCGTAATATCGGCTCCTACTAATGAGCTGCCCGTTAGCACTAAATAAATGTGTTTGAGATTATACTTTCAGTTCACGCTTTCTTTAATTTATCCTTCTGGTCACAAATGAACTAATTTGTTAATAGAGTCGCAACACCTAATACATACTTGTATATATATATATATATATATATATATATATATATATATATATATATATATATTAGTTCTTCGCAACAAACAGTATTTAACTGTTATATATTGAATTCAATGATGTCATGCTTACCGCGAAATGTGATAACTGATATCGATCAAGGCCAGAGTGTACGGATTTACTGGAGTAACAGGTGTTCAGAAATAGTTGTAATTCTCAATTTCGGTGAACTATAGCATACATTGATATCCATCATGTTGGTACCATGTACCGACTCGGCAACCATAGTGTTAGTACCATGTACCTTTTCGGTATTATAATGTTGGTATCGGTTACTGACACAATAGCCATAGTGTTAGTATCCTTTACAGACTCGGTATATATATTATATAGAGTGAGTTAGCGTGGAAGTCGCATTTTCGAGACTTTATATGATGTTAGCTTCACTACTATAGGTTTACACATTCGTCTAGGAGATTGTACCGTCCTATTATCCCACATTCCTCACCCAAATATAGAGTGGTTAAAGGGCGTAATACCGGCTCCTACTGATGAGTCGCCAGTAAGCACGAAACGAATGTGCATGAGATTATACTTTCCGTTCATGCTGTCTTTGGTTTATCCTTCTGGTCACGACTGAACTAATTTGTTACTTGTTTTTTAACACCTAATACATACTTGCATATATTAGTACTCTGCAACAAACAGTATTTAACTGTTATATATTTAATTCAATGATGACATGCTTAACGCACAATGTGATAACTGATATCGATCAGGGCAGGGTGTATGGATTTACTGGAGCTACAAGTGTTCAGAAAGAGTTGCAATTCTCAATTTCGGTGAACTATATCATATATTGATATCCATCATGTTTATGTCATGTACCGTCTCGTCAACCATTGTGTTAGTAACATATACTTTTTCGGTACTATAATGTTGGTATCGGATACTAGCAAAATAGCCATAATGTTAGTATCCTTTGCAGACACCGTATATATATATCATATAGAGTGTGTTAGCGTGGAAGTCGCATTTTCGAGGCTTCATATGATGTTAGCTTCACTTCTATTGATTTACGCACTCGTCTATAAGATTGTACCGTCCTATTATCCCACATTTCTCACCCAATTATATAGTGGTTCAAGGCGTAATACCGGCTCCTACTGATAAGTCGCTAGTAGGAACGAAACGAATGTGCATGAGATTATACTTTTGGTTTATTGTTCTTGTCACAAATGAATTAATTTGTTACTAGGTTCGCAACACCTAATACATGTTGCAGTGATGTAATTTTTGCGAATTTTTATAAAATTTAAGATCAATTGCGATGGGGCTCAGAGAAACTCCTCCATCCTAGATTTCTTTTAATTTTTTGAACTGAACTAGGAAAAGTTTACCATCTTTGATATTTTTAAATTTTAATTATGACAACTAATTCTTTTGTTTCAAAAAAGACAAGTATAAATGTGATCAGCAACATTCCTTCTCAAAATTTTAAACTCTACTATCTATGTTATTATATTGGAAAAGCTATGCATTATATCATCCTATCAGTTAACGTTGCAAGTAAACAATTGTTAGTCTCGGTTCTCATTTATTTTTAATATTAAATTCGAATTGTACCTTAGACCTTCCAATTATCAGGTTAGAGATCCTCGATAATATATATTTTATTATTTATACTATTGAAAGATGTACAATAAAAATTTTACGCTATTATTAAACGTAATTATTTATACCATCAATTATTTTACAAATACGATTAATTAAGTAGAATGCTTTTATCCTCGTCATAATAATTTTATCAATATTTGATATAGCGTATGCAGTGATAATATTGCTGAATGTTCAGATGTTGTTAAATCATATAACAACAATATTGAGATTTACTTATTTATACAAGAACTAACGGAAAGATTTATATGATGTCATATCATTTATATATTGTACTATCTATAATATTATTGTCTATTTAATAGAGCATGTGTGGCATAATAGTCTATTCTATTCTTTTCTATTCTATTATATTCTATTCTATTCTTTTCTATTCTATTCTATTCTATTCTGTTCTATTCTGTTCTATTCTATTCTATACTATTCTATTCTATTCTATTCTATTCTATTCTATTCTATTCTATTCTATTCTATTCTATTCTATTCTATTCTATTCTATTCTATTCTATTCTATTCTATTCTATTCTATTCTATTCTATTCTATTCTATTCTATTCTATTCTATTCTATTCTATTCTATTCTATTCTATTCTATTCTATTCTATTCTATTCTATTCTATTCTATTCTATTCTATTCTATTCTATTCTATTCTATTCTATTCTATTCTATTCTATTCTATTCTATTCTATTCTATTCTATTCTATTCTATTCTATTCTATTCTATTCTATTCTATTCTATTCTATTCTATTCTATTCTATTCTATTCTATTCTATTCTATTCTATTCTATTCTATTCTATTCTATTCTATTCTATTCTATTCTATTCTATTCTATTCTATTCTATTCTATTCTATTCTATTCTATTCTATTCTATTCTATTCTATTCTATTCTATTCTATTCTATTCTATTCTATTCTATTCTATTCTATTCTATTCTATTCTATTCTATTCTATTCTATTCTATTCTATTCTATTCTATTCTATTCTATTCTATTCTATTCTATTCTATTCTATTCTATTCTATTCTATTCTATTCTATTCTATTCTATTCTATTCTATTCTATTCTATTCTATTCTATTCTATTCTATTCTATTCTATTCTATTCTATTCTATTCTATTCTATTCTATTCTATTCTATTCTATTCTATTCTATTCTATTCTATTCTATTCTATTCTATTCTATTCTATTCTATTCTATTCTATTCTATTCTATTCTATTCTATTCTATTCTATTCTATTCTATTCTATTCTATTCTATTCTATTCTATTCTATTCTATTCTATTCTATTCTATTCTATTCTATTCTATTCTATTCTATTCTATTCTATTCTATTCTATTCTATTCTATTCTATTCTATTCTATTCTATTCTATTCTATTCTATTCTATTCTATTCTATTCTATTCTATTCTATTCTATTCTATTCTATTCTATTCTATTCTATTCTATTCTATTCTATTCTATTCTATTCTATTCTATTCTATTCTATTCTATTCTATTCTATTCTATTCTATTCTATTCTATTCTATTCTATTCTATTCTATTCTATTCTATTCTATTCTATTCTATTCTATTCTATTCTATTCTATTCTATTCTATTCTATTCTATTCTATTCTATTCTATTCTATTCTATTCTATTCTATTCTATTCTATTCTATTCTATTCTATTCTATTCTATTCTATTCTATTCTATTCTATTCTATTCTATTCTATTCTATTCTATTCTATTCTATTCTATTCTATTCTATTCTATTCTATTCTATTCTATTCTATTCTATTCTATTCTATTCTATTCTATTCTATTCTATTCTATTCTATTCTATTCTATTCTATTCTATTCTATTCTATTCTATTCTATTCTATTCTATTCTATTCTATTCTATTCTATTCTATTCTATTCTATTCTATTCTATTCTATTCTATTCTATTCTATTCTATTCTATTCTATTCTATTCTATTCTATTCTATTCTATTCTATTCTATTCTATTCTATTCTATTCTATTCTATTCTATTCTATTCTATTCTATTCTATTCTATTCTATTCTATTCTATTCTATTCTATTCTATTCTATTCTATTCTATTCTATTCTATTCTATTCTATTCTATTCTATTCTATTCTATTCTATTCTATTCTATTCTATTCTATTCTATTCTATTCTATTCTATTCTATTCTATTCTATTCTATTCTATTCTATTCTATTCTATTCTATTCTATTCTATTCTATTCTATTCTATTCTATTCTATTCTATTCTATTCTATTCTATTCTATTCTATTCTATTCTATTCTATTCTATTCTATTCTATTCTATTCTATTCTATTCTATTCTATTCTATTCTATTCTATTCTATTCTATTCTATTCTATTCTATTCTCTTCTATTCTATTCTATTCTATTCTATTCTATTCTATTCTATTCTATTCTATTCTATTCTATTCTATTCTATTCTATTCTATTCTATTCTATAAGATTGAAAATTAGATCAGTTGTCATCTGTTAAATAAAATGGAAACCAAGAGCGTACATAAATGTCAGATTGTTTATTCTCGAAATACATCGTCCATTGTCCACACTAAACATTTTCTGTGTAATTAAATGTTTTTTTCTATTCTTGATATATATATATATATATATATATATATTCTTTATTATTCCTTTTTCGCTATTAGTTAAATCCATGATCACAATTGACAGATAAATTCATTTTGGATGATTTGTTAAAAAGAATATTTCGAAAGTCTTAAATGTCAAAAGTACGCTTTCTGTTATAATGACTACAGGTTTCCATTGAATTAATGCAAATGAGTTAATCCTTCATTGTTATCTACTAGCGGAGAAGGCTAATAAACTCCAGGCAGGTTTTGGTTTGCTGAGAATGTGCCCATCCAGGCTGTCCTTCATACCAATTTTGATTATGCGATATTACAAAATCAGTGAAGTACCGTTTATTATGATTCGTGTGGCTGCTTAATTTTTTGTGTACGAAGAAATGGAAATCTAATAAATACTTATTTGTAACAAATATAACTTGAAAACCTCTCGATAAAACTGCGGATTGTTTTTCCGAACTTCTTCTAATTTCAGCCATTTGATTTTACTTGATCGAATAAATAAAATATTAATTCATAGATCCCTTAATAATGCGCTAAATATTTCGGTTTTGCGATTTTTCTTTTTTTATGTTTAAGAATTAGTTATATTAGCAATTTTGAAAAGTATTGAATACGATTTTTTAGAACTAAGAATTGAACTTCAGATTGTATCTTACTTATTCTACATTAGTTATGTTAACGTATCCTTAACTAGTTTGAATTTTAGCTGGAGTTACTGTTGGTGATCCTGTCTTAAAGACTGGTAACCCTCTGTCTGTTGAGCTCGGTCCAGGTATAATGGAGAGCATTTATGATGGTAAGTATTTTGCTTTCATATAATCTCATGAAATGCATTATTTAATAATTTTGTAATTGATTATCTTTTTGTATACATTTAAGATAATTGATTAATACAAAATTTGCCACTAATAATTGTTTACATGGTGTTACATATCAACCAATACTTCAAAATGAATATTCATTTTTATGTGAAAATGAAGCACCCGAAGGTAATGGATGGTGTTTTCATTCCTACAATAATGCCAAATGGCCTATTATATACAACCACAAATTTTCGTAGAAAAAATGACTGCTATTTCATTAGTTTAATGGGAGGTGGCTCCACCACTCCTGTGGTAAACCTTGAAATTTCTATAATTTTTAGTCAGTTGAGTTCACGTAAATCAAGCTTTCAAATTGTTTGTAGCAATATCGGTACTTAAAATTTGTTCCCCCTTATCCATGCTGCGTATTTGTAAATTATGTGTATTGCCGTGGTATTAATATCAAGTGGACAGATTTACGTTTTCCTTACGTCGTGTAATTTATTCAACATTACATAAAAATATCAAATGAGATCGAAATCTACCGTACAGTTATTTTCCGAATAGCGTGTGCTAGAATAGCTTGAATACACAGGGCTCTACGTACTGTTAATTACACGCTCAGCTATCTTTGTTAGTGAGAGTAAAGTATATCTGAATGATCAATATTGCAGATAAATATGCCCGATCACTAATGTTTGTTTCTACTCCTTTTGTGGACGCACCCATATTCTGGAATTTTTTTAGCCGGTTGAGCTAATTATGGAATCGGTCCTGTGCATTGGTGAATTTAATTTGTGCTAAACAAAAGCAATATATATATATATATATATCCTTAGGCAACTAAACAGCACAATACTCAAATTGCAGATTGAAGCAAATGTGGTAAACTCGTGTTGAATCCTCCGCCTTTTATAAAATGACCTTGAATGATAAATTTAAACCACCATAGCTGATTGTAACAAAATTATTTAAAAAGAATTTTTTCTTTTTATTTTCCAGAACATTCTTTGTTTAAAGACTTGATTTTTAAAATTGTGCGCTATTTTCAGTTTTTGAGTATCGTGCTTCCGGGCTGGTTGTAGATTTTCGTTTGCTGCATTTTAACATTTCTCTCCATAATAAACGATTACAACATTATACAATAAACATCTTTCAACACTTGCCTTGTGTTCTGATATAATATAACACTGAGGAGGAGCCTTGGAACAGGTAATTTTATTTATTATTGTGGGTCACGTACACATCAAAGCAGATTATTGCTGAAGATATAGCTTTCCAACTCTCACCTTCCAAACGCCTCAAGTAAGTGTCAATTTAAGTATCATAATTCTTGATCATGAATGCCGATATTAAATTAGAAGATGTATTTCATTTAGGGCAGGACCTAATGGATTTAAATCTTATTGACACAGATAACAATGTAGGCATTTCAGACTCTACTGTGAATATTAGGACATCTAGCGAACTGGCATCTATGGGGCTTACAAATACCAATAGGTTTGGGGCCTCAACAGTATAACATTTATTAATAAATCTTATTTCTACCAGTATCTACAGCCATTGTTCTGGATTCGTTAGTATATTCGTTCATCCAATCCCACTGTACATGTGTTGTAACCAATCTCCTCTTCGTTATGCTAGCCTTTCCTTTGCGCAATTTAGACCACTGCTTTTGCGCAATTTAGACCACTCCTTTTGCGTAACGTCATTTGGTGTGTCATCGCTTTCATTGTAATTGCGTCCGTAATTGATGTATGTGTCGTATTTTGCGAAGCGTTGTATATTCTTAAAGGCATGTCGGTTATGTCTTTGTTCCAGTCCAATTTAATTTCTTTTTGAATTATTTTCTGCACGTTTAAGCAGGGCTTCAGCTTATTAATTGCAATAGCTTCAAAAGCCAGAAGCATTTTCTCTGTTTTTGCCTTGTAGAGAACTGAAAAATTGTTACTACTAACAGCATGACCTGTGAGTAGTACATGTTCACAAATTGCTGATTTTTGTGCAGGAGCTGCACCCCTTTTTAATAGTTTTTGAGGGAGATGCTGATTTATTCTAGTTTCGAGCCTCTTTTTTGATCTGCCGATGTACTGAGCGTTGCAGGTACATTGAAATTTGTATACAGACAAAGGTGTTGAGTACATCGGCAGATCAAAAAAGAGGCTCGAAACTAGAATAAATCAGCATCTCCCTCAAAAACTATTAAAGAGGGGTGCAGCTCCTGCACAAAAATCAGCAATTTGCGAACATGTACTACTCACAGGTCATGCTGTTAGTAGTAACAATTTTTCAGTTCTCTACAAGGCAAAAACAGAGAAAATGCTTCTGGCTTTTGAAGCTATTGCAATTAATAAGCTGAAGCCCTGCTTAAACGTGCAGAAAATAATTCAAAAAGAAATTAAATTGGACTGGAACAAAGACATAACCGACATGCCTTTAAGAATATACAACGCTTCGCAAAATACGACACATACATCAATTACGGACGCAATTACAATGAAAGCGATGACACACCAAATGACGTTACGCAAAAGGAGTGGTCTAAATTGCGCAAAAGCAGTGGTCTAAATTGCGCAAAGGAAAGGCTAGCATAACGAAGAGGAGATTGGTTACAACACATGTACAGTGGGATTGGATGAACGAATATACTAACGAATCCAGAACAATGGCTGTAGATACTGGTAGAAATAAGATTTATTAATAAATGTTATTCCATGGAGTACGTTGTTTTGTTCTTACATTTTAAAATATATATATATATATATATAATATATATATATATATATATATATATATATATATATCTAATTAGGAAGAAAAAACACATTAATAACAAAGTGGATAAAGGCCATTTATTTCGTGAATACTAATCATCACTCTACAATCATTCATTTATATACATTTTGGGTTTTCAATTGATTATGCTAGTGGTAACAAATCTGACTCGCTTTTACTTCTATTTCTTGTTTTGGCTGGTTGGTAAGTGTGTATGCGTTTGTGTTTGTGTGTGTGCCTGTTTGCATGTAAAGGTCATTCTCGCTGTATTGCAAAGTGATGTCTGAGATCTGGTCATTATTGTTTTGATGGCTTGAGAATTAACCATTTGTGCGCATTGTTCGCTGTTACATGTACGAGTGCTATTTTTCCCAGTGTAGTTTATCGTTTCACCTTGTTGCGCAAATTTTTGTTCTGCACATGGTAACAGCGCCAGTGTGGATTACAGTGTTGAACGCTCATATTGTTTGGAAACTTCTGTCACCATATGCGCCTCTGTTATTTCCTCTTCAGTTTGTTGCCAATCCGATTGAATGTTTGTTGATTCTAGTCAAGGGCGTTCAACACTGCAATCCACACTGGCGCTGTTACCATGTGCAGAACAAAAATTTGCGCAACAAGGTGAAACGATAAACTACACTCGGAAAAATAGCACTCGTACATGTAACAGCGAACAGTGCGCACAAATGGTTAATTCTCAAGCCATCAAAACAATAATGACCAATCTCAGACATCACTTTGCAATACAGCGAGAATGACCTTTACATGCAAACAGGCACACACACAAACACAAACGCATACACACATACCAAAACAAGAAATAGAAGTAAAAGCGAGTCAGATTTGTTACCACTAGCACAATTTCCTTTTCCACCTGATGTAGTGTTTAGTTAATAATGCCATATAAATCAAAATCCTGCCATTAGTCTTCAAAATCGAAATAATTTATCCAAGTGCCATAGTGTAATTTATAATGACAGATCGAAATTAGCTAGTTACAACACGTTATTTGTATTTGCTGTCTTGCTCTGATGATAATCGTGGAAGCTCGAGATGCGTTAGTACGTCTGAGTAACTGTTTTACTATGCTGTACTGCACCAGTATGCTGTGCTGCTGGTTCGATGAAATGGGTTTGGAGTTTATTTGAAGGTCGAAAACTTCATTTAAAAATTTTTTATCACTGCCGGCGCAATAAATATCTGTTTATTTGTACAAAGCTAAATGTGTCAATGCCAAATTGTTTTGTATTTCTACTACGGCGTGTCTTCGTCGCATTGGGAAATGATATAATCTTCGTTAGACTACTGTATGATGATTTACGTCTTTGGCACATTCATTTTCAGGTTTGTTGATTGTGCTTTGTTTAATTGTTTTTTTTATCAAGCTAAAGACAATGATTATGAAGATAATTTATAAATTTCGAATCCTGTGTATCACCAACGTTGATGTCTGAGGTAACAGACGTCATTAAGCTTTATAGCTGAATTTAACTTATAGAATTCAGTAAGTAAATCGACCATCATTTATTGCAATCTCCACGTTGTTATAAAACAATTTTTATGGGACGGTTATACATTTAAAATATATGAATCAAAGTGTTATATTCATTGAAGTTTAATTTGGCTAAGGAAAAACTCTAGATGGTTGTTTTACATAGCTAAAGGTTAATTATTTAAATGTTTTGCGCGAAAATATTCATTTATCAGATACTCGTTGCGCACAATGTTAATTTGTTAACTAAATAATTAAGATTAATAACCGCTGCAACTTACTTCGTTGAATTTCTCTCCGTGTAGGTTACAGTGTACTGTTAAAATTTTACGTTCAAAAAAATTGTTCGGTGGTTAACCATGTTTCACAAATGAAAATATGTCTGGTATTCCTCTTATTGTGACCGTGCGAAGAGACCTTCATTTGTACATTTACAACATAGATTTGAGATTCAATAGGAGTAGTTTGAGTAATTCTAGATTTAGAGCTAATGTTAACTTTGTGTATTCCAGCTTAATGCTTGATGAGTTTAGTATTCTGTGGCTGTTTTCTGAACCCTGGTTTCATCCCTAAACAATTCCATTGTTTTTAAAATTGCTAATTTGGTTAGTTATCTCAATCGTGTTCTGTTGTTTAATGTAGAATTACTAGTTTTTCTTAGATTTTAATCTCTAACGAGAAAGCCCTTATTTGAGTGATAATTGCGCTTTATTAAAATACTCATGGATGAGTTTTTCAGTTCTACTTGTTCAAATTGATATGTTTTAGGTATTATTTTTGTAAGTATTTTGTTGTTACGGTTTAAGCTTTGAGTAGGAGATTTTGCATTTTTATCGATGGTTGGCAACACTAGTCTAATTGAACCTATGTTGCTTTATGATTACTCGGGAAAATTGAATAAGTTGCCTAATTGTGAAGTTGGTTATATTATTTTCCTTTGTATTCTCTGTGGTATTAGTTTGTTTTTGAGTTTGTAGATGGTTGGTTTATCTAGTTAGTCAATTAAGTATATTTTGTATCTTATTCAGGTTTACTATATTTTTGCAATTTAATTACATTCGTTTGTAGCTTATTATTTGTGCATGTTAAACTGCCGATGCAGAAGTGGTAAGGGTATCAATGGAATATTTTTTTCATTAATGTAAATTGCAAATGCTTCAAGTGTGAATGTGCTTGAGGCGTTTGATTGTAATTATATTTTTTCGCATTGTAAGTTATTCAAAGACCGTTAGGTAGCATCGCTGACTTGACACAGTCTATCTACATACCAAAAGGTATTGATACACCTGGGTTGAATCGAGTTCACGAATGGGAATTCAGTCCCGTGAGGATGTTTCAGCCTGGTATGCAAATTACCAGTGGTGATATTTTCGATGCTGTTCATGAAAACAACCTTGTCCAGCATCATTTGATGCTGTCACCAAAAGCACAAGGCACTATTACTTGGATTGCGCCGGAAGGAAACTATCGCGTCACTGTGAGTTGAACGATATCTAAAAAGGTTACATTTGAATTATTCATGTAAGATATCTTTAGTATAACTTTGAAATACTATCTTTATTTTTGTCACGTATAACATCTATTTATTTTTATAGAGACAGCCATACCAGATGTGTTTGGATTGTCAGAACAATAGTTCTGTATAATCATCTTAGTTTACTTAACGCTTCTTTTTTAGGAATAATTTTCCTTCTTTAATACTAATTGGTTAATTACGGCATATTTGGCTTCTGCATTAATTATTGATCTCCTATCTGTAATACGGTCTGTTTTTCAATTTATTTTTACTGGGTGAAATGCAATTCACATTGGCGCAATTTACTCTGATTTCAACCGGCCAATTAAGCATGTATTTGTTTAAAATAATTTAGTTTTAAATGAAACCTAAGGGTATGATACTGGAATCGCTACTTGTCTTTTGTGTAAAATACTTCGTAGGCCAAATATCTTAGTTGACTGCATAATTAAGGCATCTTATTAATATTTTATCTCGCCTTATTAAAGAAATTAAATTGTGTTGGTTTAATTTAAGGATACCATGCTAACCACCGAGTTTGACGGTGAAGTGAAAAACCACTCAATGATGCAGATTTGGCCTGTTCATGTACCACGACCAATTGCTGAGAAGTTACCTGCCAACTATCCACTTTTAACAGGTCAGCGTATCTTGGATGCTTTGTTCCCGTAAGTTAATTGGTGTTTACTGTCAAATATTTTTTGTGAATCATTGAAACTTATTTTTTAAATAGTTTTTTGGTAACGATAACATTAGAAAATCAAAAAGGATACTATCAATTGCACTGGCTAGAAAACATTTTACTATGCTTTGAATTCGATTGCTCAATAGAGCATTACTCTATCAGCCGGCTCAGATTGAGATAAAAAACTAGATAGACAGATTTCGATATTACAGAAACAGCTAAAATCAATTTTATTCAAATTAGCCAGTACAGGACTTGTTCCTCGACAACAATGTTGTACACATAGGCATAATGTTTCATGAATAGAAGGCTTCTGCAATATGACATCTAAATGTGCACAGTAGCGATCTTGATGAAGATTTATGATGGAGTCATCTAAATTTTTTTAATTAGGCAGAATTAACTAAGAGGTTTAGCCTTGTTTATGAAACGATGCAGTAAAAACCGTGAAAGCTAAACTGTCGATGTCCATTATTTAGCGCACTTCGAAACGCGACTTCAACTATCGCTAAATGCCATGCCAGAGTAAAAAGACAGCTGCCACGTCTGAGCGAATGGCAATTCGACATCTTTCATGTCAAGGGCGAACACAATTTCATTGGTGGAAGAAACACCACTACAGCTCACCGGCGGCAGTAGAGGCTGAGCACCCCAAGATTGTTGGCCGCTCCACGTCTGAATTATTTCTCATAGACACTGGATCAGATGTAAGCTTACTACGCCACAATTATTTCGAACCCACCCACCCAGTCGACACCAGCAGTCTGACATGCGCCAATGGCTCCAACATAGCGACGTTTGGGGTACGAGTACACACAATCTCGTTCTCCAACTCAAAAAGATGTTTCAATTATCCGTTCATCATCGCCAAAACGACACGAAACATCATTGGACGTGACTTTCTCGAACACTTCGACCTGACCATTCGTCCAAGAACACGAGAGATACGCACTGCAGACAATCAGTTGCTTACATCAGCGCTAAAACATACGACTCGCGCCGAAGCAGTCTCATCTATACAGCTTATTCCTTCAGTTCCTCATGTACCGCAACTGGACGATGTTCTGAAACGTCATGAAGAAATTTTCAAACCTATTTCCTTCATGCCCGATCTCAAGAGGAAGCGTGCCATCACAGCCCATCGTATCATCCTGTCGAAACCACTTCCTCATCCTCCACGAGCACGTTCATTGGCACCACACAAACATAAGGCCGCCGAGCAAGAATTCGCCATGCTACGTCAACAAGGCATCTGTACACGATCCAGCTCACCTTTTGCGTCGCCTGTGGTAGTAGTACCAAAGAGTGAACCAGAAACATTCAGGGTGCGCGGGGATAATCGTATTTTCAATTCTAGCACACAGTCTGATTCGTTCATCCTGCCAAATCCAGCCGACCTACTCAGATCTGCTATCGGTCATGCTGTGTATTCAAAACTTGACTTGGTAAAAGCATACTATCAAGTACCGATGGACAAAGACTCAGTATCATATACTGCACTCAGATTCACCGGAGGTGGCACGCACGAATATCACTATATGCCTTTCGGTCTCAAGAATGCCTCGCAAACATTCCAACGCGTTATGGACGAAATACTAGATGGTCTACCATTTGTAATTCCATATCTAGACGACATCCTGGTATTCTCCAACTCAATGACCGATCATATACAACATATTGAGATCCTGCTCACACGTCTAGCAGACTATGGCCTCCGACTTCATGGCAACAAATGCGTCTTTGCACAGAAATCAATTGAATTCCTTGGTCATCAAATTTCCGAAGAAGGCATGACACCTATACCTACTAAGGTTCGTGCTATTCAAGATCTACAGCCTCCAACCACCGTTCGGGCATTACGACGATTCTTGGGCAAGATGAACTACTATTCTCGATTTGTACCCTGCCTTGCCAAGATTCTGGCACCTCTTCACAAATATCTCGTGCCAGAAAGCCGTTTCGTCAAGAAATCACAACCGATTCAGCTCAACGTGGACGACATGCAGGCTTACGAGGATGCCAAAAGGGCCCTATGCAAAGCGACCATGCTACATTCCCCGGATTGGTCTCAACCTTTTGAATTGATAACGGACGCATCCGACGTTGCCATAGGCGCAGTACTTCAACAATCCATCAATGGAATACACCAACCTATCGCTTTCTATTCGCAAAAACTACAACCTCGCGAGACGCGATATGATACGTTAGGAAAAGAATTACTCGCAATCTACCGGTCGATCCTACACTTCCACACCTATCTGGATGGCCGAAAGTTCAAGATCTACACTGACCATCTTCCTCTACTTCCGATGCTGAGAGGAAAGAAAGAGTATTTATATTCACGACGTGTCAACTCACAACTTACACGAATACACGAGTATGAATATGAAGTCACTCATGTCAAAGGATCAGAAAATGTGGTCGCAGACTCCCTAAGCCGTCCTGCAGATCTTTGTGCCTCAATATTGTGTTCTTCACCTATAAGCACTCAGGAATTGCAAGCAGCTCAGCAAGATGATCTATCACTTCGGACATTTGATGTCAATCGACTGAAAACACTTGATTACGACGGAACTCTACTGCAGTGTGAAATAACTGACGTGGGCCCTCGGCCGTTTATACCTGAAAAACTCCGTCACAAGATCTTCGAAGTCTACCATTCAATGAGCCACCCATCTGGCGAAGCATCAGTGGAAATCCTATCCAGAACGTATTTTTGGCCTGGCATGCGACGAGATATCAAGATGTGGTCAAAACAATGTCTAGAATGTCAGAAATGCAAAGTGACGAGACACACCAAAACGGCGCCACAAGTCATTCAAGTGCCCAAAGTCCGATTTACGCACATACACGTTGATCTGGTAACCTTACCTGCCGTGAATAACATGCGATATCTACTGTCAATACGGAACCGCACCAGTCGATGTTATGAGGCCATACCACATCCAGAAATGAAGCAAGAAACTGTCAGTTATGCTTTAGAGCTCAATTGGTTCGCTCGGTTCGATGCTCCAGCTGAAGTGACAACCGATCGTGGCGCACAATTCCTCGGAGAAGAGTTCGCAGCCCTACTGCAATACTATGGTGTCAAACACTCCGTGACCGCGGCTTGCAACCCGAGAGCAAATGGTTTCGTCGAAAGGCCACACCGAGAACTGAAAGCGGCGCTCAAGGCTAGCCAAGAAGTAAATTGGCTTGTGGCTTTACCGAAAGTACTCCTATCAATACGTACAAGACCTCGTGAGCCGATCAAATGTAGTTCCGCTGAAATGGTATTTGGCGATTGTCTACGGCTGCCTGGCGAACTAGTCCGATCACACTCTGAAAAAGCATTAACGATGAACGATCCAACATTTCTGTTTCCACTTCGCAGTTTTCTACAATATAACGCTCAGAATCGGCCGATCTGTCCTACACGTCAGCAACATGGTCTAATCTATAAACGCAAAGATTTTGATAGCTGCAAATGGTTCTTCATTAACAACAACGTGGATAACAGAATTTTAGCCAAACCAAAGCGCGGTCCTTATCGTGTGTTAGATCGACGTCAGAATTACATCATTCTGGAGATTAATGGCAAAGCTGAAGCGGTCTCCAAACACAGACTATCCCCGGCCGACGTTGATCCAAATGACCCGCTGTTCCGCGATGTAGACCTATCAGGCGGTGAAGAAACGATAACGCCACCCCCAGACAGTCTTGCTGACAACGGATTGACGCCCGACATCTCATCAACAACCGAGCCAACTGAAGCCGTCACGCCGCCGCGAGATATAGAAGAACCAGAATCAGTGTTGACAGAGCCAAAATCAGTCGTTACACGGTACGGCAGAGCAATAACACTTCCTGTAAGGTTAGCCCCCTTCATTGTGTACTAATTTTCATTGTCGGGGGGGTGTATGTAACACGCGGCTCCGCGTTACAACCCAACGATGTTCGATTTTCACAAATACAGTGCTCTTTAAGGTCAAATAATCTAACTCTGTTCTTACACAATATTTCTCTTAACTGTGATTTTAGAAACAATCTCTGTTAGTTTCAAGCAGTTTTAATTGAGATTTCTTGAACTGCAATTTTATTTGTAATTAATAGGGTTGTTTATGAAATATACAGAACCGCGCGCGATACGCATGGAACACGCGGTGGACTATTGTGTCACAGTGGATTTATTTCGCTCAGTTGGATTATTCGCAGTTTACGCGAGGGATTTACTGTTCACATTTAACTATGCCTATCCGAATTTCAGAGAATAATGGATTATTATAATGACATGAGTTAAAAACATAGCAAACAGTGAACTAATTATTTGTGAATTTTTGTCATTGAAGTCTTTACACGGATTACACACATTCATTTTCAGTGACAACTTTTAACAGTGACTATGTTCATATCATCATGTATTTTCAATCGGTTGCATATATTCATTTCAATTCAGACATTTGTGAAAGAATAATTGCTTGTGTGCAAAATATGTTTCTTTATAAACAGAGCTCATTTTAACTTTTGCCGTCTAGAATACGGACAATTTAGTTTGACTGTGACTGGTGTTTAAGACATTCATTTGTGTTAAAATTTGTTTTTATTGCCGTCTAGAGCACGGTCAATTTGGACTAACTGTGAATTCTATTTCTATTTGCAACATTGTGTACAATATACTTGTGATAACTCGTTTTAGCCTTCTTACATCAACCATCCGAAAAAGATCAGAGACTGATCATGAGTACGGGTAGTAACAATAGCCACCATGGATATGTAGGAAGGGTACAGAATCACGAACTAGATAGCTACCCCGCAAAAATACTCCTACAATATATCATTTTGTTGCCGTCTAGAGCACGGTCCATTTTGTTTAACTGTGAATTGATTCATGTTTTACAACATAACCTCCAATAAACGTCTGAAAGCGGATGAATCTTTTTACTTCACCCTTCAAAAAAATGTCAGGTACTGATCATTTAAAGGGTGGGGATAACAGCGACCATGAAAATATAGGAAATCATTACTAAATAGACAGGTACCCCGCAAAAGCTATTACTATAACTACATATACTCCTACAATCTAACTTTCTTGGAGAACGAAATTCCAGTCCTAATAAGGGCCACACACGTTACAAATTTTCAGCATTCTTAGCAAAAAATCGCTTTGTGACGTCGAAGGGCATTTACTTGAAACCGGGGTGTTTTACTATAGTGCATCAGAAGTCTATTTTTATTTATTATTTGTCTTGTAACAACTGAAAACAATTCGCCGATATATTACGTAAATTAAATTCAATTCAATTTACGTGAAACCAATGAGAAACAAGTAAAATTTTCTGTTGACCAATGGCGTTCGAGCTGCCAAGTCAAGGTTCATTAAGCACGGTGAATTTACTATGCAAGTCAGTTGTCGCGTTTGCCTTCTGCTGTGCGTTAAGGCACCTACGCTAATTTGGCTTGCTTCCACTTCATTGGCCATTTCTGTCACGCCAATCTTGATGCCGCACAAATTTTGAGACAGAGCAACATCTATATTTGAACCATTCATTGTGCCAGTTACTGCAGAACTTCAAAGAGATTACTCAGCTTCTCACTTGCGACGGACGTCAACGCCACAACAGAAGGAACCAGAGCTGGTCTCAATTGTCTAGGAGGACTTCTAGACACTGATACATTAATTGCTGTCGCGGAATTTGACGGAGAATGCAATACCAGCTCTAATAAGGGCCCCCGACATAACTAACTCAACCGTCCTTGGTTCCTATCTGAATTTGTAACGTCGTACGACATTTACTTGAACCTGGGACGTTTAAAAAATTAGCAACCGCGTCAGGATACTGAGAACTGTACTGTTTTTTTTACTTATTTGCAAATCACAAAACTTTTTGATATAAATACAATCAACTGCGTTTGTTTTTCACTTTTTTGGGAGTAAATTGACATTTGCATATGCCAAATTTTAATCTGGTTGTTAATCTTTCTGAAGTCGAGGTCTTGTGGGCAATTTATTTGTTGGGAATTTTTTCGAAGGAAGGTGTTCTATTCAATAATTTTTTGTCCCTACGTACCAAAATGTACATCTTGGGATCTTGGGTTTCAAACTGGAATGTGCACCCAGAATATTTTTTTATTTTGTGAAAGAACATTGACTGTACGAAAGTGTAGAACTGTGACTTGTGATTTTGTAAAGGACCTAATTTCATCTGTGTTTTGCGATCAAGATACTGTTTCAATTATGGAAGCCGCTTGTGGGTAAGCGTTTCGTTTAAAGTCTATCTATAGATTTTCATCTTGCTTATAAATTTATACTTTTAAGATCTCGTAAAATTTATAGAATGTCAGGTCCAATTTTAGATATTGATATTCCTCTTTGGGAAAGAGATAGCGAACTATTCTTTATGCGCGTTGACTCCGCTTTCTCCCCGTTTCCAGATTATGACAGTCATCAAAAACTGTAAAAGGTTTTTGCTAAACTACCTTCAGAATTACAACGACGGATTTATCCAAAGCTTGAGGCCGTTAGGAAACCACCCAATCCCATTTTGGGCCTTCATAATGAAGTAGAATCTTTGCTGAATCCCACAGAAACTGAACAGATAATAAATAAATATGCGCAGTTGGACATGATAAATCCTGGCCCCATTGAGATTTTAAGGTAATTACGGAAACGTTGGTATAAAACCAATATTTCTGATCATGAGGCTAAGGCTTTTTTATTAACAATCATACACAATCACTAAAATTGTTCTCCAGACAGCTCCACAACAATTTCTCTTTAGATGACATACACTCGACCAAATTTACGCCCCAAAAAACTGGTGCTATAATCACCAGAAGTTTTTTTATTCATGTCAATCTGTCTCTGCCGTTCAGAATAGTTTCCGAATGAATGCCAATTTTTACAATTGACGTGAAAGACCACAGAAAACAGGCGCAATGGAGCATTAGAATTGGGAATCGTATGGCGCAGAAAGTAGAAAACCGTACTTTCTGCGCAACAACGGCATCAACGGCGCCACAAGGAAGCAATCACTTAAAATCTGACATTCTTATTGACTTCTTTTGTCCATGCCAAATTTTCCACATAGACAGCCAAACTGACAATGTCAGTCGCAATCACCAGCCTACTTGTTTGCATGACCCGGCCAAACAGCCCAACAAACTTCTGCATCTTCTTGATTTCAGAACTGGTGAAGAATTCATCGTAGACACAGATGCAGCTGTCTCAGCTCTCAAGGGTGATTCAATTACCGAGATGTCGCAAGTATTCTATTCGCAACAGCTACAGGCGAGCCCATATCTACTTATGGTTGCCGGTATCGCACACTCAACATAGGCTTACTGCGTGAATTTACTCACAACTTCATTGTCGCCAATTTGTCACCCAAATTAATAGTCCTTGATTTCCTTTTGAAATTTCGGCTCATTTTTGATCTTGCCAATCAAAAAATCATCGACCCCTCCACCGGACTTGAGCTATGTTTTTGGACACTTGCCTCCGAGCGTTTGGAGTTATAGGTCATTCAGCTAAACTCATTGCATCATTCAGCAGAGATATCAGCAGCTCTTCGAGAAAACAAGTCGCTTTTCTTTCTCAGCAAGTCAGAGCTACGAGTCTCCAACACAATGAACATATCGTCACAGAAGGACAACCTATTGGACTCAAGATGCAACTACTGGCCCCTGTTAAAATGAAAGCTGCCCAAGAGGAATTTTCAAGGCTTTTGGAAGAGGGTGACGCGCGCGGTTTAAAATGGCTCCAACTTTTTTGAATACTGAATTTGAAAAAATTATTACGGACCTTCAAAACTCCATGAAGGAGCTAAAGGAAGAGAACAACACTATTAGAAATAATTTTTTTAAGCTGGAGTCGGATGTCAGCAATTATTCAGCAAAATTAGATTTATCAGAAAGGAGAAATGATAACTTAAGCGCCAAAATTGAGGAATTGACCGTTGCGTTAAATGATAAGATGGATAAATTAAGAGTAGATGTTAAGCCATGAATCGAGTTAGCTGAAATAACTAAAGAAGACGATATATCTACAAAAAGCTGTTCTTCAGATGAAGAAATATTAAATATTTTATCCAATGAAGTATCTGCAAGGATTGCAAAGCAAGAGCAGTTAATTTTATTTAATCTAAATAAAAATGCCGATCCAAATGATGTTGAAAAGTTAAATGCTTTAATCAAAGATACGACAGAGGCCGACATAACGAAATGTTTCAGGGTGGGCAAGAAATCGGAACGACCAAGGCCGGTTGTGTTAAAATTATCAAAGAGGCTGACTAACAAGCAAGTGGAAGATATTAATAAGAAGAAAGAAGAATGTCGTAACTTCCACAACATATTCGTCTCCAGAGACAAGACTTTTCTCCAAAGAAAATTGTCAGCGGGAAAAAAGATAAAGAAGAATTTAGATCATGGATCATGTAATCCGGAACAAGTTACAATAGAGGGTGTGTCAATCGATTTTAAAATCACAAAAAATGGAGTATCATTAATGAGTGTTGTGGACAGCGGACAGCTACGAACTATAGCTATGGCACCCAACAAACGAATTATAAGGAAACCACAAAAGTTAAGTCAGTATCTATCGAAAACTGTAAAGATGAGTTGTGTTGTACATATAATTTATTTTATGCTTATTGTAGAAGTGTTAAGAATAAAACTTTTTTGCTGTGTTATTTTATAATAAGTAACAATTTTGACTCTATAATTTTATCTGAAACCTGGCTGAACAAGAACATTGAAAACTATGAATTTGACATTCCTCATTATTCTCTATTTAGGAAAGACAGATCACTGGATAAAAGAGGTGGAGGAGTACTTATTTATAGCAAATCGATATTAAATGCGACAGTGTTACATACTAGCGAATATAATACTGTCATTGATTTTTTAACTATACAAATTGATAACCTGATTTTAACCGCGGTTTACAGACCGCCGTATGCTAATTTACATGATGATCAAATGTTTACCAATTCCTTTCAATCTATTTTGGACTGCCATGGTTATATTGTTGTGGTAGGAGATTTTAATAAGGTGCATGACTGTGAAATAATCAATCTTTTTTCTAATCATTATCTTAAACAGATTATAAAGGACCCAACTAGAGGTTTGGAATGCTTAGATCATGTATATTTAGAAGTTGAAATGTTGAACTCACACAGTTATGATGTAGTAAATTACTTCAAATATTTGAATCATAAACAAATTATTTTACAATGGAACTTTTCGAGTAGCAAAGCACAGAAACCTAACTTTGAAAGTGCACACGTGCAATGTTCCAGAATCAACTGGAATCTTTTTAGAGAATTAAGCTTATCTATTGATTATGACTGTTTTTTATCATAAACAATGACGAATTTGTTTCTTCTGTTTCATTGTTATTATCTGATATATTTAGGGCATCTACATTTACGGATGTTATACCAAAGCGAATCAATAGGAAGTTATGTAAGCTAAGAATCAAACGAGATAATATAATGAAATGTAGTCTTATCAATAGTATTAAAAAATGAGGTTAGATTTGATCGATAAAGAAATTAATTCATCACTGCTGATAATCCGTCAAAGATCAGAGAGAATTATTTTGGCTAAACTGAAGAGTAATCCTAGACTAGGATACAAACTCCTCACAGACTACAGTAAATATAAGGAAAAATTAAAGCTTATATTACCTGTGGGTAAAACTGATTATGAATTTCTCTGTGAATTGGATGAAGTATTTGGCAACTTGTTATGTAATCCACAGAACGAAAGCAATTTCATTGATCTACCTGATCCTTCGGGAAACCAGGATCTAGGACTTGTTATTGACAGTGATGCATTGATAGAATTAATGTTAAAAATAAAATCAAAAAAACAAAAAGTTCACCTTGGTATATCGATTGATAACCTACTTCAATTACCTTTTAGGGGTATTTCGCGAGGGTTGCTTTCTTGTTCGTGATTTTATACCCGTCCTACATATCAATGGTGGTTATTATTATTACCCATGCGCCTAATCAGTCTCTGATCTTTTTCGGATGGTTGATGTGAAAAGGCAAAACATCTGGTCATACATATATTAGATATAATGTTGCAAATAGCAATATAATTCACCGTTAGTCCAAATTGAATATATGTTAGTCAGCTGTAAAAATAGATTTTTATGCAAAAATAGGTCTTAAACACTATTCACAGTTAAACTAAATTGTCCGTCTCCTAGACGGCAAAGATTAAAATGATTTATGTTTATAAAGTGAAATGTTTTGCACACAAGAAATTATTCTTACACAAATGTCTGGATTGGAATGAATATAGTCAAATGATTGAAAATACATGATAATATGAACATAGTAAAATGATTTATGTTTATAAAGAAAAATGTTTTGCACACAAATAGTTATTCTTACACAAATGTCTGGATTGGAATGAATATAGTCAAATGATTGAAGATACATGATAATATGACCATAGTTAAATGATTTGTGTTTATAAAGAAAAATGTTTTGCACACAAGTAGTTATTCCTACACAAATGTCTGAATTGAATTGTATTTTTATCATCGATTTAAAACATATGAAGATATGTAAAATGTCATCGTTAAAAGCAATCACTAAAATGAAGGAGCAAGCCCCATAAAGACTTCAATGACCAAAAACTCACGAATATTTAGTTCATGTCATTATTATAATCTATTATTCTCTGAAATTCGGAATGGCACAGTTAACTGATAACAGTAAAATTGTTAATAATCCAACTGAGCGAAATAAATTCACTGTGACACAATAGTCCGCCGCGTGATCCTCGCGGATCGCGCGCGGTTCTGTTTATTTAATAAAAACACTGTTAATTACAAATAAAATTTCAGTTCAAGAAATATCGATTAAAACTGCTTGAAACTGTAAACGCCCCGGCTTCAAGTAAATGCCGTACGACGTTACAAACTCGGTTAAGGTGCTCTGAATAGAGATTTGTTACTGATATGGGGGCCCGTAAGGGGCCTGGTAATGCGTTCTCTGAAGTCTTCAGAGTTTGAAGATGTCCTGGAGCCTTGGGTGGACTCTGGTTGAGTTGTTGCTCCCGTGGTTGAGCGTTGTAATCACGATGTGGATAGCGTCCTTCAGGTTCTGCACTTAATTGGCTCGTCTCGCCGGTTATACCGCAACAAGATGAGTCACGGATGTAGCCAGTTGTTGGTGAAACTATCAAATCACCAGCGTAGGTATTGACAGCCGACAGAACGCACACGCGTGAAGCAGGTAGAATGCAAATGCCACAACTGACTTGCATGGTAAATTACCGTGCTTAAATAGCATGCAATATGTCTACTTGCACACTATTGGTTAAACGTGGTTAAACGGCAATTTCGCTTTTTTCTCATTGGTGCAACGTAAATAAATTTGAATTTAATTTACGCAATATGTCGGCGATTGATTTGTGTCGTTACAACACTTTCCTCTCTGAAAAAAAAGGAAAAAAAAATTCCTCTCTGCGAGGCTAGATAAGAAATGCATGACAGAGTTCGAACCAAGTTAAGCAAAAATATGATGAACCATAAGTGCTGGGCTTAAATATGCTTGTTGGTTGCTTCAACAATGATATGATGCCAGGTAACCACTAGGAATTGCTACACAAATTGTTAGCTCTAGTGGTCGGTCATAGCACGTGAGGCAAAATAGAGCAGTGTAAGTTTTTGGAGCCGCAGCGTGAAGATTTCGAGGTAAATCGCCTCTGAATTTGCCAGGTTTAAGTTAAAACCTAAGCAGGTTGGATCGTTGTCAATGTGTTTGTATACAACCAAAGGAGCTAGAGTGCTCGACGTTGTGGTCATGACATTTGTAGAGTTGTCTTTGTGCAATTGATAAAGTTGAGATATGCATTGAAAGTGGCCTGTACCATGATATGAAGCTGATCACCACTTAGTGTTGCTACACGAAAGCGTTAGCTCTAAGTAGCTGGTCATACCAAAATAGGCAGTGTAATGTCATGTGTGAGAAATACATTATAATGTAAAAATATATACATTAAAATCAAAGGTAACTGCATAAAAATATGTACACGAACATTGCCTCAGAGATGGCATAATACCAAAGAACTGTTCAAAAATGATACACAATTGTTAGCTAAGAACAGCTGGTTATGCCACGTGAGACAAATACGAAAAATAACGTAAGGTTAAAAAAAAATTTGATAGTTAATGTTAATGTTTAAAAAAATCAATTACGCGTTTTATAAAGCAGGTTATTGAGATTGTGAGCAGACGGAGCCTGAGACGTGTGTAGAAGGTTGAACGCTCTCAGGATCAGGTGGTTCGATAAACGGTTTCAACCTGTCTATGCTTACTGATGTCGGTGTAGCGCCTTGCATAATGATGAAGTATTTTGGGTGTTTGAGCAAAATCGGGTAAGGACCGCGATACTTGGGTTGTAGTGGTGCAACAGCATTATTGTTGCGAACGAGTACTCTTTGCAGCTGTGGAGCTGTGGGTGAACGAAGACTGGACGAGGCGTGTGTCTCGGCTGCTGTTCGGACATGTTACGGAAATGAAGTCGAAGGCGGGTAGCTTCGTTTTGTGGGTCATCTTGTGCCGGTAGTAGACGTGGGAGCTGACTAGGCAGGCGTAGATCCATGCCATACAAGAGTTGTGACGCAGACGTTTTAATGGATTCTCGAGTACGAGAACGCATGGCCAGCAGAACTAAAGGTAGTGCATTGACCCAGTTGCCATTAATGGACGAGGATGCTAAAGCTGCTTTGAGTTCCCTATGCATTCTCTCTACCATGCCATTAGCTTGGGGATGGTAGGCAGTCGTCTGGCGTAAGATGCATCCCATGTACCGCAAGGTGGTTTTGAAACGATCAGATGAGAAGCAAGTGCCTCTGTCCGTGATGACCTCATTGGGAACACCGTAATTGGATATCCATGCAGAGATAAAACCGTTAGTTACTTCGTCTGCAGAAATGGTGCCAAGAGGTAATGCCGCAGGCCATCGTGTAAATCTATCGATCATAGTTAGAAGGTAGCTGAAACCTTGAACCTTTGTCAGATGAACTATGTCGATGTGGACGATGGCTAGGCGAGAAGTAGACCGAAAATGTTGCAACTTAGAACAAGTGTGTCGTGTGATCTTGTTCTTCTGACAAATTGCACAGTCTGAGACCCACTGTTTAACATTCTGCCCAAGTCTGTGACCCCAGAAACGATCTGTAAGAAGTCGGACAGTCGCTTGGCTTCCTGGGTGAGAAATTAAGTGAATTGAATCGAAAACTTTTCTCTGAAGGCTGGTCGGATTGTAGTTGGCTTTTCCCTGTAGCGCCGTTGATGCCGTTGATGTGCAGAAAGTACGGTCTTCTACTTCTTGCGCCAGACGTTTCCCGATACTGATGCACCCTTGTGCCTGCGGTCTGTTGTCCTCTCCGTCAGCTGTGGAAATTGACACTCATTCGGAAATTCTTCGGAACGACAAAGACAAACTTGGCAAGCATAAAAAATCTTCTGGTGGTTATAACACCAGTTCTTTGGAGCATATTTATTAAAGGATTGCGGAGATCTCGATCGCCGCCTACCATTATAATTTGACTTGGAAACGAATTTTGGTCGAGCATTCACATGATTTATCTCAGATTTGGTAATGGCCAATCCTTCTAGAACTTTGGCCATGTTCGCCACTGTTCTCTCTAAGGAGGAGATTCTATCATCTTGCGGGGGTGAAGAAAAGGATGATGGATTCACTTTGGGTTCCAAAACCCTATATTCTAACTCACATCTCTCAGATAAGTCATCTATAGAGAGAGTGTTGGGGAGCTGTCTGGCAAAGAGTTTTAATGTTTGGGGAAGATTGTTAATAAAAACAACCTTAGCCTCATGGTCAGAAATGTTGGTTTTATACCAACGTTTCCGTAATTCCCTCAGTATTTCGATGGGGCCAAGATTTGGCATATCTAACTGCGCATATTTGTTTATTATCTGCTCAGTTTCCGTGGGTCCAAGCAAGGATTCTACCTCGTTTTGTAGGCCCAAAATGGGATTAGGTAGCTTCCTAATGGCCTCAAGCTTAGGATAAATCCGTCGCTGCAATTCAGAAGGTAGTTTAGCAAAAACCTTCGACAGTTTTTGATGACTGTCATAATCAGGAAACGGGGAGAAAGCGGAGTCTACGCGCATAAAGAATAGCTCACTATCTCCATCCCAAACAGGAACATCAATATCTAAAATTGGACCTGACATTTTAACAATCTTACGGGATCTTAAAAGCATAAATTTATAAGCAATATGAAAATATATAAATATACTTTAACGAAACGCTTACCCACAAACAGCTTCCACAGTTGAATGAGCGCAGAACAAAAGCACGTTTTGTACGTAGGAAAGATGAACAGAGGCCCCGTCGGCCTTTGATGCCAATGTATTATTATTTTCCACAGTTGAATGAGCGCAGAACAGTACGTACGGTGCCGTTTTGTACGTAGGAAAGACGAACAGAGGCTCCGTTTATTATTATTATACCCCCCAAAAAAATCACAAATCCACGAATATATATACCCAACAGAATTCCAGAAAACCACGATCACGGTAGAGAAAAACGCAAATGTTAATCTATTTTTATCCCAAATAGATGAAAAAGGAAGTCAATTTTATTTATACCAAAAAAATCAGAACAATAATCAATATCCTGGCGCGGTCGCCAATTTTGTAAACGCCCCGGCTTCAAGTAAATGCCGTACGACGTTACAAACTCGGTTAAGGTGCTCTGAATAGAGATCAGTTACTGATATGGGAGCCCTTAAGAGGGCCTGGTAATGCGTTCTCTCTAAATTATTCAGAGTTTGAAGAAGTCCTAGAGCCTTGGGTGGACTCTGGTTGAGTTGTCGCTCCCGTGGTTGAGCTGTAATCACGATGTGGATAGCGTCCTGCAGGTTCTGCACTTAATTGGCTCGTCTCTCCGGGTATACCGCAACAAGATGAGTCACGGATGTAGTTAGTTGTTGGTGAAACTATCAAATCACCAGCGTAGGTATTGACAGCCGACAGAACGCACACGCGTGAAGCAGGTAGAATGCAAATGCCACAACTGACTTGCATGGTAAATTACCGTGCTTAAATGGCATGCAATATGTCTACTTGCACACTATTGGTTAAACGTGGTTAAACGGCAATTTCGCTTTTTTCTCATTGGTCCAACGTAAATAAATTTGAATTTAATTTACGCAATATGTCGGCGATTGATTTTTGTCGTTACAAGACTAACAGAGATTGTTTCTAAAACCACAGTTAAGGGAAATATTGTTTAAGGACAGAGTTAGAATTATTTGACCTTAAAGAGTACAGCGTTTGTAAAAATCGACCTTTGTTGGGTTGTAACACGGAGCCTCATGTTACAACCTTTAAATTTTATGAATGCGCTCTGCAATTTTATAAATAGAATTTTGAAGAATAGGAAATTACCAATCGATATACTAACAATAGTAGCTAAACCTTTGCCAAAAGTAAGTAAGCCAACGTGTGCCAGTGATTATAGATTTATCTCTATTATCTTTTCGTTTTTGAAGATAATAGAACGATTGATACTTGATCATTTAGAACGTATGTTGCCGGCTGATTTTGATATATGCCAACATGGCTTTACGAAAGACAGGTCGACAACTACTAATATACTCTTTATGTGGAAACATGTAATTAAATTAGATGAGAAAAAGTTAGATGTGTAAACGCCCCGGCTTCAAGTAAATGCCGTACGACGTTACAAACTCGGTTAAGGTGCTCTGAATAGAGATTAGTTACTGATATGGGGGCCCTTAAGAGGGCCGGGTAATGCGTTCGCTTTGAGTCTTCAGCTTTGAAGATGTCCTAGAGCCTTGGGTGGACTCTGGTTGATTTGTTGCTCCCGTGGTTGAGCTGTGATCGTGTTGTGGATGGTGTCCTGCAGGTCCTGCACTCAATTGGCTCGTCTCTCCGGTATCCCGCAACAAGATGAGTAGATACTGACAGCCGACAGAGCGCACACGTATTGACAACCGACAGAATGCACACGCGTGAAGCAGGTAGAAGGCAAATGCCACAACTGACTTGCATGGTAAATTACCGTGCTTAAATAGCATGCAATATGTGTACTTGCACACTATTGGTTAAACGTGGTTAGACGTGGTTAAACGGCAATTTGCTTTTTTCTCATTGGTGCAACGTAAATAAATTTGAATTTAATTTACGCAATATGTCGGCGAATGATTTGTGTCGTTACAGATGCATTAATTGTATTTATAGATATCTCAAATGCTTTTGACTCTATATCTTTTGATGCTATTTTGAATGCGATTAATTTATTGAATATTGATCCGATTATTTTTAGATTACTTAGATACTATTTATATAATCGAAGAATGAGTATTCAAGTAAACGATTTGATATCTAAATCGAAAAGGGTAACAAGTGGAGTTCCACAGGGATCAAGTTTGGGGCCAATTTTATTTAAAATTGTATTTACACATTTGGAAACTAAGATCCCTAACGGTCGAGTTTGCAAATTCGCTGATGATTTGAAAATAATCTTTCCAATTGATCCAAATAATGTCGAATTCTCCAAAAATAATGTGACACTAGATTTGTATGATTTAAGTAGATACTTGTTAACACTAGGGCTGAGAATAAACAGTAAAAGACGAGAGCTTTAAAAATAGGTAACAGAACAGAATTTAATTATGTTTATTTTCATGATGCTGAGATTAATGATGTTTTGAGATTAAACTTATGCAAGAAATTAAGGATTTAGGCATAACTATTTATTGTACGGCTTCTGCTGAGAGACATATTGAAAGGATAGTAGGCAGTGCCAAGAACAGATGGGCACTAATAAATAGAAATATAATATCGGATGAAATAAAATTTAAATTGTTTATAATATGGATTAGACCGATACTAGAATATGCTGCCGCTTCTTGGAATCCTTTAACAAAGGATTTGTCTAATAAGATAGAAGCTGTACAAAGAAAAGTTGTGAAACAAATTAGTCCTATCTCCTGCACTATATACGCCACTAGATTACAGTTTGTATCACTGCATCCTTTATGGTTTCGGAGAATGTGCTATTGCATAAAAGCTTTCCATTCGAACCAGTGGACTGGTGCCTATATGAATCCAATAAGAAAGAGTCATGAAATTGGAACTAGATCTGGTCATTTTGCAATATCTCCACCATTGGTGGGGAATGTTGCGAGCAAGCTATTCTCTTTTTCAAAAATTTACAAAATTTACAATGAATTGCCAAAGGGGCTTAGAGAAACGCCTCCAACTAAAATGTCTTTTAAATTTTTATCTACCGAACTAAAAAAAGAGTTCAATCCTGCTGATATTTTTAATTTTGATTATGATAATACTTTCTTATAGTTAAATAAAAGACAGGATTAATTGTTTTTCAGCAGCATAATTTCTCGAGATTCTATCTTTAAATTTTTTTATTATTAAAACTGAAATGTTATGCATTATATCATCTTGTTAATCAACAATACATACAATCAATTATTAGTCATGGTACCCTTTTTTTCTTACAAAATGTTACACTCGAATTATACCTTAAATCTTCCTATTTTTGATGAAGAATCTATCACTTTTTACAGCTGGACTTTCTGATGCTGATAAATTGTACATTACAACTAATTGCACATATTTATGTGATGTGATAACTTTTTATATTGTACATTTTCTAATTTTATTATCTGATGGAACATATGTGGTTTGAATCCAAATAAAGATATTCTATTTTATTCTAAAATTATCAGACCATCGAAAAGTTCATGGGCGTCACCATTGCACTTAGTCTCCAAATCAAACGGATCGTACAGAGCCTGCGGAGATTACCGCAAGTTAAATTCAGTGACAAAATCTGATGCATATCCTATTCCCAATATTAACACCTTACTTGAAAAACTCAACGGCAGCAATTTCTTCTCAGTGATTGACCTCCGACAAGCCTACCATCACATCCCGGTAGCACTAGAAGATATTGAAAAGACTGCAGTCATCACTCAATTTAGCCTTTTCGAATATCTTTACATGCCTTTTTAACTTAAGTATACTACACAGACATTTCAAAGATTCATGGACAACATACTTTGCGACGACGCCGCTTATTGTATGTCATATCTCGATGACATAACGGTGTTCAGTCAAGAGTTAGAATCTCATGCCAAGCATGTACGAAATGTCCTCTCACTCTTATCCAACCACGGACTTAAGATCAACTGTAACAAGACGCAGATTGCAACTACATTATTGAACTTCTTAGGGCATCGTGTCACGCCGAAAGGTAATCAACATTTGCGTCAAAGGCGAATTCAATCAGGAATATCAAGTCACCGAAGACTGTTAGCGAGTTGCAGAAAATTTTGGGAGTACTAAACTTCTATCGCAAGTTCCTTCGAGGACTTTCAAGACACTTGCGGTATCGAAAAGGACTTAGCAAGAATTCCATCATTACTTGGTCATCCGAAGACGAGAAATTACTTCGACTCGCCATCATATCATTAGCAAATGCCACAATGTTAACGTATCCAGATTTTCAACGACCATTTCTACTCACGACAGATGGTTCTGAATTTGCTATTGGAGCCACTTTAAAACAAGAGATCGACGGAGTTCGGAAGCCTATCAGTTTCTACTCGCGTACTCTCCAACCAGTAGAAACGAGGTACGACACTTTCGGCCGAGAACTCCTCGCCATCCACGACGCAGTGCGCCATTTTATCAGCATCATTGGCAGTAGCAGATTTGTTGTTTTCACAGATCATGCACCACTAGTTAGCGCACTTCGAAACGCAACTTCATCTATCGCCAAGTACCCTGCCAGAGTGGAAAGACAGCTTTCACGTCTAAGCGAATGGCAATTTGACATCTTTCATGTCAAGGGCAAACAGAACTTCATTGCAGATGCCCTTTCCAGGCCAGACGTCTTGCTACAACCACCTTCGCCGTCACCATTCACTGTCAACTCCGTGGCACTCAGTGAACCTGCACTAACGCCAACTCTCCTGCGAACTGAACAACGCGGTGACATTCACATTCAAAGATCAATAGCCCGTCACCCAACCAAGTTCATATGCCGTCTGTGGGAAGGCTTACCAATTGTTTACTTCACGGGTACGCAGCCCAACAAGCCAGTTCTGCCGACCAGCCTTCAGAGAAAAGTTTTCGATTCAATTCACTCAATTTCTCACCCAGGAAGCCAAGCGACTGTCCGACTTCTCACAGATCGTTTCTGGGGTCACAGACTTAGGCAGAACGTTAAACGATGGGTCTCCGAGTGTGCTATTTGTCAGAAAAACAAGATAACACGGCACACTCGTTCTAAGTTGCAACATTTTCGAGCTACTTCTCGCCTAGCCATCGTCCACATCGACATAGTTCATCTGACAAAGGTTCAAGGTTTCAGCTACCTTCTAACTATGATTGATAGATTTACACGGTGGCCTGCGGCATTACCTCTTGGCACCATTTCGGCAGACGAAGTAACTAACGGTTTTATCTCTGCATGGATATCCAATTATGGTTTTCCCAATGAGGTCATCACTGACAGAGGCACTTGCTTTTCATTGGATCTTTTCAAAACCACCTTGCGGTTCATGGGATGCACCTTACGCCAGACGAGTGCCTACCATCCCCAATCTATCATCATGGTAGAGAGAATACATAGGGAGCATTTTCGAGCACACACTAGCTCCTTTATTCTAGACAAACACATTGAGGGCGATCCATCGTGCCCAGATTTTAACTTATACCTGGCAAATTCAGTGGCAATCAACCTTGAAATCCTCACGCTGCGACTCGCAAACCTTACACTGCTCTATTTTGCCTCAAGCAGTATGACCGGCTACTACAGCTAACAATTTTTTTAGCAATTCCTAGTGGTTATTTTGCACCATGTCATTGTTGAAGCAACCAACAAGCATACTTAAGCCCAGCTTTGACGGTACCTTTTAAATAGCTATGGACAGAATAATAACCAGATGGTTAACTTGGTTTGAACTCTGTCAAGCAGTTCTTATCAAGCCTCACCGAGAGGATTGTTTCTTTTTTCAGAGAGGAATGTAATGTAACGACTCAAAACAATGCGCCGACACATAGTGTTAACTAAATTCAATTCAATTTACGCGGCACCAATTAGAAACAAGCAAATTTTGCCGTTAACTAATGGCGTGCGAGCTGCCCAATCAAGGCTTTTTAAGCACAGTAAAATTTACTATGTAAGTCAGTTTTTGCGTTTGCATTCTTCTGTGCGTTACGTGTGCGTGGTGTCTGCAACCGTCACCTACGCTGATTTTGGCTTGCTTCACACACATTGGCAATTTCAGTCACGCCAATATTGTTGCTGCACAACTAGTGAGACGGAGCAACATTTACATTTGACCCCTTCAGTGTGCCAGTTACTTCAGAACTTCAACGAGATTACTCAGCTTCTCACTCGCCATGGATGTTAAATCCACAACAGAAGTAACAACAACCCAAGTCAACCAGAGCTGGTCTCAAGTGTCTAGGAGTACTTTGAGACACAGCTACACTAAGTGACTTTCGCAACATTTGCCGATGTGTAGAGGCTCCTAACCTATTAGTGTCTGAGAACCCCATAGATGCCAAGTCGTGTTCAAAGCTTAATTGTACAATTGAATCTGACAAGCTAGTACTCTCGTTCACATCTATTAAATTCATGCCTGCCATATCTTGAGCTAATTTGCATGTTTCCCCAAATTTAAGATAAGCTTCCATGCTGATCGTACTTAATTATTCATTTGATAACTTAGAGTTAGGCAAACGGAATGTGTACTTCTTACATAGCAAAACGCCCGATCAAATAACCTGGAAATAAATAAGACGTCAATAACAGAATTATTAAATTACATGTTCCAGAACTTCCCCAATATGTACGATTCAAAAGACTAAATGAAAGCAGGTGTATATTGTGAAAATCGTGTAATTATAAACGTAAATTGGAGAAAAGAAATAAACGCAGCTTGCTGAGGAAATGTCAGGCTAGTCACGTACAGATAACCAAAACTGAAATTACACACAATTCAAAAGTATATATACTGTCAAGTGTTTAAAAAGGAATGTTCTGAAAAATAAACGAATAATTTCTTTTTGAATAAAATTCGTTTCAATCAGCCAAGGTGGTTTAAATTTATCAATAAATGTCACTTTAATTTTGTCGGAGGAAATATCATACACTACAGGTGAACGCAATGGCGGTCCTTGTGGAGGAAGATAATTCCTCCGCCAAAAATTAAAGTGATATTAACTGATGACTTTAAACCAACTTGGCTGATTGAAACGAATTTTACTTAAAAAGAATTTAATTATTTATTTTCCAGAACTTTTTTTGTTTAAATACTTGACTGAATAAATATTTTGAATTGTGCGCGATTTCAGTTTTCGAGCATTACTATCCGAGACCGGTTGTAACTTCCTCGGCCTGCTGCATTTTTTTCACTTTCTCCATTTAACGTTTACTCGATTTCCACAATATACATCTGCTAACACTGTCTTATAATTTTTCTTATGCATATATTTGGGGACGTTCTGGAAAAGGTAATTTAATAATTTTGTTTTTCGCGTCTATTTCTTTCCAGATTATTTGTTCGGGTCTTTTGTAACGTGAAAGGTTTCACATTCCGATTGCCTAACATTAAGTGTCAAGTTAATAATTAAATTCGATCGACGTAGAAACTCATCTTAAATTTGGGGACACTAGCAAGTTAGCACAAGACATGGCAGGTATGAATTTAGCTGTTATGAATGAAAACACCAGCTTATCAGATTCTATTGTACATGTTAGGACTGAACACGATCTTGCATCTATGGGGTTCTCAGACACCAATAGGTTAGAAGCCTCTACAAAATTTGGCGACCGCGCCAGTCCAAGAATATTAAATCTACCGCAATATAAATCTGAAAAACACTCAAGTTGGTTCGGTGATGCCCAAATGATATTTAGCGCTTTTAATATCGTAAACCCTATGGAGATATTTGTTGCAGTATGGATGGCATTGTCTGAGAATATCCGAAACGCCTTGGAAAATTTCAGAGACAGAACTGTGGAAGAAAAACCGTACAATGCGTTTGAGTTATTAATGGCTGAAATCCAACAGAGATATCAGCCTGGAATATCGGCACAATTGTGCGAATTATTACGCTTAGAAAAGATGAATAGTCAACTACCATCAGAGTTTTACGAACGTCTTTACACGAAAGATTCCAGGTTGAATATATCAAGAGATGTGGTAAATTCTATTTTTACAGCTGAGCTACCATCTAGGCTTAGAACCACATTAGAAGTATTTGACACAATGAACATTGATTGGCCAACAAAACTCAGAGGGCTAGACGGAGTGTATAAACAGCAGGAACCACAAGTACATGCTGTAACAGCAGATTCTGTCATGGTGCAGCTAGTTAGGTCAGATGCCGAAACCAATCTGAGGATACAAGAAACCTTGCGTTACTTATGTAGAGAATTTGCTAGTATACGTCGAGAAATTTCCAACTTCAGAGTCAGGATAGATATACTAGACGTCAAGGGAGTCACTCGCGTCAAAGCTTCGTAGGGCCGCGCGGATGGTGTAAAGCACATTGTGAATACGGACGAAGTGCAAAGTGCCAAGGTGAGATTTGTGTATACCCGCGGTTAGGTGGACCCAGATAGAAAGGAAGCGCTAAGCTGGTAGAGAGAAATCCATCACCGGGTAAAGGATGAAACCCCCGCTAGTAGGAGTCGTAGGGGGGTTTCATTGCAAAGGCTACCAAAAATGCCTTTAAAAGGCATACATAAGGCAAAGATAAAAGATGCGACAGGGCCCGTTAGCACCGATACAGAGGGCAAGAGATTCTGATTCTTACTAAGCGGAGATCTGGAAAACATTGCCGGATTATCCAGCAACAAATTCATTATTAAAGATGAATTATCTGGATTAGAATTTCTCATCGATACGGGTGCTGAGGTAAGCATAGTTAGGTCAGACGTGGTGGAAGCAGATTACCCCACATTTGATTATCAACTATGGGCCGCTAACGGTAGTCCAATAGGAGTCAAAGGGATGAAAAAAATGACGGTGACGTTAGGCCTGAAATCTTCCTTTACATGGAATTTTCTCGTAGCCGATGTCAAGGACCATATCATTAGGGTGGATTTCTTGACACATTTCAAGCTGACATTAGACCCCAAAGCTAGGACTATCGCAGAAGGCGTAGGAGTGTCAACACATACTGAGTCTAACACATCGGCAGTTAGAACAGTTCTTTTACCCCGTCCAACGTTCGCACATCACTTTTCCGATACAATTGAGAAGCACCTAGCAGTGCTTCAGTCTTTCAGTTCCAAAAGGAGAGGATTGAAGACAGGAGTAGAACACCAAATAGAATTGGTGGTTCCATTGCTATGTTCACCAAAGGCTCAACCATTGGCACAACACAAGCAACAAGTTGCTTTGTCCGAATTTCACCAATTGCGCAAAGAGAGGATTTGTAGAAGGTCAAATTCCAATTTTGCTTCCCCAATAGTGGTAGTTCCCAAACCTGAACCGGGTCAATGGAAGGTTTGTGAGAATTATCGTCTATTAAACTCAGTGACGAAGGGTGATTCTTATCCTCTCCCTAACCAGAGTACCTTACTCCGAGATATAATTGGATATGAGGTTTATTCAACTTTAGATCTCCAGAAAGCGTACTATCAGGTACCAATGGAAGAAAGTTCGACACCACTCACCACAGTCAGATTTCCAGGAGGGGGGATCGCATGAATTTCTTCGAAGGCCTTGTGGTTTGAAAAATGCCAGTCAGATATTCCAGCGTTTGGCTGAAGAAATCCTTCAGAATTGTCCATTTGCGAGGGTATATATTGACGACATAATAATTTTTAGTCGCTCCCGAAATGAACATCGTACGCATTTGGAAACGGTTTTGACCAGGCTGGAACAATATGGATTAGTGGTCAAACCTAATAAGAGTAATATTGGTTGCTCTTCAGTTAAATATCTTGGTCATATACTTTCCAAAGACGGAATTAAACCTTTGGAAGATAAGATCCAAGCTATTAAGGACGTAACGGAACCCCGAACCGTACGCCAGTTGCGAAGGTTCTTGGGTATGATCAGCTATTATCGTCGATTCATTCCAGGTCTAGCCGGAATTCTAGGATCGTTGACACGCCATCTTACTCGTGAAAAGAGCACGATTAAGAAGTCTTGGCCTATAAACTTGAGTACAGAAGACCGAGAAAAATTCCAAAAGCCAAGGAAATGCTAAGTGACATAACCACATTAGCACCTGCAGATTGGGAGAAACATTTCGAGCTAATCACAGATACCTCAGATGTTTCAATAGGGGCAGTTCTACAGCAAAGAGATCAGGACATAGTAAGACCGATTGGGTTTTATAGTCGTAAGCTTAATGATCGAGAGAAACGTTATGATACGTTTGGTAAAGAGTTTCTAGCAAGATATGCCCAGTGCTACACTTTGAGCATTTCTTAGACGGTCATAAATTTAAGTTATTGACCGATCATAAGCTGTTGATTAGTATACTAGGTAAAACAGCGAGGCTTAATTACTCTCATAGATTAAATTCCCAAATAACACGGTTATCAGAGTTCGATTTCACTGTATCTCATATTGATGGTAAGGAGAATGTGGAAGCCGATGCACTTAGCAGACCGAATGAAGTCGATGTCGAGCTGATATTCCAAAGTCCGTTGAAGGATTTAGATAATTCTATGCACGATTTAGTTAATCAAATCGAGGAAGCGCAAGAATTCGATCCCTTTACGTTAGTCTTGTCCAAAAGACCAGGATATGTTCGTAAGCTCATAAGTGGCAAGTGGTTGTTATGCAAAACATCTAGAAATCATCCACGACCATATGTGCCGTTGGAGTTGCGGACCAAAATTATCCTAGTGTTACACGTCATGGGACATCCATCCATTAAAGTCATCATTCGATTAATTAACGACAGATACGTATGGCCGCACATGTCTAAAGACATACGGGTATGGGTAAGAGCCTGTGCCAAGTGTCAAATGTGCAAGGTGTGGAGACATACCAGAACCTAGATAAAGAATATTGGGATACCAATTGGACAGTTCAGACACGTACATTTAGACATTGTCAAAATGCCCGAGGTTAATGGCCACAAATATTTGCTAACTATGGTTGATTGATTTAGTCGCCCATTCGAAGTGATGATTTTAAAAAACATAACATTGCAAGAAGTCTTGTTCGCGTTTCTACATAATTGGATATCGCGTTATGGTGTTCCGGAAAAGGTCACTAGTGATCGTGGTAGTCAATTTATGTCCGAACTTTTCGAAAGATCTCTCAACATCATGGGAACAACTGTATTGCATACTAGCGCGTACAACCCACGAGCAAATGGGATGGTAGAAAGGCTGCATCGTGAACTGAAAGCTGCGTTAAGGTGTACTAGTGGAACAAGCTGGATACACAATCTTCCTATAGTACTAATCGCCATGCGCAACAGATATAAGGCACAATCAGGTACTTCAATAGCAGAACTGGTTTATGGAAAACCATTAAGGTTGCCTGGAGATCTTCTAATAGAAACTCCAAGTAGTCTTGATAGGGCTTCTAGTTATGTAGACTGGTTCGTAGGAGCACTTAGAGGTAAGGTGTGTCGTTTGGCTCCGACCAAGACTAGAAAAGCAAAAACCAAGTGCTATGTGTCCTCTGATCTAAGATCGGCTTCGCATGTGTATGTAACTAATGGAAATAGGAAGGATTGCCTGACACCATTTTACAAAGGACCATATAAGGCCAAGAAGATGACTGACAAGAATATCATCATAGAGTTAAATGGCATTGAGGATTGTGTTACGTTGGATCGTTGCATTCCCCTGTTTATCTGGTTAGACGATAGGACTGAATAATCAGATGCGTTGAATGACCACCGTACCATGGGCGAATCTGATGTGTGCAATCCCATCATACAGGCACATGACGAAATGCTAAACACAGAAGTAGCGTTGTCTAATATAGCGAAATCTTATTCTACCAATTCACAGCATGAAAACTGTTTGACAATACCAAATGATACGGAAGAGTCAGTGACAACTGTACAGGGCGCGATGCCGACTTCAGGGGCGCCACTATGCAAAACTCGTTCTGGAAGAATAATGATTACGTCTACTAATAGCCGACTTTTTTTAGAGAAGGTGCTGTATGTGGAGGAAGATAATTCCTCCGCCAAAAATATTAAGTGGCATTAACTGATGAATTTAAACCACCATGGCTGATTGAAACGAATTTTATTTATAAAGAATTTATTCATTTATTTTCTAGAACTTTCTTTGTTTAAATACTTGACTGTATAAATACATTGAATTGTGCGCGATTTAAGTTTTCGAGCATTACTGCCCGAGACCGATTGTAAATTCCTCCACCTGCTGCATTTTTTTCACTTTCTCCATTTAACGTTTACTCGATTTCCACAATATACACCTGCTAACACTGTCTTCTATTATTTCTTACGCATATATTGGGGACGTTCTGGAACAGGTAATTTAATAATTCTGTTTTTCGCGTCTATTTCTTTCCAGATTATTTGTTCGGGTGTTTTGTAACGTGAAAGGTTTCACATTCCGATTTCCTAACATTAAGTGTCAAGTTAATAATTAAATTCAATCGACATAGAAGCTCATCTTAAATTTGAGGACACTAGCAAGATAGCACAAGACATGGCAGGTATGAATTAAGCAGATATGAATGAAAACACCAGCTTATCAGATTCTATTGTACATGTTAGGACTGAACACGATCTGGCATCTATGAGATTCTCAGACACAAATAGGTTAGGAGCCTCTACAAAGGTATAATTCCGTCTTTGGAAAGTACATGTCCAAGATACTTAACTGAAGAGCATCCAATGGTACTCTAATTAGGTTTGACCACTAATCAATATTGATCCAGCTTGGTTAAAACTGTTTCCAAATGCGTACGATGTTCACCACGTGAGCGACTAAAAATTCTTATGTCGTCTATATACACCTTCGCAGATGGACAATTCTAAATGTTTTATTCAGCCAAACGCTGGAATGTCTGACTAGCATTTTTCAAACTAAAAGGCTTTCCAAGAAATTCATGCCACCCCCGTCCTGGAAATCAGACTGCGGTGAGTGGTATGGAACTTTCCTTCATCGGTATCTGATAGTACGCTTTCTGGAGATCTAAAGTTGAATAAACCATATATTCTATTATATCTCGGAGCAGAGTACTCTGATTAGGGGGAGGATAAGAATCACCCTTCGCCACTGAGTTTATTAGACGATAATTTCCAGAAGCCCTCCATTTTCCCGGTTCATGTTTGGGAACTACCACTGTTGGGGAAGCAAAATTGGATTTTGACCTTCTACAAATCCCCTCTTTGCGCAATTGGCAAAATTCGGACGCAGAAACTTGTTGCTTGTGTTGTGCTAATGGTTGAGCTTTTGGTGAACAAGGTAACGGAGCAACCAATTCTATTTGGTGCTTTACTCCTGTCTTCAATCAATATCTTTTGGCACTGAAATTTTGAAACAAATGCAAGATGTTTCTCGATGATGTCGGCAAAGTCATGTGAGACAGTGGGACGGGGTAAAAGAACTGTTCTAACTGCCGAAGTGTTAGACTCAATGTGAGTTAACATCACTACGCCTTCTGCGATAGTCCTAGTTTTGGGTTCTAATGTCAATTTGAAGTGTGTCAAGAAACCCATCCCAATGATTTGGTCCCTGACATCGGCTACGAGAAAGTCACAGACATTCTTTCATCCCCTTGACTCCTATCGTACTACCATTTGCTGCCCATAGTTGATAATCAGCACCCGTATCAATAAGAAAACTCCAGTCCAGTTAATTCATCTTTAATAATGAATTTATTGCTGGATAATCTGGCAATACTTTCCAGATCTCCGCTTAGAAAGTATCTGACCATCTTGCCTTCTGTATCGGTGCTATTTGATCTTGTCGCATCTTGTGCTTTTGCCTTAAGTACGCCTTTTAAAGGCATGTTTGGGATCCTTTGCAATGGAACGCACCCAGCGGCTTCTACTAGCGGGGGTTTTATACTTTTTCTCGGAGATAGATTCCTCTCTACCAATTTAGTGCTTCCTTTCCATTTCGGTCCACCTAAACGCCGGTATATGCAGTTCTCAACTAGGAACTTTGCACTTCGTCCATATTCACAATGTGCCTTACACCATCCGCGCGACCCTTCGAAGCGTTGACGCGAGTGACTCCCTCGACGTCCAGTATTTCTATCCTGACTTTAAAGTTGTGAAATAGCTCTCGCCATATCGTCCATCTTTCGATCTATACCAACAACCTCTCTACATATGTATCGCACAGTTTCTTGTAGTGTCATGGTGGTTTCGGTTTCTGACCCAACTGGCTGCACAATGACAGAATCTGCCGTTGCCTCATGTATCTATGGATCTTGCTGTTTATACACCCCGTCTCGCCCTCTTAGTTTAGTTGACCAATCAATATTCATTATATCAAATACCTCTAATGTGGTTCTAAGCCTGGATGTTAGCTCAGCTGTAAAAATAGAATTCACCACATCTCTAGATATATTCAACCTGGAAGCTTTCGTACAAAGGCGTTCATAAAACTCTGATGGTAGTTGACGCCCCATCTTTTTTTGTGCTTAATAATTCGCACATTTGTGCTAATCTTCCTGGCTGATCTCTGTTGAATTTCAACCATTAATACCTCAAATGCATTATACGGATTTTCTTCAAGAGTTCTATCTCCAAAGTTTTCCAAGGCGCTTCTGAAATTCTCAGGCAATGCCATTCATGCTGCAACAAATTTCTCCATAGGTTTTACTATTTGATAACCTGTGAATATCATTTGGGCATCCCCGACCGAACTTGAGTGTTTTTCAGATCTATATGGTGGTAGGCTGAATATTTTTGGACTGGCGCGGTCGCCATATTTTGTAGAGGCTCCTAACATATTAGTGTCTGAGAATCCCATAGATGCCAATTCGTGTTCAATCCTTAATTGTAAAATTGAATTGGACAAGCTAGTACTCTCTTTCACATCTATTAAATTCATCCCTGCCATATCTTGAGCTAATTTGCATGTTTCCCCAAATTTAAGATTAGCTTCCATGCTGGTCGTACTTAATTATTAATTTGATAACTTAGTGCTAGGCAAACGGAAAGTGTGCTTCTTACGTAGCAAAACACCCGATCAAATAACCTGGAAAGAAATAGACGTGAAAAACAGAATTATTAAATTACCTGTTCCAGAACGTCCCCAATATGTACGATTCAAAAAACAAAATGATAGCAGGTGTATATTGTAAAAATCGTGTAATTATAAACGTAAATTGGAGAAAAGAAATAAATGCAGCTTGCTGAGTAAATGTCAGGCTAGTCATGTACAGATAACCAAAACTAAAATTACACACAATACAAAAGTATATATACTGTCAAGTGTTTAAACAAAGAATGTTCTGGAAAATAAACGAATAATTTCTTTTTGAATAAAATTCGTTTCAATCAGCCAAGGTGGTTTAAATTTATCAATAAATGTCACTTTAATTTTGTCGGAGGAAATATCTTACACAACAAGTGAACGTAATGCCGGTCCTAATAAAGTTCCTTTCAGCAGTACAAACCCAGCTATTCCTGTCCCCTAACTGGTTTTCTAGCGTCGTACGGCATTTACTTGAAGTTGGGGAATTTAAAGTCTTAATGGCTCCCTGTTTAATTTGTGGAATCTAATGTTAATACTTGTTATCTGTAAACGGTTAAATATATTCGAAAATTGAACTAAATTTGCGACTTTATGTATATTTTTTTCAATTTTGTTAATATTTATGTTTATGACGAAAGTATATTTTAAAGTGAACGGGAGGGAATTCTACATGTAGTTTTAGTCACATTGGGTAATTTTCAGGAGGTAGTACTTTCTTTTACCTATTTAAAATGCTTATCAACTGTATTAATTCTCCGTCTTCAACTTAAACACTATGATATGAGAAATGATATTTTTTCTATACTGGACATTGCCCGATTACTTTATCTGTGTCAGTCACAATGTGGATTTAGTAACCTATGTGATATCTTTATTTTTTGTTTTTAATATTAGGTTTTTTATTGATTATAAACAAAAAATACATCCTTTATTCGCCGACTGCAGATTTTTCCCTTGAAATCTTAATGATAATCACTACATTTTAGGAAAGTCACGTCAAACTCGCCTACTAGCCTTGTTTAATTTTGTTCAAGAAACAAAACCCTAGTTTCAGACAATTTATTGAGAGCTTGTTGTGCCCTTATTATACGTCCTCGGAAATCTCCATTTATATTCCAGTCGTCACATACAGGCTTTCTCCCTCGTTTATAATGTCTTAACTTTCCTTACACTGTTGAGTCTATCTCAGCCGCGTCACGTAATTTTAAATTACAAATTCACTCCAATTATGTTCACTAATGTCTACTTTTTCCAAGGCAAAATTTTGTTCAACTAACTGCCCACGAAGTTAAAATTCTCTTCATTGATAAATTCCCAAGCAATAATATGGACTAGTAGCGCTATTCGTTTTTTTGGCATCCGTAATAAATTGGCACTAATATGATTATCTACGGCCAATACACGGGCACATTGTTTATTGATATTCGTATTCATTTTGCTCCAGCTTAGGATCTACGCTAGTTATTGTTGAACACCAATAATGGTCCTCATAGTACTTCCGGAACGTAACTTTATCATTAGCTCTTATGTCATATTATCGGTTCCTCTATTTCAGCTTCATCGTTGAAATTTCATAATCCCGCAAAGCTGCGCTTTTCACATTCCTTGATTTTGGCGTTTTTATCTGCAAGTTTTATGATTCCCGTCCAACGGTGTCTGCCTCATTTTGATCTTCGCAGAACGGTTGAAGTCTGGCTGCGCTCAGCTGCTGCCTTCTTTTACTGTGTCGTCAATTGGCATCCAGATTTCGTTTAAAATGGTTTTCTAGTAGATTTTGTCTTAGACAAAATTAACTTCATTGATTTATACATAGTATTGCTATGATTATGCGACGGTACTTATTCTTACACGTTCTGTACCAAACCCTTTGGCTTAATCATATCATCAGATTACTTCATGATGATACTTATATTGATCGCTGCACTTATAACCGTTACCGGCATGTTAAAGAAAAGAGGTCCCAATGTACTGCTTTGCTATGCATTAGTCGTGGAAAGATATAAATGGTACGGTTGATTGTTTTTTAGAGAAAGATTGGTGTACAAAGTCAAAAAATCAAGATGTTTCATCTCAGTGTCTTACTGGCCAGAGTTGACACTACCTAAAACTATTATATTGTTTTTTTATGTGATTGAGGACAAGTGGGCAGTGCTTCAAACCAAAATGTATGCTCTGGTATATTAATGAATATATGTTAGTTTTTCACATGAGTTTATATTTCTCAATGTTTGTAGTTGAATAATGTTGTGGAAAATGATGTTGACCGAGGTCAGAGGATAACCAAAGTATCAGTATTAAATGAAACACCTAACATTTTTAAAGTCGACTTATTATTATTATTCTTATTCTTATTATTGATTTTAGTACGTTTTATGTTTGCATTTGGCAAAACGAGCTTTTATTTAACGTCGTTCATTTAACTTATTTCATATTAAAATTTTTACGAGTCTACTTTGTCCGTTAAACAGAAAATATGAGTATTGCCAGTAAGGCTAAGAAACTCGGTGAAATTGTCCGTTATAATGGTGGTTTGCTGAAGTCGCTGAATGCAATTTGGCGATATGATGATTTAAAAGTTGGCAAACACGTCGGCACTGATCAATTTGGTAACAAATACTATGAAAACAATGACTATTTTCTATGTAAGTTTTAGTGTAATTGTTTGCTCATTTGTAGGCATGTCTGTTTTACTGTTTTAAAACTAATTAATGGTCAATGCGTGAGTTTTACCAGTTGCTGCCATTATCACTCAGTCTTACATTTATTTTGTTTTTCTTTTTAGCTACTTCTTGTTTGAAAAAATTACTGTTAATATTAAGCATTGAGTAATAATTGCTTGCGGGACAGTGTTAGTAACTTTTAATATAATTAAACGAACATTGGTTGCGCGGGCGATGATAACAATTCTTAGTTTATACTGACAAATGTATGTACAAAATGGGTCAGGTTTTTTAAATCAAGATCGCAATCTTAATTAAAGTAATTATTAGCACTGCTCGCGCAACCAGTTTTTGCTTAATTTTATAAATGTTCATTTCAATACCACTTCCCCATGTAACGTGACGTACGTTCTATAATGACAGATTGGGGATGGTTAGGTGGAACTTCAGGTCTAAAGGGATGCAATATAGGCTCCACCTAAAGGAAAGGCTAACATTAGCTAGTATATACGTGAAATGTGTGCGGTGTGCGGCATGGTGGCTCAGTGGTGAGAGTAACAGATTCAGAAGCAAACATGTCCAGGTTCGAGCCCTGTCCACCGCAAATTCTAGGCAGTACGTGAATAGTTCGCAATAAGGACGAAACCGGTCAATTGGAGGAATTGTCTTTTCTACAAACTTAGTTTATACTGGGAAAAAATATGTACATAATGGGTCAGGTGTTTTTCAAAATAATGGTTGAGTAATAATAATAAATCTTTATTTTACAACAAAGGTCATACCGCCGGATAATTGAACAGATCATGGTACCAATCAGTAGCAGTATTATGTAAAATTAAGTGAGCCAGTGACTTGCGTTTGTTTATCAGTAAAGATAGTAATGGGGATGATAAAAGAGTAGCGCTTGTAACAGAGCCCTGCATAGAAACCAAAATTTAAAAAATCTTTGACCAGAATAATGTCGATTGGAATGAATTCTTGAAAAACGATGGAGACCCGATGCACCATCGAAAATGGAGTTTCAGATTACAACAGCATGCGCACATCCTTTGTGTAGCATTCCACTTGATGAATTCACGAGGCCGCTTGCAGCAGAATTTGTTATTCCATATACCGATGAAGAACTGTTGAAGCCGAATTAAAGGAAAGCACTATTCGAATTTAAAATTATTGTCAAAAGCCCTTTGTGAGTTAATGGCGCAATGAAGACATTGGAAAATTTTCGACCTTCACTAACTCTGAATTTGGAGCCAATAGTGTAAAGAATAACGAGGAACTGGTTACATTTCTTGTCCGTGTTTTATCAGGAATTTATTAAAGAAATGAAGATTAACCGTCTTAAATTAGTTGTGTGTTGTGCTCTTATCTTCGCGGGTAATGTTTTGATACTATCTGGGGCCTAGGATAAAAGGTATATTATAGCAAAGATATTGTGGGTATGGATTGAGTGGGTTGAAGACTCAAAATTACGCGTGAAATATGGGTTGCGAGGATAAAAGAAATTTGACGACGGAAGGCTTGCGAAGAAGTTATGTATTAAGGAGATTACTCTTATATGGCGACTAAACTACAATGGTAAGATATTTGCAAGTAGGAGGTGTATTCGATAATCTTGACCAAGAGGAAATACCCATTTCATAAAGCTACAGACAATCTGCACTAGAACATTTCAGGATGTCATTTTGAGGGGTCAGTAAAACTCACTGGCATAGAATTTGAGAGGCAGGAGATAAGCTTGGATTATAGTAAGTCTCAGTATGGGGTTCTGTGTTTTGAAACATATTAAACGAGCCCATTTTTAGAATATGAATGTAACTTAGTTGTAGTCAGAAGTCCATTTGCTTAGTGAATTTGTTACCTTAGTATTTAACATAATCGATTTAGGAAGTTGGAAGAAGTCAAAGAGTCGGGACAAAGCTTCATTACCGATTTTTATTCAGGTTAAGTATTAGACAATTTCGCAATACTGAGCGTACACTAAGGATTGAAGCTCAGCGATTAATGATAAGATTAAGCCATGTTAGCAGGGCTCCTAAAATCGACTACCATATCATCAGCGTGTTTAAACAGTTCGAATTGGGTGTTCTCAACCAGGATCTGTGTAAGTGCAAGGTTAACAATCGAAGTGTCGTGTATTGATCCCTGTGGAACGCCAGAACAGATAGAACCTGATCTCGAGTGACCTTGCCGATTATTACAGACTTCGATTTATTTCGGCGATAGTAACTTATAAGTCTAAAGATGCGACCGAAAATTCTATAGCTTTGTAGTGCGGATTCAATCACCGAGGAGACAGAATCGAATGCCTTTGAAATATTGAGAAAGTGGAGAATACATTTCTTCAGAGATGGAGGAGCAGAAATGATTTAAGATGCTAGCTAGATTAGTAGAGATGGAGCGCCCAGTGAAAACTCCGTGTTGATCATCCAAAAGATTGAAACTGTTTCACGATTTAATGAAATGAGATATTTCATTTTAGAGAATTCTATCCAGAAATTTAGTGAATGCTGGTATGATGGAGACGGGATAAGTGTCCTTTAAAGAGGAGATCAACGAAGTGCTGCTTTTCGGAATAAGCGAGATCGTCTACTATAACCATTCCGTGGGTAAAGTAGTGCTCAGAAGGGTTAAAGATATCAGAAAGCAGAGACAAAAGGTTCCTATCCAAGAGAGCAATCATGCCAAAAGAGACTACATATTGATCAAATTGATGCTGGGATTTGATGTCCTTTATTGCTCGAAAGATCATGGTCGGAGATATGTGAAGTTCATTCAGACTTCGTGAGTCACATTCATTCGTCACTACTGCCGAAATAGATACAAGCGGAATTGCTATCCGAAAGGAAACACAGATGTTTATCTGCAAAGTTGTCGGTAGAGCCAATGATCGTTAATATTCGATTCCTTAGATCTATGATGCAACAGATTATTAATAATTACCAATTTCCGACGAGAGTTATATGTCGGCCGAATGCTCCTTCCAACACTAAGCGCTCGCTTGTTTATCGTTAGTTGAATAAGATCACCGATACTTCGTAGTGAATAAGCACGCGATTGTGAGGAAGTCCGTAATCTTGAGTTCCGGGCTAAGTTATAACGCGACTTAAAATAGCTTTTAGCCTGCTTAAGGTTCGTATGTGATAGATAAAGTTGACAGAGGCAAAGCGAGATGATAATGCATCATGAATTTGAGAGAAACAGGAATATATATTGTCAGGCGAGACTATTTCATTCCAATTTATGGCATTGCAGAGTTGACGAAGACATTCCAATTAATGAAACGTCTGGATATTTGGATGATCTCCCTTGAAGCAGAGGATAAGGGAGGAATAAAGAAGGATACTCGGCACTGATCGGAATATGAGAATATCTCACAGCTCTGGACATTGGTCACTTCTTCGTTGGAGAGAATACAATGATGTTGATTGTTGCAACGCGCAAATATGTGCACGAACTGATGTTACAACTTTTAGCCCAATTGGCGTTCGGGAGTTTAAGTTCTTCCAAAACAATGTACTTGTCAGATTTTGGTGTGCTTGATAAAAGTTGTTTTCAACGTGTATCCTTGATGCTGGAAAAATAAGGAGGTCTATAGACTATACAAAAAGGCTTTAGTCTAGTATCATCAACTGGAAGGCAAAATTCATATCCAAAATAGTTTGGGGTAGTCAGGCGCTTTGGCTTGAAGGAGGGCTGGATATAAGTAGATAACACTTCTCATCGGCTAACAGCTCTGTCACTTCGAAGGAATGAATAACTATTGATGAGGAAGAGATCATCACTGTGCAAGTTCGGAGATAGCAAAGTTTCAACCTGTAAGCACATGTCCAGCTCTTTCAAATAAAGGAATTTCCGTTGTTGATTGAAATTTGGAGGGAAAGATCTGCGGTTTATGAGAATTCCAAAGATCGAATCAAAGGAACAATTAATAGATTCGTTAGATGAGGAGGTCTGGATTCTTACACTAAATACCTGAGCGCGATAGTAAGCTGACAAGTGTGATAGATTTCTTGTTGATATTGAGCAAATGCTCGTCATCAGTCTTGACTTTCTTGTTACCCTTATTGTCGAGGGGTTGGGGGATTTTAGAAAATTTGTTAACTGGTCGTGACAGGTACAATACTCGAGACACTCGGCGGACAGGGTGGCGCATGTGGAGTGTTGGTGTCATTAAAATGCAAAGAAAGCGCTGTGTCAGGAATTGCGGTAATAATGTTAGGAGAGATAGCAGTAACATAGCATATGTCTGTGACACGCACAGACACTTGACTGTGACATTTTATAGCGGAGAAAGCTACCTGGGGTACCTTTCGTATCTCAGGGGATTAGATGGCACCAAGGTAGTATGAATAGTGGGCCGGGTGTCATTGATTACATGGTTTGGAAATATGCTTTACGCTTAAACTCATTGGTTTAGGGTAGGCCACGACATAGAGGCGCAGCAGAAGTGGGCCGAGTAGTGTCAGAGGAAAAGTGTAATTTGTCTAGCCGCAAAACTTCAACTTGGTTTTGGAGATGGTCTAGATTGACGGCTGAATGATAGCAGCTTTATCGGTCACATTTTGTAACAAGATGCTGTCGCGCCTGAGTTTGACCTGGTCTGAAAAGACAAAAGTAGTTCGACTTTCGAAAGCTTTCAACTCGTCATTGCCGAGTCTTTTGTGCGTTGTAAAAACAAGAGCTCGTTTGTTTATCAAATTTTCCTTTAATTAGAGAAAGTTTTCACTCATACGCGCAGGTATATCTGAAGCCAGCTCATCCTGAGAAATTGGTGCTTGCGGAGACCAGATAAAATGATAGCGTTCACTATGGTTGCGTAGAGCAATATGTGTGGCCGCGATGTTGTTGCAGAAAGATCCCCCGATAGGACAGTAAAAAATGGAGAATTCTGCCACTTTCTGCTGGAGTTTGGAGTGATTGTTTGCCAGAATCGCCAGTTTTTGTATAAGGATTAAAGTGTCAATGAACAACTGCGACTTAAGATTCATATCGATGAAAGTCAGAAATTTGGAATTCAAGGTACATACAGTCGTGACGGCGAGATAAATATAATTAAGTCACCATATATGGTTAGAAAGGCACAGTTCAGCATTGTAATTCCTTAGATCGGGGCTAAGATTGAATTCTAATGAAGAAATGTAGAGTACACGCGAGAAAATCTACAAATACACCAACAAATTTGGGAAAACTAAAGAAATAATGGAATGCGTTCGTCAAATAAAAGCTCAATAATTCCAAAAATTCAACGAAGCAAAACCACACCGAGTGCTTCTCTACACCCGACCAAAATGAATAAATCCTAATGCTATTCGTTAAGATTCACGTGGCATAGCTAGAATACCACCAGTGCACGTAATGGCGTTTGTAATTATACATATGTTATTATCAAACCATTCAAACCAACTCTGTTTATTTAACGTATATATGTCTGTAGCATAAGCTGCAAAGTCGTGGTCGTGAGTGCATTTAAGTTGTGCTTTCGACTACTACGGGTGCAATTTGCATGGTATCTTTAAAATCGCTACATACCGGTCGTTGCTCGATACTCTCTGGTCAGTTTTCATCTTTTTCAGAATCTGAATAATAAAGCTCTAATCGCGGTAATACGTGTAACTGGCAGTAGCTTTGTTATTTTGTGGACTGATTAAAAATTAAGTTTGTGTTTAATTTAAATTTGCAAACGTTTTAGACATTTTTTTCATCACCCGCACATTTCGTCCTTCATAAATTGCATAGATTATATGAGCTAACCGAATGCTGTCAGGTTATGATAGGGATTGCAAAAGAATCGGCCTCCGCCATTCTAATCAAGCAGAATGTGTGTAAAGACTAATTACATTAAGCGTCGCATTTCATCATTTAAAAACATTGTGTATACCTCTCTGTTTGATTACCGTTAGTTGATATTTCATCGAGATATTTTATAGCTAACGTAGTTCGAAGCGCGTTATTACGTGTAACTGGCATGGATTCTTCTATTATGTGGTTGGTCAGGAATGGGATTGACAGTTTACTAAAGTCCGAAAATTTCAGTATATTAAAAAATGGTGCGAGATTGATAGTATACCTACTGCAAGTTTAACTATTGTTAGACAGAACTCACAGTTGACATAGGGTACGTCTGATTGCTCATGTATACTTTGCATTGATTTCTGCTTATTTTTTCCAAATATATCGAAATCGTCAGTTAGTAGTATCACCAATGTAAAATACCATAACCTTACAAATAAATGCAAGCAGTTCACTTGTTTAGCAGATTGATATCTTTAGATATTGAAGAAAGGTTTAATATTTGCAATCGAGATTCAGCTCAGGCCACCTTGAATAGATTAGCAGTCTTTGTTCCGTCTTTCGTTATAAAATTCACACCATCTAAATGTAAGATACATTCACAGGCTCGCTCACTTGCTCCAACTCTGCGTCTGCAGAGTGAAGATCTGGAAATAGTTGACAGGTTTCCACACCTTGGCGGCTCTAACAATAACTCAGGCAATATATCTTACGAGATGAGAATGAAAATTGCGAAAGCTTGAGCAGCTATCTTCTAACGTCGCCATTTATGGATAGTATTTAATTCCGACTTAAAGGTCGAGTTTATAGTGCATCTATATGCGCAGTTTTATTATACGCTAGTGAGATTAGGCTCTTTAGAGTTGACGCTTACAAGAATTCGATTAACGTTGTTTGAGAAGGATAGCATATTTATGTCACCAACAATGATTAACCAACGTTGGCATCCGTAGACCAAGTTTTTGATCGACCAACAAGTGCTCCTCATTAGAAAAGCAAATTAGGTCTCATCAGATGTGTTGGTTCGGTTACGTTTTACGTATGCCCTCAGTTCGATTTCCCAGTAAAGCATTGTTCTCTTACCTAGGGCCAGATTGGTATAGAAATAAGATCTTGACACGACAGAAACATTCAGAGTTAAACACATCCAAGTTCGATAGTATATTATCCACTCGTATGCCAAGATGTTTCTACGTCCTGGTGAATGGTATGCTTGTTTTTTTATTGTCGATGCATTTACAGTGGAGCACAGTGGTCTTGTGTAGTATGCAACTCAGTCGTCTACTTTAACGGGGTCAGTGTGCGCATCATAGTTTGTTGGAAATCCTGCGCGATATGGCATCGTGTCGAGCTGATTGGTGATGATATTGCAGATTGCCAGTTGAATCATCTTCGGAAATTTCTTATCTTAGTTAGACAGGGTTTGCTGCAAGTTTTGATATTGTTTATGACGTGACACAGTGAAAAATGCATGGAAGCTGTATTACGTATGTTGTCTTACCTAAAACTGACTTGGCCATAATAGTGTTATGTAGAGGTTTAGTTTGTCTCAATTCTGTGGGTTATCTAGGTAAATATAGTCATAATTACTTGATCCTTCTCCTTAAAGATCTCTAATAATTCGTGTGCCTAACTTATTATTTTTTCATTATCATCAATTTAAAAGAAATCTTGTTGCTTTGTTATCTTTAGGGCACTGAAACATGATTTAATAACGACTTTTGTATTGTCATGTATGATGATTGCGAGTGGTGTATATATCAAGCTCGCCGGTTTGATTTGGATGTTTAAACAACAGTTCACGATATTACTTTATTTGTGGTCTAATTCGTCGAAGTAATTGACATACACATAACGTAACCGATTAATCAAATAAATCTCTAAATAAATATATTGTAAGGATTAATTAAATCAAGTTTGCGATATTGATATTAAATCCTGTCTCAATATGTACATTCATTTATCAATGTAAACTAAGAATTGTATAACGTAGAAAAGGCAATTCATACAGTAGACTGGTTTCTTCCTTTTTGGGAACTCGTCACGTACGGTCCGGAATTTGCTGCGGACATAGCCCGAACCTTAACACGCTTGCATCGGAATCGTTTTCTCTAACCACTGAGCCACCCTGCCGCATTTCACACAATTTTTAATTTTATACTAACTATTGCTTCTTGGTTAGCCTTTCCATTAGGAGGAGCCTATATAGCATACTTTTAGATCTAAAGTTCCAACCAACACCCTACCCAGAACCTTGAGTATGGAACAAATACCACGCTATCTATGGACGTTGTATTGAATTGAACATTTGGATATTTAAACGAACTTTGGTTGCCGTGGCGATGATAGCAATTAATTAAATAAAGATTGCGACCTTGATCTAAGCACTTGTCCCGTTATGTACATACATTTGTCAGCATAAACTAAAATTTATATTATTAGAAAAAGCAATTCATCTAGTAGACCAGTTTCGACCTTTTTGGGAACTCATCACGTACGGTCCAGAAATTGCCGCAGACATAGATCGAACCTGAGCACGTCTACATCGGAATCTGTTGTTCTAACCACTGAGCCACCCTGCGTATTATATAAACAATTTTTACCTATATACTAACTATTGTATCTTGGTTAGTCTTTCCTTTAGGTGGAGCCTATGTAGCATTATCGTAGATCTAAATTTCCAAATAACTACCACAATTTCTCAGTATGGAACAAACACCACGTTACCTGGAGATGTGGTTATTTAATTGAAGATTTATATATTTAAATGAACATTCGTTGCGCGGGCAGTGATACCATTTAATTAAATTTAAGCTTCGACGATCTAAACATCTGTCCCATTTTGTACATTCGTAAAGGAAGCTGTATTGCTGATGTCGCCTTGCCCGAATGCTAACATGGCCATAATGATGTTGTGCAGAGGTTTAGTTTTCCTCATTTCTGTGAGTTATCCTCATAAATCTACTCATAGTAGCAAGGTATTCCTTCTCTCTCTCTCTCGTAAATATCAATAATAATTTCTCTAAATTCACTTATATACTTTTTTTCACTCTTTATGGTTATATGGCAGTGAAACTTTAGTCACTTGACTTTTGTGTGGCTGGACATGATGATGTACATTCGTCAGCATAAACTGAATTGTTTAATGTAGTAAACGGAGATTCATCCAGTATACCGGTTTCGTCCTTATTTGAATCTCATCATGTTTTGTCCAGAATTTGCCCTGGATATAGCTCGAACCTGAACATGTCTGCATCTGAATAAGTTGCTCTAACCATTAAACCACTCTATCGCATATTACACATAATTTTTAGTTATATACTAACTATTGTTTCTTGGTTAGCTTTTCCTTTAGGTGGAGCCTATATAGCATACATTTAGACCTAAAGTTCCAACTAACCATCTAAGTCAATCATTTTATAACAAACACCACGTTATCTGTGGAAGTGGTATTGAATTGAAAATTTATTTATATAAATGAACATCGGTTGAGCGGGCGGTGATAGCAATAAATTAAATAAATTTTGCGACCTTGATGTAACAACCTGTCCCGTTTTTACATACATTTTCAGCATAAACTAAGAATTATATAATGTAGAAATGGCGATTCATCTTGTAAGCACGTTTCGTCCTTATTGGGAACTCATCACGTATTGTCCAGAATTTGCCGCGGACAGGGCTCGAACCTGAGCACGTCTGCTTCAGAATCTGACGCTCTAATCACGTAGCCACCCTGCCACATATTACGCACAATTTTCAGGTATATATTAACTGATGTTTTTTGTTTAGCCTATCCCTCATTTGAAGCCTATATGGCGTACCTGGAGACCTTAAGTTCCAACTCAACAACAAATTAAACAAACAGTTGTTGAGAGAAACAAATTCCAAAGCAGACGTGCTGAAGTTCGAGCCCTGTCCACGGCATATTCTGGACAGCGCGTGATGAGTTCACAATGAGAATGTAACTGGTCTACTGGACGAATTGCCTTTTCTAAATTTTAGAATTATTAGTTTTTATTGACAAATTTATGCTCATATGGGGCCAGGTGGTTATATGAAGATCGCAACCTTGATTTAATTAATTGTCATCACCGCCCGCACAACCAATGTTCATTTAAATATATGAATGTTCAATTCACTGCCACGTCCCTTGGTAGCGTTGTTTCTGTTATACAGTGACAGATTGGGTGTGGTTAGTTTGAATTTCAGGCTAAAAGTATGCTATTTATGCTCCACATGAAGGAAAGGCTAACGAGGGAACATTAGTTATTAACTAACGGAAAATTGTGGTAATTATGCGGAAGGGTGGCTTTTCTGTATTGTACCATTCTTAGTTTGTAATGAAAAATCTATGTAATTAATGGGTCAGGTGCTTATATCAAGATCGCAACCTTGATTAAAACTGTTGTTATCACCGCACGCACAACCAATTTTCATTCAAATAATCTAAGGATTCATAACTTGTAGTTGATTCTTTCATTAATTTCTGTTGATCGTGGTTAGAGACTAGAAAGGATTTTTACATTTAGGTAGTTTCTTGGAGTCTGCTATGACTGCTTTATACGCATGGCTGTCTGAAATTAATTAGGAGTTTCTAATGCAACGAAATCGTCAAGTTTAGATGTGTGCGGTGGTCTATAAATCGTAGTTAATAAAAAGCATGATCTTAAGGATGTAAGAAACGTATATTAATCATTTTTAATATAAATAATTTAGCATACCATGTTAAGTTTATTTCGTGATGGTGGTCAGTTGATCATGATGCGCCGTGTCCTCATTAACTAAGAAAAGCTTGAATATGCGAAAATCTTCAGTGATTTAGCCGTAAATATGGTCCAACAGGGAGTCCTGGTAAATTTCGCTTTGTTCGCTTAAGCACTTCTTGGACCCGCCGTGTGGAAAGCCTACATCTTTGTTTATGCTTGTGAAATAAATTTAGCAACTTTGCAGCAGTGATCCTTTCGCAAAGTAATTAAAATATATTTTTCACTCATTTTTAGGCCGTAATCGATGGGTTATCTACTCGAATAAAGTTGGTTGGGATTATGATGCGTCGCAGGTACCTCCAGAATGGTAGGTTTTACCCGGTTTTACATTTTCGTCAGGCATCGTTGGTTGCATCACATTTGCGATGAATCACCTATTGAAAAACCACCAGAAAAGCGTAAATGGATGGTAGAACATACGGAGAACAACTCGCTCGTTCCGGACAAAAAGTATGTTCCGTATTCGACGACACGTTCTAAAATCGAAGCATGGGATCCTACATCAAGTGCAGACTCCAAATAATTATTACAGGTCTAAACATAGTTTTTAGCTTGACAAATTATTAATAAAACTATTTTTGAACGCAGCTTTGTGTTTTTACTTCGTCAATCTGATATTCATGGCAACTTAATTTATGCAATTTAATTGGTGTTTGTAATTTTTAGACTGTAAAGAATGGTTGTGACTACAGCATGTGTTTCAACAAACGCCTTTCAAGTGATAACAGCCCATGCATTCACCACTGAGTTTGAGGAGGTCGCGGGCTTGCTAATTGGAAATGTAAATATAATTTCTTTGATTTAATTTATCAGACGTTTGAATCTATCACTAAATTATTGCCACGGATCTAAGCTTTTGAAATCATGTAACTGATTTTTGCAGCCATGGGTTCATCTTGTCGAAAATGATCAAATAATTATTATTTTATCCTTAAAATTTCTCACGATTGTAACTTGAATTGATATAACTGGCAAAGCAAGTCTCTCGTCAACACCATGTAATTAAGTGAAGATTAGTTGCGCGGGAGGGGATAACAAATACTATAATCAAGGTTGCGATCTTGATATAAGCACATGACCCACTAATTGTTTACATATGTCAGTATAAACTAAGAATTTTATAGCGTGGAAAAGGCAATTAATCCTGTAGACCGGTTTCGTCCTCATTGGGAACTCATCACCTACTGGACAGAATTTGCCGCAGACAGGAATCGATCTTAGGTTCGTCTGCTTTGGAATCTGGTGCTCTAACCACAGCCACCCTGCCGCACACCACACATAATTTTCAGTTACATACTAACTGTTTATTGGTTAGCCTTTCATTTAGGTAGTGCTTATATCGCATACATTTAGACCTAAAGTTCAAACTAACCATCCCTAATCTGTCATTATAGAACAGATACCACGTTACATGGGGAAGTGGTATTGAAATTAACATTTATATAATTAAACGAACATTGGTTGCGCGGGCGATGAAAACAATTACTTTTAACAAGTTTGCTATCTTGATATAAACACCTGACACATAATTTAGATAGATTTGTCAGTATAAACTAATTATTGCCTAGTGTGCAAAAGGCAATTCATCCAGTAGATCGGTTTCTTCCTAATTTGGAACTCGTCTCGTTCTTCCAGAATTTGCTGCAGTCAGGGCTCGAACCTGGGCAAATATGCTTCGGAAGCTGTTTCTCTAACCACTGAGCCACCCTGATAAATGTATGCATATAATGGGTCAGGTTTTGATCAGGATCGCAACCTTAGTTAAAAGTAATTTTTATCACCAACCCCGCAACCAATGTTAGTTTAATTATTTAAATGTTCATTTCAATACCACTTCCTCATGTAACGTGATATCTGTTATATAATGATAGACTGGGGATGGTTAGTTGAAACTTTAGGGCTAAAGGGATGCTATATAAGCTCTACCTAAAGGAAAAGCTAACCAACAAACGTTAGTTAGTATGTAACTGAAAATTGTGTTCGATGTACAGCTGGGTGGCTCAGTGGTTAGTGCACCATATTCCGTAACAGACGTGCTCAGGTTCGAGCCCTGACTGCGGCCAATACTGAACAGAAAATGATGAGTTCGCATTAAGGACGAAACCTGTCTACTGGATGAATTGCCTTTTCCTCACTATGCACAACTTAGTTTATATTGACAAATGTACACAAATAATTTTTTTTAAAATGTATTCTTAAATATTAATTAAGTAGAAACTATGCATGTGTTCATTCTCTACATTTTACTTCCTATTATAACGAGCTTATCAACTGTGAAAGGCAAGAAATATTAGTTCTTTTTTGTTGTTGTACTGGTGTACTGCTGTACGGTGATATCACACTCTACCTCGCCAACATATATTTTTCCTTTAACTCATTTTTATCAACAACCTCCACTAAATGACATGACTTCATCAGTGTGTGGTCTAACACGTACGGATATTAAACAATATTGATTGCGCGGATGGTGATAACAATTCTTTAAATAATTTTTTTTAGCTTGATATAAACACTGATCCCATTTTATTTAACCAGTCGCACACCAAAACAGAAACTACCGTCAGTCGTATGTACTGACACTTTTCGACCTCCTATAATCATCGTCAGAACACGACGGCAAACTGGCAATAGAGGATAAACTGCGTAGCACGTATAAGGAATACAAATTTAGATATGCGTTCCTCGCCTATAGTAATCTCTCGCATATTGTACTTGACTGAAAATATCGTCCGCACACTTTCTGTTCAATCACGAGCATAAACCAGTTTTAGCGTTCACTACATGGATACAAGTTATTCAATTAAACAATCATGGATAAATAAATCAAGTTTGAGAGTTTGATATAAACACCGATCAAATTGTATTTAACCAGTCGCAAAACAGCAAAACTACAGTCAGTTACATGTACTAACGTATTTTGACCTTCCATGAGACTAATTAAATACAATAGGATCGTTATTTATATCAATTTCGCAAACCTTATTTGAAGAATTGTTATCATCACCCAAGCGATCAATGCTTGTTTAATTGTTTAACTTGAATAAACGTCGCGGAAGCTGTGAAAAGTCCATGCTCGTGATTGCACAGAAATTGTGCAGCCAACGTTTCAATTTAAATATAATGCATGTGAAAATACAGGGAGGGAGAACCGCATATCTAGTTTTGCTATTATTGTATATGCATTGTGGTTTGATCTTCGGTAGTCGTTCTTTGCTTGTGCAATAGCTAACTTTGAGATCGATAACGCTCCATTTGTCTTATCTATGGCCGCAATTATGTTAAAGATCGACGAAGATCAATATAAATCCAATCATGAATTGAATAATCTCAGAAGAGTTAGTAAACATTGTGATATGTTCCAAAGCAGACAAGCTGGGATCGACGGATTCAATGAGTCAATCAAATCATAATGATAAGATCAATGAAAGACTAGATAATATGGAGGTATACATTAAAATTAATGACGACCTACTTATAATCTATTGCGAGTACTGAAATTATTGATCAGTACTGTGATTCTTAATGGCGAGTTGGATCAAGAATATGGCAACAAACGCACCTAAATATACAGACGCGCCCAGAATGCGTTTTCTGGTAAAGTTCCGCAAACCAGTTAATGTGCAACACTCTTCAGCATACAAAATGTCCAAGTTATTTTATCATGGAATAAGGAAATATTTGTACATAGACCGCTTATTGAGTAAGTCATTTAATTAGTTAAAGGTCAATTTATTAAATTGAATTATATGTAGACTAACTTAGATCTTCTATCAACGCACTCTAATATACCAGTACTCGAAGAAATATAATGTGTTCGACGTTTCCTTGTTGATCACCTGGTAGTATTAGAAAGAAGTAAAAATGACGATGAGATATTTTAGATATTAGCTCATGCATGGTTTCTATTTATTCTGTGTTTAAGAAGGAATTTTATAAGAAAATGAGAGGTGCTCCTATCGACTAACTATTCTCATTTGTCATAGAAAATATCTTCATGCATTTTATAGAGAAAATATCTCAGTTTTGACGCTTCTGTGTGCACATTCCTTTAATGTATTAGTGGCCATTATCATCGTGGAGACAGCCGCAAATGTGAGTGAACTCAAATTTACGATTGAAATTAACACGACTGATTGTCAAATTAGTTGGAAATGTTAAAATAAATTGGAAAGAGATGTTTATAGGAGATATACTTACTCTTGTATACATCTTAGTTTTAAGTCAAATCATCTTTATTTTATGAGGATGTGTATCTTGAAATCATTGACAATTAGAAGCTCGAGACTAAAATGCATAAAATAAAGAGGTTGAATTAGGTTGACTTTGAGAAATATTCCATGCTAATAGATATAAATGTCATGGGCATGATTGTAGTACGGGGAGTCTGAAATACCGAAAAAAGAGTCGTAGAGTCACTGTAGTACTGGACTTCAAACTCAACTGGTAGGTAAAAATGGAAGCATCAATATACAATAAACGAACCATTTAAAAAGAATACCTTACGCTAGGCTCTAAACATCCCATCAAATTGTGGAGATTGATTCGTTAGACACATCAGGAATATGTGAAATTCCATGTAATGTTTGTAGTTTCATTTATTTGGGTGAAATCATGCGCTCAATTAAGGTTATATGAGGAGGCAGAACTGCCTTATAATGCGGACATGTTAGTAGATCAGGTCTTGAATGTAGTACTGTAGATATTTATTACTTTAATTTAAATAATATGAACGTATAGGTGCAGTAAATTATATCTCACTGGTTAACTCACAGATGTTATTACACATACACACATACATGGCGTAAGCCTATATTGTGAATCGTCAGTATTTGTTATTAGATGACTTTAATTTAACTTGAATAAGCGTACACACATACCCACGAATCTAGTGACAAATCAATTGTGGTTAAGAGATCTACCAGTAAGTGTAAATGAAGCCGTTTACACATAATTAGTTTAGTTAATATTTTAGATAAATCTATCCATCGTCAAAAATAGTATGTCAACAATTGGAAATACAGATGCTTTATCGAAAAAAGCCAAAATAGAATCATTAGTTATTTAGTTTAGGTGGATCTACATACACAACACATGTACCTGATGCTAACTAGACCTCCATGGGACATACATTGAGCGAAGTTAACTATGTGGCATAACGACATCGGCAAAACAGATTTCTTGAAATTTTCACAGCATCGTTTTATAACGTGACTTCCAATCGAAGTAAAATCTACAAGTGTAGAAGACTCCGATGAAGAAGATGATTACTAAAAGTCGAACAAGTTTGCAAAAGAGCCCTATTCCAAGTCGTGATAGACGATGTATTCCGCTAATAACTATTCCTAACAGAACGTAATGACTCTTAAAATATTTTTTACCGACTAATGTAAATGGATTATTTGACAAGAACAGACAACTGCACTGGCGATACTTAAGCGTTGTCGCTTGACTGGTAACCAATAGGATAGATATTTATTCCTTACGGAAGTATTATTTTTCCAAGTATTAACACCCAAACCCCCTTCCCGCTGAAAATAATTAGTGCTTAAAATTACCAGTAACTGCTGACACTTCAATTTTTACCGAACAAAATGGCAGGCAAAAAATGAAAATTGTATAGTCAACTAGGAACATTTAAAAATTTGGCTAATTTTGTTGAACTCCAGATTATGTTAATTCAAAATACAAACATTATCGCACAAATGATTAACTTAACAGTAGATAATTCGAAATTGAGACTGAACGATGGTGTTAATCCTATTAATGAATACATTTCGTGATTAATGGCATCGTCAGTAAAAGTCGGCATTGCGAACGATCTTGGTGATCAATGTGAGTTTTAAAAACGTGTTTTTTTAACTTCCCAGAAATTTATTCATGAAGATAATGTCCTTTAGAGAATCGAAACATATTACCCTATCGATGTTTCGAAAAACTTTGGATTGTCCCTGGTTCCTCTTTTCAGTGGAGCATTTCGGGTTCTTTCGTCAATTTACAGCCCATTAAAAATGTTGTACAATCAAAATATTAAAGCAAGTTTAAGATTTCTCATTCATACTTATAACTGGTTAATCTTATTTTAGCTACTGAATTTTTATTGAATAGGCACACAGCAAATGTGCATGGTTTTAAAAAAATTTAACCTGTAGGTAATTAATTAAACAAACTTGCGCAATCAACTAAGTGAGACTACAATGTCTGAATTTAAATTTATTTTTGAACGCACCAGGATAATTGTGTTTTCTTACCATTTGCAACGACATATATTAAGGATGACCTTTGGTTAGGGAGAGGATAAAAGTAAAACAATTACAACTAACTACCGTTTTTTGCGAAGAACTAATATATATGCAAGTATGTATTAGGTGTTGCGAACCTAGTAACGGATTAGTTCAGTTGTGACCAGAAAAATAAACCAAAGACAGCATGAACGGAAAGTATTATCTCATGCACATTCGTTTCGTACTTACTTGCGACTCATCAGTAGTATTCGGTATTAAGCCATTTAACCACTTAATTTGGGTGATGAATGTGGGATAATTGGACCGTACACGTGCACTTACGTTTCTAGCTCCACTACTGCGGGATTACGCATTTGGCATTGGAGATTGTACCGTCCTATTATCCCTCATTCCTCACCCAAATATATAGTGGTTAAAGTGCGTAATACTGGCTTCTACTGATGAGTTGCCAGTAAGCACAAAATCAATGTGCATGAGATTATACTTTCTGTTCATGCTGTCTTTGGTTTATCCTTCTGGTAACAACTGAACTAATTTTTTACTAGGTAGGCAACGCCTAAAAAATATACAACCTTCGAAAAACCATGCCAAGGTAAGTGATAAAAATAATGACAGACAAATTATCAGTGTGAAATTTAGCTTAGGCCACTTGATTTATACTTGAGAATTGCTTATCTTATAATAGCTACTGAAGCTTAATTCGATAGGCGCACATTGTGTAACTGCTTTTGTGTATATATAAGTGGTTAGTATTCAGTTCATTATAACTGCATACCGGTATTGGGTCGCCATATTTTAAATATATATATATATATATATATATATATATATATATATATATATAATGGACTTCATTGATTGAGATAATCAGTTTGGTGATTGACCGGACAGATTTCCTTTTATCCTCTTATTGTTTGATTATTTTTCTACAAAGACTGTTAAAAAGACTACGTCACGTCATCTCGTACAGTTTGCAGTTTATTATTTACGCTTATGTTGATTATTCTGTGTGAAAATTTAAGATCACTCCGCCCACGACCAATGTATTGACGGTATTGCCGCTGAAGCGCACTTACAAGCGAAAAGATCGTGTTGAAATCTCTTCCGAGCAGTTGGCTGCGGCGACAGAATACTGTGAAGTAGGTTTTTTTAAATGTTTTTTTGTCTATTGTTTAATTAGCTTCCGTGTACATTTTGATTGCCGGAGCTGGTAAAGGCTTTACTATTTTTGATAAATCAAACAAATATTTGTTAATCAATGATGTACACTTGCGTCATTCGTATGCACATACGCGTTTTTCGTTAAGTTTTAACGTTTTAATTCCATGTATCCGATGTTGTTGCTGTTAGCGACAATCGTTTTGTCATAAAAGAAAAATCTAACTACCGCATCACTATAACAGTTAAACACTGTTTGTTGCGACTGGCTAAACACAATGGAATTGGTGTTTAATTCAAGCTCACAAACTTGATTTAAAGAATTGTTGCCATCATCCGTGCAATCAATTATTGTTTAATTGTATTATCTAATGAATCGCCAGTCCGAAGTATAAATGATATGGTCAGAGGAAGTGCCGCGCATGCTTCATTAGTTTGTTTTGTAAAACTGGTGAAGATAGACCAACTGAAAAAGGCTGACGATAACGGCAGGCGAAATATTTTGAAGAAAGAAAACAACTTGAATCATTACTGCGTTAGTCAAAACGCAGATCAGGTAATTTCGATTAATCCAGTTTTGCATTTTTTCATTTAAAGTGATCTATTCTGTAAGAAATAATATATAGTATAATGCATTCAGGTGGTAACTTATTATTCAGCCACACACTTAGTTAGATGCAAAATAACAGTTACGTAAATGCACACACACGTGTCAGGAAACTATCTAGAGAAAGGTCAGTCTGAAGTATAAATGGTGTGGCCAGAGGAAATATCACACTGCTTCATTAGTTTGGTTTGTATAACCTCGTCCTTATCGGAATCCTCTTCTTCTTTAATGTGTGATTCACACGAAGCAGATTTGCGTGACCTGAAATTTCGAGACATTTGAGCGAGATGATTTTGTTCTGTATTTAGAACTCTGACAGTAATTCGAGGTGTGCTTTCGAATTGGCGATAAGGACACAGTTTCGGGGATCAGGACTGATTTAGGTGCCGGGTGACACATCGATTAATAAAATATTTCTGCAAGCTTGTAATGTTTCACGGACTCTTAATTTTCTTGGGTCTGTTACGCGAATAGGTTGAAATAAATTTCAGCTGGTTTCTGATACGATGGTGCCTCTTCCACCTTTGCAGTTTATTGTCTAGGAAAAATCAAGATTGGAATTCGAACTGTGTTTACGTTGATGTCCATTGAATATACAACTGTTATTATACGCCGAGATATCACGAATTCGATGCCTATTTTCGTATATCTTCACGCACTTTTCAGGCACACAACAGTTAGTTTTTCTGAAACATACAATGCAACATACTAAAGTATTTGTGTCCCGTATGGCATGTCTTAGTTTTCGCAGCATATTCACCAGATTTTTCCCATCAATAAATATTTCTTTTGATTTTCGAAAACTTTATTTTTGATAAAAATAAAGCTTTTCGGTATGCTAGCATCCATTTGATTCCACTTCTGTCACGGAAGCTGGAGGATTCCATAGGACAGAAAGCTTTGCACTACATTTGAAATTTTTTTTCCGTTATTTTAACCTATGTTCTGCGAAACTTCCCGACAGTCGTTATCTATTATTGTCGATTATGAGGCATAAAGCGTATCTATCACCAATATTAAATTCTACGTCATTTAGGCGTCTAACATAAGCATTCATGTTATTCGTAACGAAGACTATTTCTAAACTTTGCTCCTTTCTTAGTTTAGAACTTGGAGTAGAAAACGTTCTTGCTGTTGTCTGTGATGCATTCGGTGAAGATGTATGCGTATACAACAAAAAGCTATGTCTATTACTGCTTTTTCCTTGGTTTTAGTGGTCGTCATTCAAAGAGAACGGCTTCACAGCTTGTGAAATAAGAGCAATATAGACTGCCATTATCTGACTATATACACTTCTATTATACCTCAGTTTAAAAACCAATAGCGTGTAGATAAGGATGATGCATAAATTTATCTAATATTGTAAGGATCCTGGATTCTTGTTTTGGTGCGCAAAGTATAGTAATTTCAAATTCGTCCAGTGTATGTGTTAGAGATTTCTTTCATGTCTGACTGTAGTTCGAGAATGGCGTATCGTATTTCACATTAATTCACACAGTTGGCTGCGCCCTTCATCGATACACGAGCGGAGTGATCCACCGCTTAGAATTATACAGTGTGGCAAGAACTAGTGCGTGTGTGACATGAGTCTGAAATAAGAGAATCGAGTAACACCCCCACCCACACACACAGACACCTCAACGCCAATTTCGTAAAACAATTCGAGAGAGGCCTCGAACAGTGACTGCCTGTACATCCCACCAAAACACATGAGCCAATGCGAGATGGCATTTCACGTGAATTTGACAGGCGTACAGGGACCAACAAGAGTTAATTTCTTAACTCAAGCGGCCGAATAAAGCCGTGTAACAAATTGTAACGGGCGCCGTATCGTATTGTTGGTACGGGCATAAATTCGTGGATTCGGACAATGAAACTTCTCAAGAAAATTGACATCTTAAATAGTCAGTTTACTGGTCTAGACGGCGCATTTTAACGGTTCTTAAGATTATTATTACTATCCTTTATTTTTTCTTTGACTGATTGGAATCTAATTTACTGAAAATCTAGATCTCAGTTTATGTGCATAAAACATATTCTTCCAGTTAGATACTGTTTGTTGCGGGATCCTAATATATATTCAATTGAGTAATATGTGTTGCGCACCTTGTAACAGATTATTTCTAATATTACCAGAAGGATAAAACGAAGATAGCATAAACGGAAAGTATAATCTCGTTCACATTCGTTTCGTGCTTACTGGTGACTCATCAGTAGGAGCCGGTATTACGCCCTTTACCCAATATATATTTGGGTAAGGAAATTGGGAAATCGAACGGTACCATCTCGTGTACAAATGTGTAATCCTGCAGTAGTGGAGCTAGAAACAAATATGCACATGAGATTATGCCATCCTTTCATGCTGAACTTGGTTAATCTTTGTGGTTGTGTTTGAGCTAATTTGTTACTAGGCGAGCAACACCTAATACACAATTTCATATTCTTCACGTGTTTTGCTAGTTTTCATGCTTCATTCTGATCGAGAGAAGTTATCAATGTCTAATCTAAGACGAATTTTTATCGGTTTAATTACTGTGTCAGCTTACATCCAGACAAGAACGTGAACATAAAACTCTTCTTACGGAATTCGAGCTTTATAAATTTCGTAGTACCGTTACCATGTGCAAAGATAAAAATTATTTTTGCTACATTAAATTATATTTAATTCTTACGTGCTCCTCGTTTATTCATTGCTGAGCAGGTCTATATATTTTCAGAAAGACAATCAAGCAAATTGAAACGAAGAGAGATAGATAGAAAGAGAGAGAGTGCTATAGGGAAATGTCCAATTGTTTCTGCACATCATCTTCAATTCAGGCTGAAAGCCCGTACATTCTTTCCATGCTTGTATTAATTTGACTGCAGTTTATAAATCTACAACGTTTCATAACTTATTTGTTCTAACATTTGTTAAATATCGTAAAATTTATCTTGCAAGCATTTATACATGGTGTCCAGAAATATACGTTGCGCCAATATGATCGTCTTTTAATCATTCGATTTCACACACTTGTTTAAATCGCAATTCTCTTGCACTATCTGGTCGCTTTGCGTACGTAACTTCATCGAACTTTTACCCATATATATTGATAAATAATAGTTCAGATCAACATTAATGACTTTTTATTTAATAGCTCTTAAAAGCAAATATGCTAATTTATTTAACATGCCTAATTTAACTGCATTAAATTTGAGCGTTAGAGTCTCTTCTCATTTCTCCGTTGTTATGCGAAAATCAGAGTTGTCCTTTTAAAGAATGTTCAGATAGGTTCTTTTTTTCTGGTGATGCGCTCCGCTGCGTTTTAAAAGTTTCTGTTTTAGCAATTGACTTAGAAAATTATTTAGTATAACAATCAGATATTATATCATTATGTATGCTAGAGGAAAAATCATGTAGGTAAAATAAGCGTGAATTATAGATGACGCGCCTGAATGATTTGACGTTATTCTTTATTGTTTTTATGATGCTCACTTGTGGAGAAAATGGCAAGGAAATATCATATGTGACACTGTGTATCTTAACGTTTAAATGCAAATTTACTATTAATTTAAGAGTTATCATTTTATTCATTATTTGAAGGTAATTAATTAATATTCATTAATTCATCATTAACTACCAACTAAAGGACTACCTTTAATTATCTTAATCTAATCAAGGAATATCTATACAAATTTATTACAATTCTTATCTTTATTTTTCATTTTAATGGTTCTTCTAGGCTATTTAGATAGCGTCTGTCTCTCTACAATAACCAGGCTTCCAAACATTTCAATTCGCTTCTGGTGTGTCTACCTGTGCAAATTGATTACTTTTAGCTGAATATTATTTAATTAATCCGATGTCGAATTTGGAATGTGCAAATACTGATACCCTGGCTATTTTAGTTTACCAAAGCTACCTTACATGTTCAAGATATTTGATTCCCGGGACCTTACAAAACTAACTCTGCATTTGGCATGTTTTCTGTAGAGACATCAGTTCCTTTTACTTACATATGATGCATCCATTTGATTGAAAGCGTCTTGTAGCAATATTCGAATTTAATTCGAAAATGAAGAGTAAAGTTTTTAGTCTTTTAGTTTTCAAAAGGTCATTTGCGCCCTCTGCATACCGGTAATATTACCATCACCATGCTTTAGGAAATCGAGAAAGTTTGATAACAGTAGAAAAGGACTAACGTTATGAAGAACTGCTATTTTAATATAAATTGTTCACTCAGGCTTCGATCGACATCACTAACTACTTTTCTTAGTTTGCGTTACATCGTTATTCTATGCCCGTAATATTAAGATATTTTGGTTTATGGAGAAGCCACGAATACTCATTTGTGTGTAAATTATGGAACATCAAGAATTAAGTTTATTCCTATTTTGTCAGTGGTTTTCCAAAGTCATCATGTACTAAGAGTATCGTTGATGAAAACCGGACTACTGAAATGAACATTTATATAATTAAACAAACATTGGTTGCGCGGGTGGTGATAGCAATTACTTTAATCAAGGTTGCGATCTTGATATAAACACCTGATCCATTATGTACATACATTTGTCAGTATAAAATAAATATTGTATAGTGTAGAAAAGGCAATTCATCCAATTGACCGGTTTTGTCCTTATTGGGAACTCATGACGTACGTCTGCTTCGGAATCTGGTGCTCTAACCACTGATTTACCCTGCCGCACACCACAAAATTTTCAGGTGAATACTAACTAATGACTTTTGGTTAGCCTTTCTTTTAGTTGGAGCCTATATAAAGTCCTTTTAGACCTGGAGTTCCAACTAACCATCCCAAATCTGTCATTACTGAACAGACACCACACTACATGGGAAAATGGTATTGAAAGGAACATTTAAATAGGCTTGTGCATGCTTTCAGAACTAGAATTAATTTCTGTTTGGAAGGAAATTATACTATGTCTTTCTTAGGTAGTCATTTGTTAAACATTTGCGCATTTCTATCAAATGATATTATTTTTAAGTTTTCCTTCAATTTCATTCCTTGTAGTGCATGATTCCACCAGTTATGCTTGTTTACCGGATTGACCGCATACGGGACATTTAACTCTACTTTTATTATTTGTTTAGTCAGAAGTATCGCTTTGATTAATTCTAATTGATCGAGAAATCGACTATAGTTATGCTTGTGTGTGGATGCCCTATCTGCGGCAAATTCGCGACTGTTCGTGATGAGTTTCCAATCAGGAAGAAACTGGTTTATTGGATGAGTTGCTTTTCTATATTATACAAAACTTAGCTTACACTAAAAAAATGGACCTATTTAATTTAGCACCGGGTTGCAAGGTTTTTTTTACCTTTTTGTTTATACCGATTACCATTAAACGATTTCTTCGTAAAAACTGTACTGCTATAAAATCGTGCGCTGTTTATCCACGCAATTTTGAATTATTGACGTTAGTGAGTTGATACGGATTATCAAAAACATTCAAAATTAACGGTTTCCGACAAAACGATATGATCATTACAGTCACCGATGAAAGCAAACATAGCATTGAGTGGAATGTATGTTGCGTCTAATCTCGAGAGTATGCTCGCTGGCGTCAAAATCTGGCTCTTTTACGATTGCTGACTCATTACATCCAGCTTAAATTTTTTACCCGCATGGACTTATCTGAATGAGTCTGTCTCACATTTCTTTAATTTTCGTAGTATAAATCATAAATCGATCATTTTAAACCCGTGTACTATTTCAGTGTATCTGATTTTTCAATAGTATAAGTACCTCATAATGGGATTTTTGGCATTATTCCTTCAGAATATAGTCTTATTTGCTAAAGTAAGAAATGTGCCAGTGTGCTATTAGTTTAAAATTTAAATAATACGATCATGTGTGGTCGCAAACAATTTATGTACCATGAAAGATTGGTTTAATTGCGGACCTGGAATAATTGAAATTACCTGATCTACGTTTTGACTAACGCAGCTTTCATTGTTCCAGTAGTTTTCTTTTTGCAAAAATATTTCGGCCATACTTACCGTAGGCCTTCATCAGTTGCATTTTTTTTCGTTTGTTAAACTTGTGAAACAAAATGCAACTGATGAAGGCCTACGGTAAGTATTCTTTAAATCAAGTTTGCGAGCTTGAAGTAAACACCAATCCCATTGTATTTACTTCAAGGTGTTTACATCAAGCTCGCAAACTTGATTTAAACAATTGTTACCAGCACCCGCGCAAACAAGTATTGTTAAATTGTATTGCCTATATATGTATATGTGGCGAAAGCTACAAACAGTTAATGTTCATGACTGCATAGAAATTGTGCAGCCGACATTTCCAGTCAAGTTCAATGTATGCGAGACTGCTAGAGGTGAGAGCCGCATATCTAAATTTGATTTCCATATATATATTCAATGCGGTTTGATCCTCGATAGTCAGTTTGCCGTCGTACTCTGATGATGATCATGGAAGGTCGAAACGCGTCAGTGCTTTGCGGCTGGCGGTAGTTTTGTTATGTTGTTCGACGACTGGTTAAATACAATGGGATTGGTGTTTACTTCAAGCTCGCAATCTTGATTTACAGAATACTTACCGTAGGCCTTCATCAGTTTCATATTGTTTCACAAGTTTAACAAACGAAACAAAATGCAACTGATGAAAGCCTACGGTAAGTATGGCCGAAATATTTTGCAAAAAGAAAACTACTGGAACAATGAAAGCTGCGTTAGTCAAAACGCAGATCAGGTAATTTCAATTGATGTACCACTCGAGAAACCTTTTTGCCGAACGTAAATTGTTGCCTAACGCAGAAACTTTACTTAATTTAGTCAACATTGAATCTGTGGGTAATATTTCTTTTGAAAAAATATTCTTCCTATTCTCGCCGTTACTACACAAGAATCGTTTCTCCGAGGGATATTTCGACAATCCGTGCAATTTGGCTTCTTCAGAGCCGCGCTTGTTATAAAACACAAATGACAAAAATCACATTGCAGTCCGACGCAGTCAGTGTAAAATTTCGTCAATGAACATATTTTCCCCGGATTTTTGTACATCCATGTGTAGTGGTCAATGCCTGTACAGCCACTCAAAATTTATCCATCATATAGCCGGCACATCCTCATATTCTATCTTCTTTACTACAAGCTCATTGCCCTCTACTTAAATCTGGATAGACGTGTGCCCCAGTCTCAATAACGAAGACAGAGACCTTAACTGCTTTATTAGTAGAACTCGGAGACTGGAACATGGTAAACCCTTGGTGGCTTATATAGCCTCACATTACAATTATTTAGAAAAGAATTTGATAAACAGTTTAATTAAAACGATTAAAATGTTTAGGTCAGCCAAGGTTCACATGGTAAATTTACATATAGTCTCTCCGCGGCTATTTTATTCGACGCCAACCTAAGGTAATGGTACGATGTTTAAATAGTAAAATCTAATTAACTTTCATACTGCTCAGACCATGGAAGTCAAATAAAGTATAAATCGAAATAAGGCCATTAGTTCTCAAAAGTTGTAACGAAATAGTTTAGCTGTGCGATCAATCTCCAGGCGTACAAATGTTTACGTATAGCAAATAAGAAATGGTAAAATCGTTAAACACTTAGAGTTTAACAAAAAGCAGTTACCACTTAAATGAAGATAATTGACCAGGGTGTCATTCAGTCAGCTAGGCATCTAAACTACTAGAAATATACTCGGTCATATAGTCACTTTGTCTAGTTGGACTAGTACACCATGTACCTATAGTTTCCTCATTATCAGCTTGCAGGTATGTAGTTATTTATCCATTGGTATGTATCCATGTCTATTTAACTATATGTAGTCTTATATACATGTTCGCAGTATCGCCCCTTTGCGTAGATAGTTGTCATGATCTACTGTAAGTAATGATATAGTTTTTTTGGGTATACGTCCAATGGAGATTAGCTTATTCATGCCTCAAGAAGAATTAACATTATTTTACTGAATTGGTAATCAACAGTTTAATACTATTCTCAAGTTATGCAGGTAGAAAGCACAGAAATATATTTTAGCATTTAGAAGCTGACGCTAAACCGACGAATATCCACGGGTGTGTTTGTGGTAGAGGGGCACTATCACACAAAACTAAATTTTTATGAATATGGAGCGCTATAAGTAAAGATTTGTTTAAGCAATTTTTTTCATTAGCAAGCAGAAAAAACTTACAAGTAAAACTGGACAAGATGAAAAATTAGTTAAAGAAACATGCCAAGTTTCTGGAAACTAGAGTGGTTATAAATTAAGAAATTACTCAAATATTGATATTGAATAAAATAAAATCAAGAGTAATTAAGCTAGAACAGTTTTAAGTATATTTTTAATTAATACTTCTTAAAATATTGATATGAAATGCAATAAAAAGTTCACGTTAGCAAATTTAATGTAGACAAAGGATACTTGGTGAAAATGTAAGAGCCATTATGGTAGCTATAGGGCACTGAAAAGGCTATAAGTAGAAATAATTGCAAAATGATACGACCGATAGTTAAATTTTTCAAAAAGTAAATTTTTTCTTTGCACATATATAAACAATTTTTTTAGATAAACATATAAATTTGAATTTATTGTGTAATTATATACCATTAGCTAACCGTTCTTCATAATAGAATTTCATATAGAAACCGCTTTCTTACGCTTTTTTGTGAGTGTTGGTCGAGAACTTTTCCTCTTCCATTGGCTGATTGAAATCCACCTGCATTTATTTTGGATTATTTCGGCGCATATGGAGCACCTCCTCCGTTAAACTATTCAATGCAGTTTTTTATTCAATAAATTCAGCCTATTTATTAACTCTTTAGTTTTTCTAAATTATATTAAGCGTAGGGAACTTATAGGTTTCCTATACTGTGGAGTCAGTATATTTGAATTTGTTCAACTTACTTGACCGCTAATTTTCTCCCTATGATGGAGTCAATTTTTACTTAAATCAAACACTTACATAAATGTGGTATGACCAGAAAAATTTACGAGTATTCAATTAAATCAGATGACTCGTTATACTCTAAAAACGTGCGTTTCGCGGTATGCTCATCTCGTCCTCAGTAAGAATTGATAAGTTGTGCTCACATACCTGTCAAAATCAAGAAAGCTTGGAAAACTGCTGAGCATTATTTGAAGTCGCTCACCGGTGAAGTTGTTTCTCTCTTCGAGGAACCAATGTGCATCCGTTCTTCCTCGGCTTTGTCTACGCTAATTCTGTAAACTACTATTAGATTATATTCCACGATCCCATCTCCAGTTTGACGTATTCTCTTGTAGTAAGAGCATTATGTCATTTAGTGCATTTTTGGTTTTTAATAATAAAAATTACCGATATTTTTAAGGTCCAACTTCTCTGACAAAAGCAATATCGCAGTCGTTCACAACCTGAAACTTTATCATTAGCATTAAATTTTTCATTTAAATGTCTGGTAAATGATTTAAAAGAAATAATTTTGTGCGCGACTTAATTTTTCGCAATTTACTCATTCTTTCTTTGCTTAAAAATGGTAATTTTTATCCATGGCATATTTTCTCTACTCACTTGTGAGTATCTCTGTCTGTTGACGGTTCATCACATTGAATAAAAGCAATGCAGCAAGCGAGGAATTTCGATTAAATTGCCTCTTGTTTTCTTATACAAAATTAATTTCATGACAATTTCTGACGCCTTTATGATAAGTGTGCGTCACGTCTGTGTGGAATGTGACCATAAATGGTACTCAATCAGTGATTTATAATTAATTACAATCGCTATCCTTTTCTGTGAAACGGCACACAAAGCATACCAATTTGTCTATATTTACCATACTCATATTTTAGTTGTGTGTGTATGTGTTGAAGTGTGTGTAAATATAGCCTACACGCCTACCTCATCTTTTATAACACTGGGCATTAATTCATATTTTGGATAACAATGTAAATCATGTAACCTGCGATCTATTCTATGATTAAAAAATGGACAATTTATTACTAATTATATAAAACAGTGTAAATAATGCCAGAATAATGTATCTGAACGTTAGTGTGGAAATAATAAGCTTCATTAATTTGAATTTGAAATAAGTAAAGAACAGATACGAAATTACCTATTGAAAGCATCAGGTAATTTGGCAAATCAGACAGGTAGAAACTATTCCCGCTAAAAAGCTGACATGTTTCCTTTCATTTTTTCATACCATATAGTTAGGAACGAACTTAACATTGGTGTAATCTGATGAACCTTTTTTTCTCAACTAGTGCGTGCTTCGAAATGGCACATGTGCCTAAGTTTTTTTGTCCTGATTGAGATAGAAGCGCTTTGTTAAGGCCTTGATCTTCAGTATATTTTATGGTTTCCGAAAAATAAATTTACTAAATGGACTATATCGTCACGAACGTATTTCCTTATATTGACAAATTAAACATGAAATCGTCCACTATCCCTTGCAAAATATTCAGTTTTTCTTTGTTATTTCAGGACATTTATATTGCTTTTTTTGAGATACATGAAGGAGAAATTTAAAAAATGCGTTAAAGGCCTAAGAACTTTTCCATATATAAAGCAATATACTATTGATATTTGAATTGCACAGCATATTTTGAAAAGATGAGCTAAATTTAATCGCCAGTCAAGTGGTCATTAGTATTTGAATTTGGTAGAATTTGTGAATCGTTCTTTTATTTTCCTTTCTCTTAAGACTTTGCAAAAGCAATCAGGGGAGCGTCTCCGCGTGATAGGATGGTATCATTCACATCCACATATTTCGTTTCTTCCGAGTCACGTCGATATTCTTACTCAAAATAACTATCAAGCTATGGATCCCGATTTCATTGGGTTGATTTTGTCAGTCTTCGAAAGAGATAACAATCCGATGGTAAGTTGATCGTGAAGTTTAATAAATATGTAAATAATTTCTATTTCGCCACTTTATATGTATTTCTTCCACTTACTTTCCAACTAGTGGTTTATTTTAAATACTGTTTGTTGCAGAGGACTAATATATATGCAAGTATGTATTAGGTGTTGCGAACCTAGTAACAAATTAGTTCAGTTGTTATGGTCTGACGGTTTGATTTTTAGCATTATAATTCTCGTCCTGTTCTTAAATATGCAGCTTTTAATGACCACGTTTGAAATAATCATCAGAAACATTGTAATAAAGTGCAGGACATCAACATTGAAAGTTTAGGATAAAATAGTATGTATTTATAATTTATTACTTATATTTAGGGGTTGCTTAAGAGAACTTTTGCTTAGTATTATTTTCTTTCTGACATGTAGCTTATCGTAAAATGTAGTCGTGATGTGAAACAATAAAATCTATTCTTTTTTGTGTAGAGTTAGCCTTTCTTTTAGGTGTAACTTATTTGGAATTTCTAACAAACCACCTCCGATCTGTCATTAAACATCTGACACCGTGCCAATTGGAAAAATTATATTTGTTTCAAGTCTAATGGTAGGATTTTGATTATAGATATTTCCAGTATAAACTTAACTTTGCATCAGGAATCGAAAGCAATTTATCTATTAGATCAGTTTATTCCTTATTGTCCAGAAATTGGCCGCGGATGCGATACGAATCGGAGCACATTTGCTTCGGATATTATGACTCTATCCACTGCGTCATTTGAATATGTGTATGTGTGACTGTTCTAGAGCTCCATTCATGTCGAATCTTTTAATCAATGTACATACTTAGATTATTTTCTGACAAACGTTAATTTATTTATATATTTATCCAAAATTGCTAAGTGATGGAAGAGGAAGAGAAGACATTTGATTTTATGCCTAAACAGGTTATGCCTATATAAGTTTGTTATCTGCCGAGTCCTGTAGAATTGTTGCCTTTCATTGTTTAGGCATCAGATTTCATGTGGAATTATTTCTATGCTTACACGTACTGCTGTTTTTGTTGTGAATTTATTTATAATTCGTTCTTTTACTGTTTCATTATTGCAATTATTGTTCCAGTTGAGCTTACCATATGGGCTTGGAATTCATTAATTTCGATTGTTGACAAAACATGATATTTATTGATTTTACACTGAATTTACCACTTTTTCCTATAAAGTTTATGCTTCGTCAATTAAACTTGCTCATAAATTTAATTTTTCTGAGAGGTTTACCATGTTGCATATTTTCTATGGCATGTTTGATTGTTCCTTATGCTGGTTTCGTTTCAATTTTTTACATTATGCTTTTAGTAAGCACGTTGACATTTTATAAATTGAGTCGGTTTAACAGGATAGTAAGGCCACACTATTTGTATTCAAATAATAAGGTGAGCAAACAGGCAGTATGAACTGCGATAGGAAAGACTGATCTATTACTACTCTGATTTTACCTATTAACATTTCAATTTTTTAAATAAAATGTAAATTCGGTTTAACAGGAATTTACTGTGAAGATCAAAATTGTAACGAAAAACCAGAAAGTGGCTAAAAGTTAACAGAAAAAATCAAATGCGTCAGACACGAAATATAGATGAGGATAAACTTTTCCCTCAAGTACCGACAAGATTATAAGAATATTGTCGGTAGGAATGATTCAGGCACGCCGGGCGTCAGCTCAGAATTTTTATCGCTATCAGCTAACGATTTTCTGCTGTCAACGGCTAAGTGTAAATGTGCACTGCTGAGCTCACACCTATTCATTTACTGTTTTCTGCAACTAACTAACGATTCTGAAGTTGAGAATAAATAAGTTTCCGTTTTGTATATGATTTTGTGAAATTTCTTTCCTCTTAATCTCTGTCCAATTGTACGTGGACTAATGGCTAACTGTATGAATGTAGAGTCAGCGCGCAACACTCGGTGGCTTCCAGTCAATGAACGAAGTCGATCGTATCGATATAGATATTCGCCTGTTACCTCTGGAAGAAATGACATCAAGGTCCAAAGCCGTTGTGAGAATGTGTTATGATGCACTAATTAGCCTACCGTTATGCCTCGCAGAGGAGACCACATTGTCTAAACTTAACTCGTCGCCAGACAGTACAGAGAACAAGACTGCCAGTGAGTTTATCACTTTTTAAAATTATGTCAGCATTATACTACTATTATTATTAATTTTCCTTCACAGCATTACACCAACTCAATATTCGGCTTATTTAGTGCCCCACAACCGTGCATTTGGAATTATACGTGGCCTGTAAATGCACACTGGTTTATCTACTCCTGGTGGGAGGTTGAGACTTTTTATGACTTCACTTATTTGGCCTATTTGCTATGATAACCTGATAATGCTTAACAGGCACCGGTATAGCCCATTGCGCGATACAGGTACACAAGCCATCATTCTGACACCAAGGCCCAGGATTCAGCGAGTCCCTGAAAGCAATCGCGATGTTTAATAAACAGTAAATCTGATGGATTATTAAAAATTCGCGAACTCATTTTCATTAAAGTGTGTTAAATGACATTTAAATTAGTACTTTATTCCTAGATATCACTCAAATAAAAAAATACTTGCGCATGTTAACGTCGTTAAAATCTGTTTAGTACTTTATTCCTAGATGACACTCAAATAAAAACATTTTGCGCTGTCTTAACTCATCAAAATCTGCTTTACATTGCATATTTCATCATAATAATTTTATACAAGGATAAATAATAAAATAGGCTTATGGAGTAACAGGTATTGAAAATTCATGGTAATTCTAAATTCCGAGGAAATTTTGTATTCGGCTCAGGCTTGTTATTTGTGAAAAAAATTTTTGGTACTTTTTATTGTATATTATATACAATGTGTTGGCTTTACTGTCCTATTATCGAAGCCTTTTTATGAAGTTTACTTCATTACTGCTTGAATACGCATGCGTATTTTACTGTCCACTTATCCCACATTTCCTGATCAAATATATAGTACGTATTATGCATGTATAAATGAGATTATACCTTTCGTTTTGGTTTATTCTTCTGGTCCTTTTTGAACTCATTTGTTGCTATATTAGTTTGTATTTCTAAGGGATCTAAGTTAATTGATACAGTAGGATAACAAGGAATAAAGGGTACAAGTATCAAATTACCCTAAAATTAACTATGGTTAGTTACTTTTTTCCAGTAACCTATATGCTAATATTAAACCCAACGCACGTACTCTTATACAGGAGTGAGTTTCCTATTCTGATTCGTGCCATTATTTAGAGCTGTGTAACAAATCATACCTAGTGATTTTAATACCTTTGTTTGATATCTTATATATTTTCTATTTATTTCAATAGCTTCCCTAATTAATCTTGTATATCTAGTACGACCATATATTGATATGCGTCAACGATTATCTAATTCAATTATCTCACGTCTACTGTATGCCGTGCAAGATGTGATGTATTAAAATTTCTATATTTACATGCGGTTCTGTGTTATAATGTTCTTACTTTAATTTGACGCATGCCTTCTCACACGTGTATGAGCTTGCAATCCTAACATGAACTTTAATAAACTTCTCGTGTGTCTAAGATATGGATTTTCTCTTTTTGATCGGGAAGTTTAGTGCCCAGAACGAGGGGTCTTTACACAATGGAATACTTTGAACAGGTAAAATAAATTGAACTACAGACTAAAAGACAGACGTTAAGGACGAATCGGCTGAAGTATAAAGGAGTTAAAAGTTTCAGTTTAACTGAAGCCATTAAACACCAAAATAACACCATTTGTTTCTCCAGATTAATTGATCCAGTATATTATAGGCTCGGAGTGTTCCTATTCTCCGTTCTCCTTACTTTTTCTTATTATCATGATGGTACCACAACGAACTGTGGCAACCATCGGCAGATTCGCCTAGTAAACCATTTCTTGTTCTTAAGGTAGAAAATTTTTTCAAGATATCACTACCTGCAAGGCTGGCTAATTTTGCCGATTGTCAGGCTGGTATTTTATGAATACAGACCGTCTATATGATTTTATTATCCTAAATAAATAATCTCGTCAGGTGACAACGTTACTGATTTGAACGTTGTTCTATATGTAGGCTTGTATGCTAATTTTCATATGCCATTAATCGCACTTTTCTTCTGCTAGAGATGTGAGCCGCATATATAAATTTGATTTCTATATATATATTCAATGCGGTTTGATCCTCGATAGTCAGTTTGCCGTCGTACTCTGAAGATGATCATGGAAGGTCGAAACGCGTCAGTGCGTTGCGGCTGGCGGTGGTTTTGTTATGTTGTTCGACGACTGGTTAAATACAATGGGATTGGTGTTTACTTCAAGCTCGCAAACTTGATTTAAAGAATTGTTACCACCACCCGCGCAATCAATTATTATTTAAATTGTATTGCCTATATATGTATATGTGGCGAAAGCTGCAAACAGTTAATGTTCGTGACTGCATAGAAATTGTGCAGCCGACATTTCCAGTCAAGTTCAATGTATGCAAGACTGCTAGAGGTGAGAGCCGCATATCTAAATTTGATTTCCATATATATTCAATGCGGTTTGATCCTCGATAGTCAGTCTGCCGTCGTACTCTGATGATGATCATGGAAAGCCGAAACGCGTCAGTGCGTTGCGGCTGGCGGTGGTTTTGTTATGTTGTTCGACGACTGGTTAAATACAATGGAATTGGTGTTTACTTCATGCTCGCTTCATTTTTCTTATTTTGACGTTGATACGAATACCGATTTTTATTGGAATTACACTTCTAACTGTTGTCTGAAAACTTTTATTTTAACTGTGTTTCAATGCGCGAGCATGTAGAGGCGTTTTGAAACATTTCTCCAAATTTTTAAGGAATAGATTTACTTTTATACGATTACCATGTGTTAAAAATAAGCAAGTAAGCGTAATTTTGTTTGTTTGACTAAATAGATTAAAACAACATAATCTTTTGTAATATATCAACTGCTACTATTGGCTATTTCTGAAAATTTCTCTTTTTGATCGGTTTTTATTTCTTACATGAATGATTTTTCTTGATTTTATCTTACTTTTTCGGTTTTGCATAATTCGGATGTGCATTTTTTTTATTTTAAGAAAGGGTTTTCTTATCTATTGTTGATTAGTTGAAGATCCGCCACGAAAGCTTGATATTTTGAAGAAAAAATCCGGCGCTGATTTCAGTGTACCAACGTCATCGCCTTTCAAGTTATGGTTAGAAAGAGATGCAAATCAGGACACTTTTACGGCTATGAAATGTATGCTAGGTAAGATTTTCTGGTAGAATCATAAAACCATTCGCTTTTATGCATTATTGTAATGTTTAAACTGCTGTATAGTTTTAAACATATTAATCGCTAGCGACCTTATTCAAACTTTTAGCGTAACGACGTAACATCGAATGTACATTTTATTTTGTAATTTGTTCATTTATTTAATGTCTCTTTGGAGTATAATTCCCGTTTCCGTCGTTCTTTTGATACAACTTTATTCTGGTTGGAGCCGAAATATATTCTTATTGAATTAGTGTTCATTAGTTTACTATTACATACAGAAATTCCTTTGTATTTTTCCCAGTTTATAATCTGGCAATTCTCTACAGAGCGTAAAGCTAATTTGGTTTACCTATATGACTTCTTTAGGTGCTTTTAACGTCAACATATTCTCACCTCAACTAGTCGCATGGTTTCTCTGGCATAGAGCAGTTCTTAGTCGCGAAATGGAATTTCATAAACTCCAAATATAACGAAAGGTTCAATCTTCACCATTTCTTAGTAAAAAAGCTACATTACGTCCGCATTTATTTTTACGCTGTTCCGATGTTGTATTTCGCTACAAATTTTCTAACTTTTCTGCAATATTTGAATCTGGTAGAATAATTAAATTATAATCATTTCTAATTTCTTTCGGTTTAGATTCATTTTATTGCAATCTAAATTTTCTTTTGATGTATTCCTTTCCAGCTTTATTACTTCCGATGTGTATGTGTTCATCTGAAATATCTCTTCCATTCTGAATAAATAACCCCTGCATTTTGAGTCAATATTCTTAAGATTCTTGCACGGAATTGATAATAAAATCTCTGTTTTAACAGAAGGAATAATTAGACTTAAAATGTACACAGGAAAAGCTGATAGGTATTCTTCGTACCTGCCCTTCCCAATTCATAACCATTTATTATCAATGTCACATCTAAGCGTGATAAGTTATTATCTGTTTCCTGTTTCTGTGATAAGTTTTGATCTCATATATCGTATTATTTTGAAGAATACTTTTCTAAAGTACTTCATCACTATGATTCCATATTAAAACTTTATTCGAAAGATACTTTAAAAAAATTTGTTTTATGAGTTGATGGCTCTTGCGTAAGTATGTAGGCCGATAAAATGGATAAGAATTTTCTATCGAAGTACTTTTAGCTTAATAAAACCAGTTTAGGACATGAATAATTTGGTTATTTTCTATAACGTGATTTAGTCATTTTTTATTTTTAGAAAATACGGAAGGTTTTTTCTATATATATATATATATATATATATATATATATATATATATATGTACTAAGTCTGTATGATACTAACACTGTGGCTATTGTGTTAGTAACCGATACCAACATTACCGTACCGAAAAGGTACATGATACTAACAATATGGTTTCCAAGTCGGTACATGGTACTAACATGATGGATATCAATGTATGCTATAGTACACCGAAATTGAGAATTACAACTATATCTGAACACCTGTTACTCCAGTAAATCCATACACTCTGGCTTTGTTTCGCTCTGTTATCGAGGTGAATATTGTCATATAAATTGTATCATTTTCATAAATTACTGTCCTTTATTGTTTTGAGGAAATTATTATTTTGGTCATTGGTATTAATGGGTCTAAATTTAATTTTTTTAGTTTATTTGAAATAAAGTGTTTTCTAAACTTTATTTATTTGAAAAAAATGTTTCTCGTTGTTATATGGTAGTTAGGCATCTATTACTTACGAGTTATTTTATTGCTCTGCGTGATGCTAATGAACTTATTGTATAAGTTTGCGTTATAAATTTTTGTATGTTGTTTGTTACTGACGTTGCCATGGATTTCTTACAACATTGCGCTCCTGGTGTAACTATTGCTTTCCATGAAGATTGCTGGTTTATATCCCTTCTGTTCTGTTGTGTTTCAAGTCATGGCTTTTTTGGCATTATCCGAAACTCTTTTTATCGTCTCTACTGCTGAAACACTTCATTGAATCTGCTTATATCTGTTTCTCTATGAATTGGATTATCAATTTGATGGCCGTTTAGTCATTGAGGATGAAATATCCATTTGTATTCTATACAGATAATTTGGATTACAGTTTAGAAGAGTTCGAGAATGGGCTTCCTTTCTAAATACACATGTTTCTTATTTATCGCCACTACTGCTAGATTTGCCATCTATGAATGATGTTTATTTTAATTATTCCCTTAAGTTTCTCCAGTCCTTGGAATTTATCCGACACATACTCACCTTTTAAGTATTGTTTTTTGCGGAGAACCGATATATATGCAAGTATGTACTAGATGTTGCGAACCTAGTAACAAATTAGTTCAGTTGTGACCAGAAGGATAAACCAAAGGCAGCATGAACGGAAAGTATAATCTCATGCACATTCGTTTCGTGCTTACTGGCGACTCATCAGTATATTTGGTCGACGAATAAGCCGTCCTATTATCCAACAATCCTTGCCTAAATATATAGTGGTTAAAGGGCGTAAAACCAGCTCCAACTGATGAGTCGCCAGTAAGCACGAAACGAATGTGCATAAGATTATACCTTCCGTTCATGCTGTCTTTGGTTTATCCTTCTGGTTACAACTGAACTTATTTTTTACTAGGTTCGCAACACCTAATACATTCTTGCATACTCCCCTTGACTAAACATGACGAAAGTTTTCTCAAGGTATCCTGCAAATAAGGATGGTTTGTGAGATATCTTATCTAAAGCAGTAATCTCTAGGTAATGCATTAAAATGTTTGAACATTTATTATTTTATTACGGAAACAGAGTAAATACCAAAGTTAACCAGTTCTTGAATATGAAGAATAAACCATTAGACACAATATGAGTTTATGTATTTATATTTAGTGTATGCCATGGGATTAATGAAGATTAAACAAATTGCTCAGAAATATGGCCATGCCTGTAGACCAGTTATGGCTCGTCACCCGAGCGATCGTTGTCACACTATGAATTTGGAAAGATGTAAGCAGAAAGCTTTATTTAACAGTAAATGATTGGCAAATGTCTGTGGACTATCAATTGAGCTCTAATTTGTTGTTAAAATAACCAACACGACATAGCAAACGGATCTCAGACCCGATATTTAGGGAGGTTTTGATCAACAGTAATATGCGACAGTTATCAAAAATAATTTTAAAATAAACGGCTGCTTAACTAAATTAGGTGTTAAATTAGTATACGGAACCTAATGCTAGTTTTTTTTTAATATATGCTCATATATGCGCATTTGTTTCTATGCATATATATTTTTCAAAATTATACGAAATAAGTATTCTTGGTCAATCCTTAAATTATCGAGGATTTTGCTCGTTGGCGTTTGTGCAGCTCGTTAGATGTCAAGACCTGACTATCGCGAGGAAATTGATTCTTGGACTTGAACACCACAAGAGTACCAGCAAAAGTTGATGAAACTTCACACTATGTATTTTAACGTGTGTCCTACTCTCCAGTACGAAAGAGGTAGCATCACGAGTCGCCTTTCTCTCACTTATCTTTACAGCTAGTGCACGTGAGCGTGGCTTGTTATAGCTTCTGACGTAGGAAGAAGGATACTCGTCAGGCACTTACTGGTTGCTGATTTTGAAGTAGGAGCCGTCTTTATTGTCTATCCGATGAGTATGCAGCGATGGTGGTACGTCTCTGAATTCGTATAGAGCCTTCCAGTGTGGGGATTCTTATTTCAGACTTACCGGCAGCGGCTTTTTCGCTCATTCACTGTGCACGATTCAGTAGATCAGGCGTGTATTCAGTATTAAATAACTATTAGTTGTATTATTAATTATCTGTAGGTCAAAAAAGAACAGCATGTCATACATTCTCAGCGGTGATAGATTATTCGTAATTAGAATCATCCTGTTCTTAGATGGCCTTCCGCCACATGCTCACGTGTGCCATCCACCAAGAATATCTTTTTCAAGGCACCAGGTATCGACTTCGTCCCGTCTCTTGTCATTTGAAGCACTAATGCATTGGACAGTCTGGGAGCTGGTCTCTAGCAACTTGAGGCCATTTGGGTTACTTGTCATGAGTTTGTTGATTGTGTGAAAAACTAACCGCCTGACACCTGTGACAATTTTGTGACTAGTAATTGATTCTGACTTCATTTCCTAAATTTGGATTGAAGACATTCAGTAACTACATTGCATCTCGCATTCCTTTGGTACTTTCGTGCCTAGTTGTCTTGTGTTTGTAACTTCTTGCACTACATTATTACACTTTTCTGGCGTGAATGCGACACAACATGGACATATTTTTGGCTGGCACCAATTATAGGCTGTTATCTTTAAAACCTTTGTGTTAGTGACATTTATATGCTCGGTTTACATTATATTTGGTGACTTGGCTTTTAAGTCTCATTGTCGAAGACTTTATACGAAGTTAGCGTTATCTCTGATTAAATACACATTTGTATGGAAGTTTCAATCGTCCAACTATTCCACAATTTGTGATAAAATATAAATCAAGTTTATTGCGAAGTATCGGCTCTTATTGATGAGTTATCAATGAGCGCGAAACGCATGTGTACATGAAATTACAACTTTTGTTCATATGAATTTTGGTCTATCCTTCTAGCCCTATTTGAAATATTTTTGACTTGGTGCGCAATATCTAATACAAAATTTAACTATAATGTTGTTTATCTTGGACTATCTTTACAATTTATTATTTAATATAACATATTGCTTTTTTTCACCATAGAAAACGCTGCGTCATTGCAACGTATAAATGCGACAGTTGGTCTACCTATGCTGGATGCGCTTAAAGGTTTTGACATCGGTCTTGAACGCCTAGAAACCGATCTTGTTGAAGAGTGCGAACAACTAAATGCAATATACGCAAATTTGAATAGGATGAGAACGAAGGAACTGCAAATATAATAAAGTTTAAGTAAACCCACCTAACTAGGAATCAGCCGTTTTTGTACGAATTATTGTAGTTTAAACAAAGTAACCTGTGATGTGTTTTCAACGAAGGTTTTACATTTTCTTTTTTATTCGGTGAATAAACACAGATTCAATTTATTTTTTATACAAATATCTGATTGCTTTAATTGTTTACAATTTATTAAAAATAAATGGCTTTATTTGTATTTCTTTGTTATTCACATAACAGGATTTGAATAATTCCAAGTAAAGCCATAAATAGTATTTTTGCTTCAAATTATTTCTTTTGAATTATTTCCTTTATCATTAAATTTAATCGGAAATATGTATAGTGTAAAAGCTTGAGTGATAATTTGCAATTTCTCTTTAATTTAAACCAATAAGTTTATGCGAAGATATTTTGAAAAATTACTGGGTCCATGTTGCGCATAACAAGTGTTAATTCATCCAATTAGTAATTATATTACTGATTTGGGACATTTTGTCGTGAATTTTCGCATGCCTCCATCGGCCCTTAAAACATCATGAAAACAAAACAAGGCAGATTAAAACTCGTTTTTACAGATTTATTTAAACAATCATGTTTCGTCATTTACCAAACATACGTGCATCATCGTTTAACTGTCCAAAATTTCTTGCACAAATATATAATGGGCTTTAAGCGTAGTACAGGCTCCCACGGATTAATCGTTGGTAATCAAGAAATGTATGTCTACATGATATTATACCTTTTGTTTATGCTGACGTTGGCATACCTCGTTGGTGCTATTTGAACTAATATTTTTCTTTGTACCCTTCCTGTGTGCAAAAGCAAAAAAAAATTTTTATCAGATATAAGAAATATTTCTTTCGCGTGGTCTTCTAAAATATCTTTAAACAGACGTAGCATTCAAAGTAATTACTAAATGCAAAAACAAAAGGGAGCTAGCCACATACGAAGCCTTATGGATAAACACATTGCAGCCGGATTTATGTAAGCAGAAGAAGCACGTACAAGCATTGAGCTTGAACTGGATGTGACGCACGCAATTTGATTTGTTTCTATTTTTCACACTCTCTTTGTTCACATATTTCTATCTTGTTTTGCTTTCCAATTTATATATAAAGATATGTTCATGAGTAGATATTTGAGAAGACCATGCGAAAGAAAATTTTCTTATATCTGATAAAATTTCTTTTTGTTTTTGCACACAGGAAGGGTAAAATGAATTTTATTAAAGCTCGCATTTCAAAAGAATCTTTCAGAAAACTAGATGAACTAGTGACGTTAAAGTGTAGAGCGCAAAGAACGCAATTGTGGATTAAAACATTATTATCAGTGTATTAAACAATTACGTTTCCCAGGTGATTTGGTACGCAGTTTACGACAAGTCAAAACTACGAGTCAACCGAAGAAATCTTACAAGGTTGGCGTATTCCAAAATTGAGCAGTTGAAGGAAGATGAAGCAGTGCTACAGGCAAGAATTGGGTGTGTATCTTGTGTATTAGATGAACTAAGTCTTTTTGCAAGAATGAAATTTTTGATGTTTTTGCCGACAGTTATGAGGAAAGATAAAGCAAGAATTTTGAATAAATTGGAAAAAGATGTAAAACCTGGAGCTTTGTGTTATTTAATACTGACCGATCTTGATAAGCGTGTGCTTAACTTATCAAAAGTTCCAATCGATCAGCTAACAATGGAGGCACTATCGATGGGCCGAAATTATGGAATACATCCTTCTAATAAATGCGATGTTGATTTTGAGGCAGCATTTGAATTGTTATTTGAACAAACAGCTGACTTGGAGCCTACCAGTATTGATTATAAAAATTGGTTCAAGGCTACACTAGTTGATCAGGCTTCACACCTGAAATCGTCTAAATGCGCAGAGCAGCATGCATTGACAAAGCAGCATCTAAATGCACTTAGAAATATCAGCAGAAATGCAGACATCAAAATACTACGCGCTGATAAAGGAAAGAGCGCAGTTATAATGGACAAATCTGACTACGTACAAAAGATGGAAAACGTGTTAAATGACTACAAAATTCACACGTCTAGACGATAAATCAGATGAAATAGACAAGGTGGAGCGCAAAGTAATAAATGAAATTAAGATTTTGACAGATGCCGGTTTTATTGATGAGGCCACTGCACAGAAGCTCAAGCCAGTTGGATCATCTACACCAATAATGTACGGATTACGAAAACACACAAAAGAGGTTGGCCTATGAGGCCAATTTTATCAATGGTAAATTCTCCGTTTCATGCACTAGCTAAATGGCTAGTTCGTTTACTCGAACCATTACGTAAACTACTAGGTAATCATTCGGTTGCCGATTCGTTTGAGTTTGTAAACAAAATTCAAGATATAAATGTTAAAAACAAGATTATGGTATCTTTTGATGTTACGTCTTTGTTTACAAATGTTCCAATTGATGAAACCATTGACATTATAGTCAAAGCGGTAGAACACGATATATTACCATCGCCGGTGCCAGGTCAAACTCTACGCAAGCTTATCTTACTATGCACGAAAGACGTACGATTTCGTTTTAATGGAAACATCTACAAACAGACTGATGGTGTCGCAATGGGAAGCCCCTTATCTCCAGTGTTGGCTGAGATTTTTCTAGGGCACCTAGAAAATACATCATTAAAGAGTGGCATAAGTAAATGTGCTCAATATATACGGTACGTGGATGATATATTTCTTGTACTTAAGAACAGGTCGCAATCGCGAATATTGCTTCAAAGTTTCAACAAAACACATAAGAATATCGGCTTCACGTCAGAGCACGAGAAAGATGACTGTCTGCCTTTCCTAGATATACTATTAAAGAAAGATACTAATGGTAAATTAAACAGAACAATTTACCACAACCAACATGGTCTGCACAGTATTTGCATTACAGCAATTTTGTGCCATTTCAATATAAATTATCAAAAGTTCGTGGTTGCTTTTCAAGAATTGAACAGGTTGGTTAGTCAAGATTCTAAAGAAAATGAATATAATAAAGCAATTAACGAGTTAATTTCTAATGGCTATCATAGACAATTAATTGAATCATATATTAAAAAGGGAATTAAACAGAAACAGACGTATTATGGGACAGCCAGAAAACATTCTACCTGTGCATCCCATTTAAGTTGAATGAAGTTTCATGAAAAGCACAAAAGAAAGTTGAAGCGACATTAACACGCACATCCAGTGCACCTGAACTACGAGTGTTAGTCAAGGTAACAAAACTGCTTTTACCAGCAATCAAAGAGAAACAGCCGTTAATGTCAACATCAAATATTGTGTACCAATTTACATGCGCAAGTTGTCGATCAACTTACGTAGGCCGATCCACCAGACGGTTAATTACTCGAATGAGAGAACATTGCCAACTTAAACGCCTGTTTTAAATCAAATGGTGAATACACGTCTGCTATTGCGGAACACATCATCGAAACATCGCACGTATGTTTTCCAGACGTAGCATTCAAAGTAATTACTAAACGCAAAAACAAAAGGGAGCTAGCCACATACGAAGCCTTATGGATAAACAAATTGCAGTCGGATTTATGCAAGCAGAAGAAGCACGTACAGGCATTGAGCTTGAACTGGATGTGACGCACGCAATTTGATTGGTTTCCGTTTTTCACACTCCATCTATGTTCATATATTTCTATCTTGTTTGGCTTTCCAATTTATATATAAAGATATGTTCATTAGTAGATATTTGAGAAGACCATGCTAAATAAATATTTCTTATATCTGATAAAATTTCTTTTTGTTTTTGCACACAGGAAGGGTACAATGAATTTTATTAAAGCTCGCATTTCAAAAGAATCTTTCAGAAAACTAGATGAACTAGTGACGTTAAAGTGTAGAGCGCAAAGAACGTCATTGTGGAAAGAACATTATTATCAGTGTATTAAGCAATTACGGTTTCCAGGTGATTTGGTGCGCAGTTTACGAAAGTCAAAACTACGAGTCAACCGAAGAATTCTTACAAGGTTGACGTATTCTAAAATTGAGCAGTTGAAGGAAGATGAAGCAGTGCTACAGGCAAGAATTTGCTGTGTATCTTGTGTATTAGATGAACTAAGTCTTTTTGCAAGAATGAAATTTTGATGTTTTTGCCGACAGTTATTAAGAAAGATAAAGCAAGAATTTTGAACAAATTGGAAAAAGATGAAAAACCTGGAGTTTTGTGTGATTTAATACCGACCGATCTTGATAAGCGTGTGCTTAACTTATCAAACGTGCCAATCGATCAGCTAACAATGGAGGCACTATCGATGGGCCGAAATTATGGAACACATCCTTCTAATAAATGCGATGTTGATTTTGAGGCAGCATTTGAATTGTTATTTGAACAAACAGCTGACTTGGAGCCTACCAGTCTTGATTATAAAAATTGGTTCAAGACTACACTAGTTGATCAGGCTTCACACCTGAAATCGTCTAAATGCGCAGAGCAGAATGCGTTGACAAAGCAGCATCTAAATGCACTTAGAAATATCAGCAGAAATGCAGACATCAAAATAATACGCGCTGATAAAGGAAAGAGCGCAGTTATAATGGACAAATCGGACTACGTACAAAAGATGGAAAACGTGTTATATGACAATACAAAATTTACACGTCTAGACGATAAATCAGATGAAATAGACAAGGTGTAGCGCAAAGTGATAAATGAAATTAAGATTTTGACAGATGCCGGTTTTATTGATGAGGCCACTGCACAGAAGCTCAAGCCAGTTGGATCATCTACACCAATAATGTACGGATTACCAAAAACACACAAAAGAGGTTGTCCTATGAGGCCAATTTTATCAATGGTAAATTCTCCGTTTCATGCACCAGCTAAATGGCTAGTTCGTTTACTTGAACCATTACGTAAACTACTAGGTAATTATTCGGTTGTTGATTCGTTTGAGTTTGTAAACAAAATTCAAGATATAAATGTTAAAAACGAGATTATGGTATCTTTTGATGTTACGTCTTTGTTTACAAATGTTCCAATTGATGAAATCATTGACATTATAGAGAAAAAAACTAATAGTAAATTAAACTGAATAATTTAACAGAAACCAACCTGGTCTGCGCAGTATTTGCATTACAGCAGTTTTGTGCCATTTCAATATAAATTATCAGCAGTTCGTGGTTTCTTTTCAAGAATTGACAGATTGGTTAGTTAAGAATCAAAAGAAAACGAATATAACAAGGTAATTAACGATTTAATGTCCAATGGCTACCCTAGACAATTAATTAAATCATTTATTAAATGCGGAATTAAACAGAAACAGACTATTATGGACCAGAAAAGAAAACAATCTACCTGAACATCCCATTTAATGTGGATGCCGTTTTCTAAATGGCAAAAAAGTGTGAAGGATGTTGAATCCTCCGCCTTATATAAAATGACCTTGAATGATAAATTTAAACCACCATAGCTGATTGTAACAACTTTATTTAAAAAGAATTTTTTCTTTTTATTTTCCAGAACATTCTTTGTTTAAAGACTTGATTTTTATAATTGTGCGCTATTTTCAGTTTTTGAGTATCGTGCTTCCGAGCTGGTTGTAGATTTTCGTTTGCTGCATTTTTAACATTTCTCTCCATAATAAACGATTACAACATTGCACAATATACACCTTTCAACACTTGCCTTGTGTTCTGATATAATATAACACTGAGGAGGAGTCTTGGAACAGGTAATTTATTTATTATTGTGGGTCACGTACACATCAAAGCAGATTATTGCTGAAGATATAGCTTTCCAACTTTCACCTTCCAATCGCCACTAGTAAGTGTCAAATTAAGTATCATAATTCTTGATCATGAATGCTGATATTAAATTAGAAGATGTATTTCATTTAGGGCAGGACCTAATGGACTTAAATCTTATTGACACAGATAACAATGTAGGCAAAACAGACTCTACTGTGAATATTAGGACATCTAGCGAACTGGCATCTAGGGGGCTTACTAACACAAATAGGTTAGGGGCCTCAACAAAATTTGGCGACCACGCCAGTCCAAGTATATTTAGTCTACCACAGTATAAGTCAGAGAAACATGCAAGTTGGGTAGGAGATGCCCAAATGATATTTGAGGCTTATTGTATTGTGAACCCTATGGAGAAATTTGTTGCAGCATGGATGGCATTGCCTGAGAATTTCCGAAATGCTTTGGAAAATTTCAGAGACAGAACTGTGAAAGAAAAGCCGTACAACGCATTTGAGTTATTAATGGCAGAAATTCAACAGAGATATCAGCCTGGAAGAACAGCGCAAATGTGCGAATTATTACGCTTAGAAAAAATGGGACGTCAGTTACCGTCCGAATTTTATGAACGCCTTTGCACGAAAGCTTCCAGGTTGAATATATCTAGTGATGTAGTCAACTCCATTTTTACAGCTGAGTTACCAGTTAGGCTCAGAACAACAATGGAAGTGTTTGACACAATGAACATAGATTGGCCGACAAAACTCAGAGGGTTAGACGGCGTGTATAAACAGCAAGAACCACAAGTACATGCTGTAATGGCAGATTCTGTAACAATGCAGCCAGTGAGGGCAGATACCGAAAACCACCTGACCACACAAGAAAGTTTGCGTTTCTTATGTAGGGAAGTTGCTAGCTTGCGTAGTGATGTCGCACAACTTCAGAGTCAGGTCCAGTATATTAGACGCCGAAGGAGTTACTCGCGTCAACGCTTCGAAGGGTCACGCGGATGGGGTAAGGCACAGGGCGAATATGGACGCAGTGCGAAGTGCCAAGATTAAAATTATAATTACCCGCGATTAGGTGGACCCAAATGGAAAGGAAGCACAAAACCGGTTGAGAGAAATCCGTCACCGGGAAAAGGGAAAAACCCCCACTAGTAGGAGCCGTAGGGGGGGTTCCATTGCAAAGGCTCCCAGATATGCCTTTAAAAGGCATACTCAAAGCAAAAGAGGCGACTAGTATAAATAGCACCCAGATAAAAGGCAAAAGAGTCCGATTCTCACTAAGCGGGGATCTTGAAAACATTGCCGGAGTGTCCAGCAACAAGTTCATTATTAAGGATGAATTATCTGGATTAGAATTTCTCATAGACACGGGTGCGGAGGTAAGCATAGTTAGGTCAGACGTGGTGGAAGCAGATTGCCCCACATTTGATTATCAACTATGGGCCGCGAATGGTAGTCCAATTGAAGTAAAAGGGATGAAAGAAATGTCTGTAAAATTAGGCCAGAAATCTTCTTTCCTATGGAATTTTCTAGTAGCCGATGTCAAGGACCATATCATTGGCATGGATTTCTTGACACATTTCAAGCTGGCATTAGACCTCAAGGCTAGGACTATCACAGAAGGCGTAGGGACATCAATAAATAATGAGTCTAACGTGTCGGCAGTTAGAACAGTCCTCTTACCTCGTCCAACAGTCGCACATGACTTTGCTGATATAATCGAGAAGCACCTAGCAGTGTTTCAACCTTTTAGTGCCAAAAGAATAGGTTTGAAAATAGGAGTAGAACACCAGATAGAATTGGTAGCTTCGTTACCTTTTTCACGAAAGGCTCAACCATTGGCACAACACAAGCCATAAGTAGCTGTGTTAGAATTTTATCAATTGCGCGAAGAGGGGATTTGTAGAAGGTCAAATTCCAATTTTGCTTCCCCAATAGTGGTAGTTCCCAAACCTGAACCGGGTCAATGGAGGGTTTGTGGGAATTATCGTCTATTAAACTCAGTGACAAAGGGTGATTCTTATCCTCTCCCTAACCAGAGTACTTTGCTCCGAGATATAATGGGATATGAGGTTTATTCAACTTTAGATCTCCAGAAAGCGTACTATCAAGTACCAATGGAAGAAAGTTCGATACCACTCACCGCAGTCAGATTTCCAGGAGGGGGATCGCATGAATTTCTTCGAATGCCTTTTGGTTTGAAAAACGCTAGTCAGACATTCCAGCGTTTGGCTGAAGAAATCCTTCAGAATTGTCCATTTGCGAGAGTATATATTGATGACATAATAATTTTTAGTAGTTCACGAGACGAACATCGTACGCATTTGGAAACGGTTTTGACCAGGCTGGAAAAATATGGATTAGTGGTCAAACCTAATAAGAGTAATATTGGTTGCTCTTCAGTTAAATACTTTGGTCATATACTTTCCAAAGACGGAATTAAGCCTTTGGAAGAAAAGGTCCAAGCTATTAAGGACGTAACTGAACCCAGAACAGTACGCCAGTTGCGAAGGTTCTTGGGCATGATCAGCTATTATCGTCGATTCATTCCAGGTCTAGCCGGAATTCTTGGATCGTTAACAAGACATCTCACTCTTGAAAAGAGCACGATCAAGAAGTCTTGGCCTATCATCTTGAGTCAAAAAGACCGAGAAAATTTCCAAAAGGCCAAGGATATGTTGAGTGACGTAACCACATTAGCACCTGTAGATTGGGAAAAACCTTCCGAACTAATCACTGATGCATCAGATGTTGCATTAGGAGCAGTGCTACAGCAAAGAGATCGGGACGTAGTAAAACCGATTGGGTTTTATAGCCGTAAGCTTACTGATCGAGAAAAACGTTATGATACGTTTGGCAAAGAGCTTCTAGCCGTGTATGCCGCAGTGTTACACTTCGAGCATTACTTAGATGGTCACAAGTTTAAGTTATTGACCGATCATAAGCCATTGATCAGCATACTTGGTAAGACAGCTAGGCTTAATTACTCTCGTAGAGTAAATTCCCAAATAACACGGTTAGCAGAGTTTGATTTCACTGTCTCTCATATTGCTGGTAAAGAGAATGTGGTTGCAGATGCACTAAGCCGACCGAATGAAGCTGATGTCGATACGATATTTCAAGGTCCTTTGAAAAGTTTAGAAGAATCAATGCACGATTTCGTTAGTCAAATCGAAGAAGCGCAAGGACTGGATCCCTTTACATTGGTATTGTCCAAAAGACCAGGATATGTGCGTAAGCTCATAAATGGCAAGTGGTTGTTATGCGAAACATCTAGAAGTCAACCACGACCATATGTGCCATTGGAGTTACGGGCCAAGATTATCCAAGTATTACATAACATGGGTCATCCATCCATTAAAGCCACCATACGATTAATCAACGACAGATACGTATGGCCACATATGTCTAAAGATATACGGGTATGGGTAAGAGCCTGTACCAAGTGTCAAACGTGTAAGGTGTGGAGACATACCAGGACCGATATAAAGAACATTGGAATACCAAATGGACGGTTCAGACACGTACACATAGACATTGTTGAGATGCCTGAAGTAAACGGAAACAAATACTTGCTGACTATGGTAGATAGATTTAGTCGTCAATTTGAAGTGGCGATTTTAAAAGACATGACAGCACAAGAAGTTTTGTTCGCGTTTCTACATAATTGGATATCGCGTTATGGTGTTCCGGAAAAGGTCACTAGTGATCGTGGTAGTCAATTTATGTCAGAGCTTTTCGTAAGATCTCTCAACGTCATGGGAATCACTATAATTCATACTAGCGCGTATAACCCACGAGCAAATGGGATGGTAGAAAGGTTACATCGTGAACTGAAAGCTGCATTAAGGTGTACTAGTGGAACAAGCTGGATACACGATCTTCCTATAGTACTACTCGCCATGCGCAACAGATATAGGGCACAATTAGGAACTTCCATTGCAGAATTAGTTTATGGAGAACCATTAAGGTTGCCTGGAGATCTTCTAATTGAAACTCCAAGTAGTCTTGATTGGGCTTCTAGTTATGTAGATTGGTTTGTAGGAGCACTTAGAGACAAGATGTGTCGTTTGGCCCCAACCAAAACTAGAAAACCTAAAACTAAATGCTGTGTCCTCTGATTTAAAATCGGCATCGCATGTTTATATTACTAATGAGAATAGAAAAAACTGCCTAACACCATTTTACAAAGGACCATACAAGGTCAAGAGGATGACTGATAAGAATGTCATCATAGAAATAAATGGCATTGAGGATTGTGTTACGTTGGATCGCTGTATTCCCCAGTTTATCTGGATTGATGGTGTGACCGAATTAAAAGATGCGTTGAATGACCGTTCCATGGGCGAATCTGAGGTGTGCAATCCCATCTTGCAGACACATAATGAAATGCAGCAATTTGAAAAACCGTTGTCTAACTTATCAAAATCTTATTCTACTGAATCACAGCATGAAAATTATTTGTCGACGCCAGATGACATTGAAGAACCAGCGAATGTTATATCGGGCGAGATGACGACGTCAGAGGCGCCAGTATGCACAAAACGATCTGGAAGAATACTACGTCAGCCGAAGAACGATGATTACATCTACTATTAGTCGTTCCTCTCTTTTTTGAGAAGGTGGTGTGTGTAGAGGATGTTGAATCCTCCGCCTTTTATAAAATGACCTTGAATGGTAAATTTAAACCACCATAGCTGATTGTAACAACTTTATTTAAAAAGAATTTTTTCTTTTTATTTTCCAGAACATTCTGTGTTTAAAGACTTGATTTTTTATAATTGTGCGCTATTTTCAGTTTTTGAGTATCGTGCTTCCGAGCTGGTTGTAGATTTTCGTTTGCTGCATTTTTTAACATTTCTCTCCATAATAAACGATTACAACATTGCACAATATACACCTTTCAACATTTGCCTTGTGTTCTGATATAATATAACACTGAGGAGGAGTCTTGGAACAGGTAATTTATTTATTATTGTGGGTCACGTACACATCAAAGCAGATTATTGCTGAAGATATAGCTTTTCAACTTTCACCTTCCAATCGCCACTAGCAAGTGTCAAATTAAGTATCATAATTCTTGATCATGAATGCCGATATTAAATTAGAAGATGTATTTCATTTAGGGCAGGACCTAATGGAATTAAATCTTATTGACACAGATAATAATGTAGGCAAAACAGACTCTACTGTGAATATTAGGACATCTAGCTAACTGGCATCTAGGGGGCTTGCTAACACCAATAGGTTAGGGGCCTCAACAACTTTAATAATTCATTAATTCATTAATTCATTAATTCATTAGTTCATTAATTCATTAATTCATTAATTCATTAATTCTTTAAATCATTAACTCATTAATACATGAATTCATTAATTTATTAATTCATTAATTCTTTAATTTATAAATTCATTAATTCATTAATTCATTAATTCATTAATTCATTAATTCATTAATTCAATAATTCATTAATTCATTAAATCTTTAATTCATTATTTCAATAATTCATTAATTTATTAAATAATTAATTCATAATTTCAATAATTCATTAATTCATTACTTCATTAATTCAATAATTCATTAATTCATTAATTCATTAATTCATTAATTCATTAATTCATTAATTCATTAATAATTAATTTATTAATTCATTAATTCATTAATTCATTAATTCATTAATTCATTAATTCATTAATTCATTAATTAATTAAATCAATAATTCATTAATTCATTAATTCATTAATTCATTAATTATTTTATCTATTAATTCATTTATTCATTAATTCATTAATTCATTAATTCATTAATTCATTAATTCATTAATTCATTAATTCATTAATTCATTAATTCATTAATTCATTAATTAATTATTTCATTTATTCTTTAATTCATTAATTCATTAATTCATTAATTCATTAATTCATTAATTCATTAATTCATTAAATCATTAATCCATTAATTGATTAATTGATTAATTCATTAATTCATTAATTCATTAATTCATTAATTCATTAATTCATTAATTCATTAATTCATTAATTCATTAATTCTTTAATTCATTAATTCATTCATTGATTAATACATGAATTAATTAATTCATTAATCCATTAATACATTAATTCAAGAATTCATTCATTGATTAATACATGAATTCATTAACTCATTAATCCATTAATACATTAATTCATTAATTCATTAATTCAGTAATTCATTATTACAGAAATTCATTAATTCATTAATTCATTAATTCATTAATTCATTAATTCATTAATTCATTAATTCATTAATTCATTAATTCATTAATTCATTAATTCATTAATTCATTAATTCATTAATTCATTAATTCATTAATTCATTAATTCATTAATTCATTAATTCATTAATTCATTAATTCATTAATTCATTAATTCATTAATTCATTAATTCATTAATTCATTAATTCATTAATTCATTAATTCATTAATTCATTAATTCATTAATTCATTAATTCATTAATTCATTAATTCATTAATTCATTAATTCATTAA